>NW_004624731.1:28035714-28056489 GCF_000247695.1 Heterocephalus glaber | reverse complement strand
TGCCTGTCTGCAGTGGGGTGATTCGGTGTCTTCCGCGTGACTCAGGACCTCGGTAGGGCGTGCACAGACCTGCCTGTCTGCAGCGGGCTGATTCGGCGTGTTCCGCGGGACTGGGGACCTTGGTAGGGTGTGGGCAGACCTGCTGGTCTGCAGTGAGGTGATTCGGCATCTTCCTCGTGACTCAGAACCTCGGTAGGGCGTGCACAGCTACATTTGCTTTCAATGCAAAGATATAAAAGCATATCTCTCTGGATAATGCCCTTAAGTCTAAGTTTGGTGACATTCTCTGTAAAACCCTGTGATATGTGTGCATCAGTAAATTGTCATGTTACAGTACTACTTCTTTAAGTATGTCCCACTAGACACTTTATATTCTGCAAAAGTCAGGCTGTTTCTGATTCATCTATATTTATCCATCCCTAGCACTGTCTCTAGAAATGGTAAGTGTTCCAAACTATTTGTTGAATGAATAAATTATTAATAGAGACGGAAGATCCATATCTTTTTCCTTTGCTGGTCATATTCCCTAATCTCATTTTTACCTGGCAAAGCTCTCCTCTATTAGGTAATTCCTGTAATCCTTAATGCTTGCATGGGATGGGGACTAAGTACCAGTAGGTAAGCCACATGGCTCTAAAGTACCAGAAATCTCTGAGAGTTCAAGACTCACAAGCTGGCTGTGGTGGCACATGCCTGTAATCCAAGCATTCTGAGAGGCTGAGGCAAGAGGACTATGAGATTGAGCCCAGCCTGAAAAATTTAGTAACTTAGCAAGACCACACTTCAAAATAAACAAAAAAAGGCTAGAGGTATAGCTCAGTGCAAAGGCCCTGGGTTCTATCCCAAGTTGACTCCTGGGGTGTGTGGGGGGAGGGCAGGGGTAGTCACAAGTTGGCTCAGTGTCTGTGTGTAAAGACAAAAGGGACACATTCTGGGTAATGTTTCAGGGAGATCCCCATGGACTTCCCTATAATGGTTTAGAAGTTCCTGGCATTAACGAACACAAAAAGCCAGAGGTATTTTGGAAGCTCTGACTGCTATAGATTTGCACAGACACTGGGTTTTGCTCACTTGGCAAATTCATATACTCTACACTCTTAGTAAAAAGCCTTGTGAGTGAGCCCCTCCTCAGCTTCCCTCTCAGCATGGTGTTGAAAGGAGTCTAAAAAAAATGAAAGAATCTTCGTGGGAAGTCCATGAAGACTTTTGCATTCCCAGTGTCTTTGTTTCTGCACAAGTATGGCATCTAAGGGAGTACTTATTCACATATGCATGAGCACATATATGTTCAACATCTGCAATGTGATCAAGCCATTTTAAGATTCCTTTCCACTGCCTGGATTCTTCCTGGAGAATTCTCCTAGGAAATTCTTTTGTCCAATAAGTTCCTTACATCATGTGTCAAGTGCCATGCAGGCCCAGAGATATGACAACAGCCTTTGTCAAGCATTTGATGGATGCTTCACGGTCACACAGATTTCCAACTCTCAGCTGACATATGCATCTGAAGTTAACAACGCACTGGCCTCTCCTGGGCTTCAGAAAACCTGCTGATCTTGGACTAAAACTTGACTTCTTTTTTTTTTTTAACATGACTTTTTACATCCCTGAAGCCAATAAATGATTTTTTGTCCTGAGTTAAAACACCTAGCACTGCCCCTGTCAGCCTGGCTTCTCTAAATTTGCCTCCTTTCCTATAACCCTAATCACTTCCATAGCTTTATTTTAGATGGAGAGAGTGAGCTCCCTACCCACTACTCTGTCAGTTCAGATGCTGAAGCTGGTAAGGACCTGGAGGAATAACAAAGACAACCTTCTGCCAACAGCCTTGCTAAATGGTTAGCAGTGGCTGGACCTGATGAAATCTAAGGGACCTTCTAACCCTTCCTTTCTCAAATTACTCCAGAGGCAAGTTCTTTTCCCTACTCCAGACTTATTAATAAGCCAGCCACTCTACATTTCTGCCTCTCTTCCTGAACCAAGAACAACAGGCTGACATGGTTATAAGTCAATCAATCCTCCAAATAAAATATTCAGCTATTAAGTACAAAAGAAAACTTGCTAAATATCCTGCCCTCAAGTTTCCCTCTCACCAAGGACCTCAGTGTCTCCATGCTTTACTGCTTATTTTCTCATTCGTGGTCATCCTGTGTCAAACATTAATTCATCACTTCCTTGTCAGCTTATCAAGGTCTGAAGAAATGGAGACAGGAAGGCAAAGAAGCAGTTTCTGCTCTCAGTGCATCAGACCACCACCTCCTTCTTTCTGATCTTTTCACTGCAGAAACTATTTCCTTCCATTTCTCTCTTAAAGTAGAATAAAATGTTAATTTAATACTAAATTGGTTTTCCCACCATCCACTGAGCCATATAACAAAATCCCTATTTGTGAATATATGTATATTTATATATGAATATACATATACATTTGCATTGTACACACTTCAGAATTCATAGCCTAGGCTATAAACAGAACTATGGACCAATTAAAAATGTATCTTTGAAATTATTTTAAAAGCTGAAATATGAAAATTTAGATAAAACACCAAATGCCCACTACCTCATTATAACAGGCCAAGTTTTGGGATAGTAGCGAAAAAGCCTACTGATAAGTTCATGGTACACTGGTGATGAAGAACAGTAAAAGTCCCAAAGATTATCCTTCCTGGAAAGGAAACTTGTACAGCTTTACTTGTGAGTATTATGGTAATATTCTACATTTTTAAAAAAATTAGTTTCCAAATGTATTTTTCTGTATTTTATGTAAATTTGGTTTAAATGTAGGACCTGAGGGTATGGGGAGTAGACACAATCAGACCCTAAGGTTACAATCCAGGCATGTGTTGTAATTATGAGGCAGTAATTTCAACTTCTTTTTCTCTACTGTGGGAAAAGGCCTTGAGCAGTTCCTAACAGGAGATTTGTTGGACTTCCAAAAACAGCAGAGCAGATGCCCTGATTTTAAGTAGGGCACAAAGCACAAGCACAATTGGCCATAGGAAACTTCTAATCACAAGGAGTCTGTGCTGGACCAGAATTTTATCATCTTGTCCATCTTTCTGAGGCAGGAAAGATGCACCTGCCATACCAGAAAGTTTCTTTTCCCTCTTTCCCCTCCTCACCCTCAGGTTTGCAGTAGAAAATTGGGCCTTGGTGTAGGATCTGAGAGGAATCCTAAACAATGCACTGCCAGAATCACTTGGCACCAGGCCAGAATCCAGGAATTCATAATTCTGAGACTGAGTTTGACCCATCCTTGTCCCTCTCCATCAGCACTTCTATGGGGCTTTGAATCTAGTAGTAACTCATTAAATGTTGGCTAAACTGAAGCAATAATTAGACTTAGAGTGGTCATAGAGATTCAAGATTCAGAAGTGGTAAAGGAAAGCATGCTGCAGAGGCAGGCTTGCTTGCTCCTCACCATTCTACCTCCACCAGTTACATCAGCAGGGTTGGACTGCCAGGGTCCCAAGGGTCACAGCTTAAACTCCTGACCTATAAACAAAACCAAACCAAACCAATCCATACCAGACCAGAAAACCTGCTCTGACTCCTTCATCTGAAGATGATGGGATTTTCACCGGATTTTGCAGCCAGATAGGGACCACATTGGGACAGCTCAGCAGATGTTCTGACTTTAGTTTCCTCCAGTGTTCTTTCACTTCTGCCTAAAGACTCGGCTCCCTAGCACCCTGTCTCTCTCCTGATTAATGAACCTCTGCCAGCGGCCTTTCTGCCTCTGGTTTCTAACATGCTACAGTACTGACAGACTAAGGGTTTTCACCTGCCTCCTCAACTGACGCTCCACAAAGGTTCCATTTGGCTGGCAGTGTTATTGAGAGGAGACAAGGAGGTCTTGAGTCCTGTGGAGTACACAAAACCTTCAGTTCATCCTGCTAAATTTTGCCCACTGCTCTCAGATTCTGCCTGCTGGCTTGGACCTTGGACCTTGGCAGACTTTCTATCATGCCTCTCGGATTTACCCACTGGCTGGAGCTCCTAACTGAATTCTTGGTACTACTGGCTTTGGGTTCTTGGTTTCTGTTACTGTCTATTGTCTCTTAGCATTGGCCCCAGCAATGGCCTGGAAATGCCTGCTCTAGGCTCCAACAGGAGTTATATGTTCCAAGAGCTGATTTTATAAGTTTGAAGTACTCAAGAATCCTGAAGTGCCCTTGAATGATCAAAATTTATAATATAATTAGTATCATATGGGCATATTTTTCTACTTAGGTAACGTAGTAAGACAAGATTATGCAGGTAGTAAGATAAGATTAAAAGGATCCATTTTTATTACTGGATAGTATTCCATTGTAGAATGTCCCACAGTTTATCCATTTACCTATTGAAGGACATTTGGGTTGTTCCTAGTTCATTGCCAGCATTATTAAAGTATAATTAATAAATATTGTATATGTATTGTGTATTCTATCATATTTTGATATATGTACAGTATGTAAACTGATTAAATCAAGCTCATTAGTATGTCCATCACTTCACATATTTTTTTTTTTTTGGTACCAGGGATTTGAACTCGGGTTCTTGAGCTTGCGCAGCAGGCGGCGAAACCACTGAGCTAAATCCTCGGCCCAAGCTCACATATTTTTTGTGATGAGAACATTTCAGATACACTCTTTTAGCAATCTTAAAGTATAAAATTATTAGCTACTGTAACCATGCTGTATCGTAATTCTCTAGAGTTTATTCATTCTAACCAACACTTTTCACCCTTTGACTTGACCAATGTCAGGGTGCAACCATGGCAGCACAGAGGATGAAAAATTACTCCAGCTGAAGTTCAGTTTAAACTCGAAGAGGCCCAGAGGGACTGCTTTCCCGAGACTCATCACTGTGAGAATGTCTCAGGAAAACAGTGCTGATCTGAGAAACCGCTGGCTTTCTTTTTTTCTGTACCAGGGATCAACTGAGGACCCTGTACTTGCAAGGAAGGTGAGGCCCCCTTGAGCTACATCCTAATGGGCCTGGCCTTTTATTTGGAACCTAAGGATGCGTGAACAAAGGTGCAGAAGAAAAACATTTGTGTAAGAGTTTTGGTCAGAGGAAAAGGAAGGAACAGGATGATCTGCTAAGTAAGCATACCTGGGCATGAGGAACACAATGGCGGGAGTAAACATCTCTAAGAGTAACTTTGTTTCTAATTCTGCTCCTCTGGTCTAATCATTTTTTTTTTTTGGTACCAGGGATTGAACTCAGGACCTTGCACTTGCAAGACAGGTGGCACCACTAAGCTAAATCCCTGGCCTCATCTGCTTTAATCTTTAACCATGCATTCCAGGAGCCCTGTGCAATTGCTTCAGGGGTCCCTTCATCCTTGCACTCATTTCAATCCTCCTCAGGCCAGAGTCTCTCCACAGACCAATGTCTTCTCATGTGCACCTCCACCCCAACCCTAGTGTGGCAATCCCCATTCCACTTTCTACTTTTATAAGTTTAACTTCTTTCGATTCCATATATGAAACAATTCAGTATTTGTCTTTTTGTGTCTTGCTTATTTCACTTAGAATAATGTCATCCAGGTTCATCCATGTTGTCACAATGACAAGATTTTTAAAAAGGCTGAATAGCATTCCGTTGTATACTATGCCACATTTTCTTTATACACTCATTTGTCAAAAGATACTTAAGTTGGTTCCATATCTTGGCTATTATGAATAATGCTATAATAAACTCAAGGGTGCATATATCTCTTCCACGTAGTGATTTCACTTCCTTTGGATATATACCCAGATGTGGGATTGCTGGATCATATGTAGTTCTCTTTTCAATTATTTGAGCAAACACTATACTGCTTTCTCTACTGGCTATACTATTTACATTCCAACAAACAGGGTACAATCACCACATTCTCACCAACACTTATCTTCATCTTTTGGATAACAGCCATTCTAATAGACACGAGGTGATGTTTCATTATGGGTTTTATTTGCATTTCCTTAATAATTAGTGATGGTGGGCTTTATTTCATGGATCTTTTGGCCATGTCTTTTGTGAAATGTTTATTCTGGTTTGATTCCTAGCACTAAATCAAGACTGAACCCAGGGTGATATCAAACTTAAATGGGTATATCAAATTCTAGAACCAGTGAAAGCAGATGATAAGAAGGAGAGAAGTATAACCAGTACATTCATATAGTGGAAGTTAAGGAAAACTTTCAGAAAGGAGAAACAGAGGAGAAGGTTAATGATGTTAACACGTCTGAATGTTAAAAGGATGGAGTCTAAAAAGAGATATGTTGATTTAATGACCTTGGCAAGAAGTTAGATTGATGACTTTTCAATGGAGTAAGAAGAATGGATTGAAGAATGAATTGGAGATAAGGAAGTGGCTAGTGAAGATTATAAGGAGGTGGCTAGTGAAGATTATTCTTTTAAGAGACTTGAGGGTAATGACACAGGAAGGGTTTTGTCAGTGGCCTCAGTGAGAGGCATGACCAAGAGAATAACTTCTGAAAGGTTTCAGAAGTCTGAAGAACAGCAACAATTTCCAGTAATTAATGTGTATTTATTCTGACTACCTTACTTGAAACATTAAAAATATTTGATCGGGGTCAGGGATTTGGCTCTGGTTTTGCCACACCAGCTGCGCAAGCACAAGGACCCTAGTTCAATTCCCGGTACCAAAAAAAAAAAAAAAAAATTTGATCAACTACTACTGATCCATTCGTAGGAGGCAATTTGAGTGCAGTAATCATTGTTATCTTTCTCAATAAATTCAGAGCCATATAATTAATCTACACTATTGTTTCTTGTCACATGAGCACTCCCTGTGCACCACTATTACAGCAAAAGACCTTGCTATCATTCTAGTTTCTTTCTTTTAATGGATTTTAAGTAATCCATTTATGTTTTGGGCCATCTTGAAAAGTGCTTCTTGAAGTCTTTTTTCCTATTTTGTACCTAAACTGGCATATTCTGTGAGCCCACTGCTTTCCTGTGGAGATGTTTTTAAATTCTTTGAGAGATTGTCATTTTCCCTCAACAATAACCATTGTGACCTTCACTTTTTTGTATGCTTGGAATTTAGAAAATCTTCACTCTTTCTCTATCCTTCTAATAAAGTCTCTTAAAACAGTTTGCAATCTTCCTATGACTTTCAAAAACTTACCTTTTTCTATACTTTGAAAAACCTATCTATTTTCCTAGATAATATTCATATTTCTTCAGTTTCCTTAACTGAATAAGGGAGGTAAATTTTTTTGGCTTACAGATTTAACTATGTCACTATCATTCACATTTATTGCCTCACCCACAGATATCTCATAAAACCAACTCTTACACACCAGAGGAAAAGAAAAAACCACAGCTAGGCCATTTTCTGTAACTATAGGTGTTTTGAAAATTCCTAATATAAAAATGTTCATACTATCAAAAATCCTTATTATAAAGTTCACCTTAACCTCTTGATCTGATAAGGCATTTTGAAATTTACATTTTGGGTAAATCTCTCAATTTTAAATGCCTAGAATAATTTCTAAGTTTCTAAACCTTTAGCATTTTTATATTGGTAAAATCAGCTCAGTCATCCAAATTATAACAATGATTCTTAAACATTACAATCACCTGCCAGAGTTTTTTTTTTTTAAACAATTGTGTGAGTCCTACCATCTGATTTAATTGTTCTGGGATGAAGCCTGGGTATCCGAAAGCTCCCTATGAGATTCTGATATGAACCAAGTTTGAGAACCGCTAATTTCAGTATTTTCTAGGACAATCTAATTTTTAAATTGTCAAAAGATTTGAATAGACATTTCTCCAAAGAAGATATACCGCCAATAAGTACATGAAAAGACATACAACATATGTGGTTATCCAGGAAATGCGAATCAAAGTCACAATGAAATGCCATTTTACATGCACTAGAATGGTTGTAATTTAAAAGTCAAATAATAGCAAGTGTTGGTGATGATGCAGAGAGACTGAACACCCAGTCATTGGTGGTGAGAGGTAAAATGGTGTGGCCACTTTAAAAATCAGTTCTGAACTTATGTTAAACACAGTCACAACATGAGCCAGCAATTCTACTAGGCTGGTACATACCCCAAACAAGCAAAAACATATGTATACACAGAAACTTGCACACAAATGTTCAGAGCAACATATTACTCATAACAGACAAAGAGTGGAAAGCAAATATCCATTGGTTGATGAATAGTTAAATAATGTGTAATATCCATATAATGGGACATAATCTGGTCATAGAAAGGATGGTAATGTAGGGATTAAATAAGTGAGGATGCAAGGATGTCTTAAGCCAGGAAACATTCCAAGGAAGAGAATGTCAACAAAAGAGAAGACTACGAGTCTGCCAAGCACGGTCAGAGTGTGCAGAAAATTCTCAGAGCTCCAGTCAGTGAGGGGTGGTGGCAGGGAGGCCTAGGCTGGTGTGGATATCTATGCCAAGTCCTAGGATTCTGGGCAGGGGATGGGCTACCATAGAGGAATAAACAGACTTGGAACAGGCACTAGCTTCACCCCTTTAGCCTCTGCCTTGGGACACGCTGACCTGATTTTTTGGAGAGATATGTTGGCGTAATGAAAACAGACCAGGCTCAGGAAACTTATACTGGCTTTCAGGACTGACTTTTAATACTTAAAGTATTATGGTTGCTTTGATTTCCATCCAGGCCAGTATCAACATCACTGTAAGGTAGATATGGTAAGGTTATGGAAATTCTTGGGGGTAGGAAAGTGGTAGTAGAGGGGTCTGCTACACAATGAATTTAGCACTAAGAAAACCCAAGCTATGTTTGTTTTTCATGCCCAAGGTAACCCTGGTTCTGGGGGAGAAACTAAGCTCATAGTTATGACTGAGGGCAGGGAGCTGCATAAAGGATATGAAAGACAGAAGACAATTGATTCTTTGTAATCCTAGGTTGGACTGCTATGACACCCATCCAATGTGAAAAATCTCAGAATGGGAACTAATTATTCATATGTTACAGAAAGAGCATCACCGGCTTGCTTTCCTTTCTCTCCTTCCTCTCCTATTCCTCCATTTTTAAAAAATTCAGAGTATATAGGTAGAGATGCATAGAAAAAAACACATTTCTAAAAGACTGTATTTATATAAGCTCTCTGATTTGCCCATTCTTTTGTGCTGAGGCATGTTTTTCAATAAACAAAACACGGTGATAAATTTATCAGGGGCAGCAAGACAGTGGGAGACAGCTGTAGCTGCACCATCTAGGAGTGACAATGATTAATTCCTACATCTGCTCAGTCAGACAGAAACAAAGGTCACTGTGCATAGATTAGCACTGTGATCACCACCCCCCTATAGTGTGTGTGTGTATGTACGGTGTACATGCATGCATAGGCACACAATCTTTCACCATGGACAATGAAAAACTTCAAAATGCTTGGAAAAACATGTTTACTATCATTTCAAAAGGCAGGGGGGAAAACCAAAGCCAGCTCCTTACTAGGCGGTGAGGGAAGACGGCAGAAAAAAGGATCAGGCACTGATTTATGTCAGATTACTGTCTAATCTTGTTAGCATCCCAACTGAGTGAAATGTGGATGCTCAGCTACATTTATGAAAGCAAAGGGACAGGAAACTTAAGAATACATCCTGATGGAGTTATTTGATCAATGGAATAAAGACTATTATTGAGAAGCAGCTGAACACATATGAATATTTCATGTATTAGTCTTCTCAGGCTGCCATTACAAAATACCACAGGCTTAGTGGATTAAACAAAAGAAATTTATTTTCTCACAGTCCAGGAGGCTAAAAGTCCAAGATCAAGTTTTTGTCAGGAATAGTTTCTGGTGAATCTCTAGTTTTGGCCTGTAGACAGCTGTCTTTTTGCCATGTCCTCACAAGACCTCTGCTCTGGGCATGCACAGAGTCTGGCTCTTTCCTCCCCTTATAAAGACTCCAGCCCTATTAGATTAGGGCTCTGCCTTAGACCTCATTTAATCTCATTTAACTCAGGAAACTCAGTCTCAAAATCCAGTCATACTGTGGGTAGGGCTCCAACACACGAATCTGGGGCGAACATATTCTGTCTACAACATTTGAAATTATGTAAAGATGTTTGGAAGTTGACTATTCTTGTGTTCAATAGTTCTCCTAAGACATAGCCACTTTCTACTCATGACTCCTACAATTATAGATTCCTGATAATTGCTTTAAAAAAATAATCTTGGCTAGGAAAGTTTCTTTTTAAGTACACAAATTATAAATGGATAGCTTGGTGAATTATCGCAAAGAAAACATCAATGTAGTTGTAACTCAAGTCAAAAAAGAGAACATTACAGTAATTCAAAATTCCACCTCATAATTATTACCCTTTCTGTTCTCCCAAAGGCAAAAAATACTGTATTGACTTTTAACACTATACTTATTCCTAATTTTGAACTTTTAAAAATCATGATATTTGTAATTGGCTTTTTTATTTGGCATTATGGGTTTCATCCACATTGCTGGGTGTAACTGTAGCTTGTTTCTTTTCATGGCTGATTAGCATTCCATTGCAGGAATATACAACTTACTCATCATCCTTTGTACTCCTGATGAATGTTTGAATAATTACAAAAAATGCTACCATGGATATTTTTACACATTTCTTGGTACAAATGTACACATATTTTTATTGTGTATAACTTAGAAATGGATTTTCTAGCTCATAAGGTAAATGTGTTAATTTAAAGAAGATAGGGCAGATTATTTTCTAAAATATTCATACCAATTTATACTTTTACTCACTATGTGTAAATGAGTTTATTTGCTTCACATCTTTATCTTAACGTTATCTTTAAAACTTTAATCCATTGGAGATGACATGATACTCTACACAGAAGGCCCCAAGAACTCCACCAAAAGTCTTCTAGACTTAATAACCAAATTCAGTAAAGTAGCTGGTTACAAGGTCAACACACAAAAATCAATAGCTTTCCTCTACACGAATGACAGACTCACTGAGACAGAAATAGGGCAAACAATTCCTTTCACAATAGCATCCAAAAAACTGAAATACCTAGGAATCAACCTAACGAAAGAAATCAAAGACCTCTTCTCTGAAAACTATAGCACTTTGAAAAAAGAGATTGAAGGGGATATCAGAAAATGGAAAGACATCCCTTGTTCCTGGGTAGGAAGGATCAACATAGTGAAAATGGCCATACTTCCAAAACTGCTATATAGATTTAATGCAATCTCAATTGAAATCCCAGCAGCATACTTCAAGGACCTTGAGAAAACAATCCAAAAATTCATTTGGAACAAGAAGAGACCCAGAATAGCAAAAGCAATTCTAGGTAACAGAGACATGGCAGGGGTTATTACAACCTCCAACTTGAAACTCTACTACAAAGCTACTGTGATAAAAACAGTGTGGTACTGAAAAAGAAACAGACCTGAAGACCAGTGGAACAGATTAGAAGATGCAGAAACACCTCCAGACACACTCAGACACCTCATTTTTGACTAAGGAGCCAAACACCCTCGCTGGAGAAAAGATAGTCTCTTTAATAAATGGTGCTGGAGAAAGTGGGTTTCAACTTGCCAAAGACTAATACTAGATCTATATCTCTCACCATGGACTAAACTAAAATCAAAATGGATTAAAGATCTAAATATAAAAATAGAAATGCTGAACCAGCTGGAATAGAGGTTAGGTAGAACCCTTGAAGACATTGGGGTAGGAAAAGACTTTATGAACAAAACCTCAGTTGCCCGTGAACTAGCACAAGTAATCAACAAGTGGGATCTCTTTTTACTAAAAAGTTTCTGCACAAGAAGAGAAACCACCAGCATTGTGAAGAGACAACCCACAATGTGGGAAAAATTTTCACCAGCGGTCCCTCAGACAAAAGTCTACTATCTTGAATCTATAAAGAACTCAAAAAAATCAGACCTCCCAAATTTAAAGACCCAATCCAAAAATGGCTATCTGAAATGAACAGACATTTCTCAGACAAAGAAGCAGACATGGCAAATAAACATATGAAAAAATGTTCAACATCACTGGTCATTTGAGAGATGCAAATGAAAACAATGCTGAGATTCCACTTCACTCCAGAAAGAATGGCTGCTATCATGAAATTAATCAACAACAAATGCTGGCGGGGCTGTGGGGAAAGAGGAACCCTGTTCCACTGCTGGTGGAAGTGTAGACTGGTGCAACCACTGTGGAAATCAGTATGGAGATACCCCAAAGAACTAGGACTGGAAGTCCCATCTGACCCTGCTGGGTATCTTTCCCAAAGAATTAAAAGAAGCATACCACAGTGATATATGTGCACTCATGTTCACAGCAGCACAGTTTGTAATAGCTAAAACTTGGAAACAGCCCAAATGCCCATCAACTGGAGAATAGATAAAGAAAATGTGTTTTTTAATAAAATGGAGTACTACTTAGCAATCAAAAATGAGAAATTAGAGACATTTATTGCTAAATGGATGCACATTGAGGCGATACTCTTAAGTGAAATAAACAGGACACACATCTGTAAATACTGAATAGTCTCTCTAGTGTGAGAAACTGAAAGTGTAAATAAGGAATAAAAGGTATAATAGATAATGTGAAATAGGAAGAAAAGAGGCAAAGGGGAGGAGGAAGTGGGATGGGTAGGGGTAAGGAAAGAATGGAATGGAATTAATTTGAGAAAATTAAAAAATGGAAACAAAGTCTTTGTAAATAGGGAGGCATGGCGGGGTTGAAGAGAAGGTAGGGGAAGGGGGAAAAAAATTAAGAACCAAGAGAGTATGTAAAGGTGCAAATTTCCAAAGATGAATGTCATTATATTGTACACCTAAAATGTACCAATAAAAGGATACACAAAAAAAACCTTTAATCCATTGGCATATGTTTCATTGTAGTTTAATTTGCATATCTTCAGCCATACACAAACAATAATCTACTTTCTGTCTCTACAGATTTGTCTATTTTGGATATTTCATGTAAATGGAATCATAGAATATGTGGCCTTTTACATCTAGTTTCTTTCACTTAACACGATGTTTTAAAGTTTCATCCTCATTGTTGCATGAACCAGAAAGTTACTTTAATGGCTGAATAAAATTTCATTTTGTTTACTCACTCATCAGCTATGAACAATTGGGTAATTTCCACCTGGAGTTATTATGACTAGAACACTGACTCACAAGTTTTTATGTGGACTTACTTATGTTTTTCAACCTCTGGGTATATACCTAGGAACTTAATTATTGAGTTATGGTGACACTACATTTAACATTTTTGGGAATTGCAAAAGTGTTTCCATAGCAGCTGTACTATTTTACATTTCTACCAGCAGAATATGAGTATTCTAATTTTTTCACATCCTCACCAATACTTACTATTTCTTATTGTGGGTATCCTAGTGGTGTAAATTGCTATATCATTGTCATTTTTATCTGCATTTTCCTTGTGGGTATAATGATGATCTTAATGGACATGTGTAATCTTCTTTAGAAATATAGTTTAGAGTCTTTGTCCATGTTTAAACTGGGTTGTCTTCTTATTGAATTGTAAGTATTCTATATATCTCTAGAGCAAGTCTATTATCATATATATGATTCTAAACATTCTTTTCATTCTGTAGATTCTTTTTACTTTCTTCATGGGGTTCTTTGAAAAGCAGAAGTTTTTAATTTTGACGATGCTGAATATATCTATTTTTCCTTTGCTATTTGTACTTTGGTGTCATTTAAATTGTGCTGTGTCTTTTTCTGCTGTTATTTTGAGACAAGGTCTCGCTTTGACTACAACAGCTGGCCTTGAACTGACTATGTAGTCCAGGCTGACCTCAAACTCATGGTGATCTTCCTGCCTCAGTCTCCCAAGTGTTTGAATTACAGGTGTGTGCCACCACACCCAGGTCTAATTGTGTCTTTTCTAAATTCAAGTTCTTAATTTTTTTACTACTATCAATGGTGCCATAAATGTCTTTTAAAATTCACTGTGCATCTGTAATAAAACTATCCATTATATCCTTCAACCTTGACATATAAACTTGTGAGTTTTTTTCATAAAATAATATTTTTAAAAATTTAGTCTTGGCAAATGTGATGGCACATACTTATACTATCATTCAGGAGGCTAAGGCAGGAGGATTCCAAGTTTAAGCCCAGCCTGAGTAACTTAGCTACTTAGCTAGACCCTTGTCAAAATAAAAAATAAAAAGGTCTGGGGATGTAGCTAGAGCAAAGGCCTCGGGTTCCATCCTCAGTTTCATCACCACCCAAAAATTAAAAAGAAAAAGTTATTCTCTACTAATAAATTGACATGTATCTGTTTGGATGTTTCCTTTTTGTCTGGTCAGGAAACCCAAAGATAACTTTCTAAACTTTTGTTGAAGGAAATATGCATAAAGAAATAAATACATATGAATGTACAATTCACTGATTTCAAAAACAAATACAACCACATAAGCAGCATGAAGGTCCAAAAACACACACTACCCACACCCAGGAATCCTTCATGCTGTTCTTTTAGTCAGCAGGCTTCCCCTTCTCTTCTCCACCAATCTCTAGGGTAAATACTATTCTGACTTCTGACATCTTTGATTAGCTTTGCCTACTTTTGTGCTTTACAGAAATTGGATCATACAAGAATCACACAGATGGAATCATCTTTGTGTCTGATGTTGTTTGCTCCATATTTTTGTGAAAGTCATCCATATCATGGCATATAATTATACTGTCTATTGTGCAGTACCTAATCACAAAGGATATCATAATCTATTTAGACATTACAATGTTGGGTTATGCAAACACCACCACAGAAAGGGCTTGATGCCCATCTCTGGGGAATGGGTCTGGTGTTGTGGGGCTAGTTAGTTACAGCAAGAGCAAATTCTTCTAAAGCAAGACCACCCCACACATTGGGTCTCTTTTACATATAGCCACTTCTCTTTCTGTTTCTGTGCTTCTTGTGATGCAGCCAGTGTACTGGTCATTTGGACTTTCCAGCCACCAAAATCATAAGCTAAATAACCCTTCTTTTTTACACTACCCAGCATCTGTGATGCAATTCAAAGGGGACTAAGATAGGCTTATTATAATAATAGTGCTGCTAAGAATTTTTCAATATATGTATTTTGGCGAATATATGTATGCAGTTTTGCTGGGATTTGGGGGACCTAGGGTAAGAATATGTTCAAGTTTAGTAGATTCTGCTAAACAGTTTTCCAAAGTGTCTACATGAATGTATAGAGTCAAGCACCATATACAATGTTTTGATCAACAATGGACCATATGTATGATGATGGGCCCACATAGGCTGGGTGTGTTTAGTACATGATAGAATCTGGGTTTGCATAAGTACAGCGAACCCTGTGGGGATCCCATAGTGATGGCATTCCTCATGCTGTAGTTCTTAGATCAGCATCCCTGTCATTAAGTGCCACTGACTATACCTTCACAGGAATGTGTATGATGTCCACTGCTGTCCATGCTGCTCAGTACTTGGCTTTGCTTTGTCAGTCTTCCTCTATTTTATTTTATCTTATTTATTTATTTTTTTGGTACCAGGAATTGAACTTTGGACCTTGCACCTGCGAGGCAGGTGGTGGAACCACTGAGCTAAATCCCCAACCCAGTTTTCCTTTAAACATCCAAGTAAGTATATACTGTCGTCTCAGTGTGGCTTTACTTTACATTTTGAATTTGAGCCCTTTTTCTTTTATTTATTAGCTATCTGTCAGATATCCCTTACCTCTCCCTTATTTCTCTTATACAGATACAAATAACAAGAGTTTTGGCAGCTACTGATGGCTACCCGTCTGGCCTCAAATGGTTATTTCTTGCTGTTGAGAGGAATAACTCACCATCTAGTTTTCTCGTGCATGGCTTTCATTTTGTTGCTCACAGAGTTGTGTTTTCTATCTAGTTGCTATATCTGTTTCCATGTGGGGATTCACAAAGATCTAAAACCCATGATGCCACTGCCACTGTCATCTCCCCAGAATTTCTTATCAACTTAATTCTAATAACTTACATAAACACTCTTTTGAGTTCCCTATACATACAGCCATATTCTCTTCAAATAATAAAGGTTTTCTTTTTTTTCCAGTAATACTTGACTGTCTTTTTTCCTGAAGTTTTTATTCTGTGGCCTATACTCTCCAAGTGTAGATAAGTACCATGGGGAATAATTACTTTTTACTTCCAGAACCCAATTTCTCTGAGCTTAAATAAAATACAATGCCCCCTGAGGGTATACTCTCTGATACCAATCTTACCGTGTCCCTGTGGGAAGAAGACAGAGCAGAGAAAGAGTCTAGGGTGCACTGTTCTGTAGGGAATCTTACCCTAGGAAGAGACAGAGTTGGTGCTCACTCAACAGGCATGAGCACAGAGGAACCGAAGAGTACTCTGCCTAACATCTCCAGGGTTTCTTAAGTTCCACCTTGAACCATTTAGGTATTTGAATTGTAGCACCCTCAAGGAGATGACTTTATTTAAGGTAGTTTTATGTAGCTCCTTTAAATCTTAAAGGTCTGTTTCCAATACAGCAGCTAGATTTCTTGTTATTAAGATCCTGTTATGTCATTCTTTAGCTCTGAATCCTATGGTGATTCCCCATAACATTCAAGGTAGAAGCCAAAGCCATTCCACTGAACTACAAGACTTTCACAATATGGTCCTATTAGATCTCTGATGTCATCTTTTCCTACTTCTACCTCATCTAATTTTCTCTAGCCATACTTGTCTCTTGCTTTTAATGGAGCACTAGGAATGTGCATTTGCTTTTCCCTCTCCCCAGATGCTCTTACCTAATGACTTATTTCTGATGCTTTTCAAGTCTACTATCAAACATTACCTTCTCAGTGAGACCTTCCCTGGCCAAACTAAAAATAGCGGCTAATACTCTGATATTTCCCATTCACTTTTCCTGTTTTACTTTTCTGCTCTGAACTCTAACAATGTTTATATTTTACTTATTGACTGATCACCCACTAGGAAAGCAAGGTTGGTGAGGGAAATGATGTTTGACTATTTTGTTCTTTGAGATAACCTTAGCACACAGAACAGTGTCTGATACAATGCTGGCCAATTTAATAACATTTGTTGAAACTTGTAAGAACCTGATTATGAGAGAGCCTTCTACAAGTACAGACTTCTGTAGCTAATAGTGCATTCAGAACAGACAGGTTTCAGTGATATGACAGGTGGAAAGGGTAGTTTGGAATGAAGGGCCACAAACAAGAGGGCTGGGAATCTGGGACTCTAGATGTGATGCTACAGAGCCCCCAAAGGGAGCAACAACCAAGAGAGAGAGAACAACAGAAAGCAGCTGGTTAACTGTTGCAAGATTTTATGTAGAACTGATACTATACTAAACAAGTTGAAGAATAAAAATGTCTGTCATCTAAGAGTTTACATTTACTATTATACTCTATTATATTCTAGGTCAGTTAATTTGTTTATTCAGGAACAAGAGTCAAGTCCAAGCATGATGGAGACACAAAGATGAATAAATTTAAGGAGCTTGTTACTGGTATGGAGTTCACTCTTCCCAATTCAGTGGGTGCCATCAGCGGTGATGGGGTAAGGGCAGTTGTGTCTATCTATAACCATGAGTGTTCCAAGAGCACGTCATGACTTCATCTAGGGCTCATATTCATCTACACCTGTCTGCAGAATCGGCAAATAGTATCAGAACACAATGCTAAAACTCTCCCTACGCATTAACACTGACTCTGCTTCACTCATTTTTGCCCACTCACACACATTCCATCCCACAGCCATTCTAGCTCCTTTGAACCTCTTTTCCTGCACCATTCCTAGATACCTTTTGATGCCTAGATGCCTAGATGCCTTTTGACCTCAGTTTACATCCTCTATGCTTAACCCTCTGCCCAATCTTCTGGGATTGATAACTGATACTTTCTTTTTCTGAAACAGCTTCCTTTTCAGCTAAGACCTTGCAGGCTCTGTATCTGGCCACTGCCTAGTCCAGGCACTGACCTGGCAACACCACCCCAAAATTAAGCTATGTGGTTGGCATTTATTCTAGGATCGGCTGGCTCCCCTTCTTCCTTCTTGGTCAATAACCATAACCACCAGAAGGTCCCAAAATCCTCATAGAGGAACAAGAGTGTGCAAGCTTTCTTTTGGCCAAAAGGATCAGTACAACTTTCCTTTCTTCCTAATTACCTTCCTTTCAGATCCAGTTACTCAAACCACAAAGAGGACCGATCTGAAACAACTGATATGAAAGGAGAGCATCTCCTATCCCTGCAGATTTGGAAAGTTATTTTTAAAAACACAGAATGCACTTTTTTGACTTGCTTGTGTTTCTACCCAGGGGATGCATTTAAAGTGCCCAGAAACTCTTAAATCACATTTTACAGAGCACCTTGAGCACACAGGTATTCAGCTCAGTAAATATTGACACTGGCAGATAAACCTCACCTAGATGACAATATAAGGATTTGGGGAGTGGGAAAGATAAGAAAAGATGATTCTAACGCTTCTTAAAACATACTGCTCTTGAGGACTTTTTAAATAATAGACAATTCTGTGCAACTTAGGAAGTCAGAAATTGGGAGAAGAATACAACAATAACATCCTTGAGAATCATGACTCATGGAATATGTTGGATTTTTCTAAAGGCAGAGAAAGCAAACCCAGCAGGGTACATAACAGTATGAAACTCAACCCTAGGCAGAGGGCCTGTATGGGGAAGTGGGAGAAGCTGGGATGGAGTGAGGAGCCCACAGGGACAGGCTCATTTCAGCTGTTTACCAGCATCTCTGAGTGCCATTTCTGCCTGGGTGTGGGCAGACGTGGCAGGGGCCTTTATGCAGAGCTTCCAGTGTTACAGGCACACCAGTCATGGGCTCTGATAAGCTTTTGCTAGATACACTCTTGCTGGTTACAATGAATAAGCCGAGGCTCTTGACTACTCTTTATCCAGGCCATTTCTCAGGGTTATGTTTGCTTTGAGCAACACAAAGGGATCAGATAACATCTTTCACAGACAAAATCCAGGCTTGTTGTGAGTCATATAAAAGCAGTGAATCCTCCCGGCTCAGGCTATTGTCTTTGAATTCCAGCCCACTGCGTGAAGAAACATCTGTAATGGGCCCTGCATTATCTTCCCCAACCTGGGGGTCTGGGACCCAGCACAAACCCAACACAAAACTTTGACTACTGTTTTCACTATAAGTAATGAAGAACAAGACCCAGAGGTCTTGTGTCTTTTGCTAACATACATGAAGCATTAATAGGTAAATATGTTTGTTTGCAAGCAGAGCAAAAATGCATATCCTATACCAGTGGTAGCAAACCTTGGCATGGGTGATATTGTGTTTTTCAATGTATGAGTTGTTTTTTCTAAACTAAAACCTCAGTATTCAGGTCTAATTGCAGTGTTGGCACTTTGTGATAAATAAGTGGGTTTGGGGTTGCAGTTTGGGCACTCTGTCTCTAAGTTTTACCATCACTATAAATTTTTATTACTGAAACTTCTTGATTTCCCAGACAGTAAAATCTCAGATACTGAAGATTATTATGGGATTGCTCTAACTCTGAGACATAACAATATGTCAGTAACAATTATCACCTGTAACTGTTATCACAAGAGATAGTGAAATAAGGTCTGAGTAAAAGACCTTATTGAACAAGGTTAGCTTAATGCAGAGCTTCAACACTGGACAATGTTTTGTCCATTTCAGAGGAAGCACCAGGGCAGTTTCTTTTTGGGCCTGGAATATTTGTTTTGTTCCAACAGATTAGTATATAATTTAATTATTATTAAATTATTATTAAATTGCATGAGGAATAAAAAGAAATGAAAATAGTTCCCATACCAAAGTTATCAGATGGGTTTTAGGATACCCAGCACAGACCTTTGGAAAAGGATACCTATTATATGTATTTTTCATTATGATAATTTCCTCAAAAAAAGAAGAATGTTTATATAACACATTTTAATAGCTTTATTGATATTTAACTGATATTCAATAAATTGGACATAGTTAAAATGCATAATCTAGTAAGTTTTGAGATATGTATAATACCCAAGAAATACACAATCAAGGTAATGAATATGTCTATTATCCCCCAAACTTTACACTGTGACCCTTTGTAATTCCTTCTTGTTTCTCTTTACCAACCTCACCTACCTGCAGGCAACCACTGATCTAATTTCTGTCAGTACAGATTAGATAACAATAGATTAATGTTCTAGAACTTAATGTCATTGGAATTACAAACTATGTAATTTTTTCCCTTGCTTCTTTCACTTACTATAATTATTTTGAGATTTATCCAGTCTTCCAACTATCAGTAATTCATTCTTTTTATTGCTGAGTATTATATTGCATGGATATATAGCATTTATTTCATTCTGTGGTTTCTTTTCAGTCTCTTAAGAGTCTCTTTGGAAAAGAAGATGTTTTTATCTTTTATGAAGTTGGTTTATGAATGTTTTCTTTCATGAATTATACTTTTGGTGTTGTGTTTAAAAAATCTTTGCTTATTCTAAGGTCACAAAACTTTTCTCTTTTCTAAGTTTTACAGTGTTAGTTTCTACATTTAGGTCAATGACCTATTTTGAGTTAAGTTCTGAATATGGTTCAAGGAATAGATCAAAGTTCATTTTTGCATATGGATATTCAATTGTTCCAACATCATTTGTGAAAAAGACTAAAGTTTCTCCACTGAATTGACTGCCCTACCCAATCAGCCCGCTGCAGACAGGCAGGTTTGCACACGCCCTACCAAGGTCACGAGTCACGCAGAACACGCTGAATCAGCCCATGACCCGGCAACAATCCACTGGACACCCCCCCCCC
>NW_004624731.1:28018921-28030041 GCF_000247695.1 Heterocephalus glaber | reverse complement strand
GGAAAAAATAAGAACCAAGATGCATTATGTAAAGGTACAATTCCCAATGAGAAATGTAATTGTGTTGTATACCTAAAATGTACCAATAAAAGAATTTAACAAAAAAAATCAGTTGATCACACATACATGGGTTTATATCTGCAGTCTATTATTTTCTGATGTTGTATATGTCTATCTTTGCCCAATACAAAACTACCACCATTACTGTAGTTTTGTAGTCTAGTCCTCCAACTTTATTCTCTTCAAAAGTTGTGTTAGTTATTTTGGGTCCTTCATTATCATTTGAATTTTGGAATCAGTTTGTCAATTTACACAAAGAAGGAAACGTGATTGTGATTGAGGCTATAATTAAGGGAGGGGAACCCAACATATTAACAGTATTGAGCATTCCATGAACACATTATCATGTTTTCTTTAATTGTCTCAGCAATATTTTATAGTTTTCAATTTATAGATATTTCATATTAGATTTATCCCTAAATATTTCATATCTTTGATGCTATTATACAAGGTATTGTTTTAATTTCACTTTTCAATTGTCTGTTGTTAGTGTATAGAAATACTGTTGTGCTTTGTACATTGATCTTGTATCTTACAATCTTGTTACACTCATTTGTTAGTAGTTTTTTGTTTTGCTTTTGTTTTATTAATTAATCCAACTTAGATTTTCTACATAAATAATCACCTGAGGGTAAAGAAATTTTAGATTTTCCTTTTAAAAAGTAGGTTCCTCCTATATCTTTTTCTTTTTCTTTTTTTCTTTTTCTTTTTTTGCAGTACCCGGGATTGAACTCAGGCCCTTGTGCTTGCTAAGCGCAGTTCCACTGAGCTACATCCCCGGCCCTTGATTTCTTTTGCTTGCACTGAATAAAACCTCTAACGCTGAACAGAAGTGAGGAAGGACATCTTGTCTTTTTTCTGATCTTAATGGGAAAGCATTCCATCTTCTAATATTAAAAATGATGTTAGCTATACATTTTTCATAAATACACTCTATCAGGTTAAGGAAGCTTCTATTCCCTGAGATTGTACTGCAGCTGCTGTTGAAATTGTCAAATTCTTTTTCTACTGAGATGATAATTTTCTTTTTTAGCTGGTAAATTCAGTGAACTTGCAGGCTACAGGCTGAAAACATCAGTTTCTTGTCATGTGGTCCTCCACCAGGAACCTTACAACATGGCAGTACACAGTGAACCAGGGGAAGAGATCTCCAAGATGGAAATACAATCTTTCTGTGACCTAATATCAGAAGTGACATCTCATCAATAAGCAAGTCAGTAAGTCCAGGTCATATTCAAGGAGATTTCACAGGAGTGTGACTACCTGGAGCTGAGAAACATTGGAGAATATTTTACAGGCTGCCTATCTTAGCCCTATAATATTTCCTTATTGTCTTCTAATATTTATGGAATCTATAGTGATGTCACCTCTCCCATTCCTTATTTAGGTAACTAGCTTCTTTGGTTAGAGGTTGATCAATGCTATTAATTTTCATAAAGCTTTTTGTTTCACTGATTGTTTTCTATTCTACTTTTTTTCCCTATTTTATCAATTTTCATTGATCTTCACCATTTCCATCCTTCTACTTTAGGGTTCATGTGTTCTTTTCCTGCCTTTTCGTATGATGGAAAGAAAGGCCATTGATTTTATTTCTTTTTTCCTAATATGGAGGTTAGTGTTATAAATTTCCCCTGTGAGTACTCAATTTTAATGCATTTTCATTTGCATTCTGCCCAAAATACATTCTACATTCCCTTTTGATTTCTTTGATCATGAATTAAACTGTTCAGTTTCTGAATATTTTAGGACTTTCCACAGGTCTTTCTATTATTGATTTTTAATTTAATTCTATTGTGTTAAAAAGTACATGAGTTGTATGATTTGAATCTTTTTAATTTTTTTTTTTTTTTGAGACAAAGTCTTGCTATGTAGTTTGGGCTGGCCTTGAACTCACTATGTAGCCTAGGATGGCCCTGAAGAATCCTTTTAAATTTAATGAAACTTCTTCTACGGCTCAGAATATTATCTTTCTTGGTAAATATTTCATATATACTCAAAAAGAATGGTCTGCTGTTGTTCGGAGGAGGTCAAATTGGTTGATAGTGTTGTTCAAATTTCCTATGTATTTACTGATTTTTGGATGTGTACTACATTGTAAAATTTTTATCAAAAATACAGTATCTGCAACTGAACTTAAACATCATTGTACTATTTTTTTCTTAAAATATTTTTCCTTCTCTGGGATGTGCATGTGTATTCATGTGTGTGAATGCGCATACACACACACACACCTTTAGAGACCACAGAACTGAAGTATCTGATTATGATGTTGCATATTTGAACAAATTTTATTATTTAATAAAACACTTTTGAAAATGGGTTATTTTATCTTTCCTGTCTGACCTTATAGGCTACTTTGTTGCAATATATTTTCATTCAGAGCCGTCTCTTATTATTTTATTCTTTATGCCAACTCATGCTCCCACTGCAAACAAAACAGGCAAGAAAATCTTTCATAGAATGTACAGATTTCTACTTAATGCTATTTACTGGTGTTTCTTTTAAAAGAATATATAAATGATAAGCCTGCATTTTACAAAATTGTGTGTAAAAATAATGGCTTAGAAGAAATTTATGCTGGGTCCATAACACTTGAAACATATTTAACTTTGTAACAAGAATCCTAATAAAATAATAATTATCCCAATTAAAACACTAGTTAGTGCTCAGTGAATATCCACTACCATTTGGATCCAGGATCACAGCTAATTTCTATAACCTTAATCTCAAAATGTAGGTCAGCATTTATCTCTAATGGATAACACTGTCATCAAATTAAAAACATGTTCTGAATCTGTGCTGTCTTCAAAAATCAAAGTTTTAAAAGGCAAGTGTCTCTTTTGCTTCTTCATCTACTGCAGCATCATGGTTAGGGAAGACATGATTCGTGAAGCCATTAAATGGGCCACCACATGCACTACAGGAAGGCGTTACTATAGTACTGTATTCTTGGCTCATTTCATTTTTTAGCTATGAGAAAGTTTGCTTTTGAATGCTTTAAACTGCCAGCTTGCTCGAGGAAATATTACATGTGAAGCAATGACATCCTTTTTAATTCTCCAGTAGAGTATTAATTTGCATCATAGAAATGTGTTACAGATGAAAAGTCCGTTCCATACTTCTCTAACCTCAAAATGCATGATTTTTTTTCTCCCTAGCTATTTTTTTTTTTTTGGTAGCAGGGATCAAACTCAGGACCTTACACTTGCAAGGCAGGCGGCGGAACCACTGAGCTAAATCCCTAGCCCACTCCCTAGCTCTTTTCTTGGTAACAGTCACCACTGGGATTTTGATATCCTTCCTCCTAGGATCACTGAATATGTATTTATTGAGCACCTACTGTGTTCCAGATCTGTTCTAAATGCTGGAGGCTCAGTGGTGAGCACAACAAGCCAGGCTCCCATTGTCAAAGACTTTACATTCAGGTTGGGGATACTGTTAAAAACAAGTAATTCAACACATTCGGTAATGCCAAGTAGTTATAATCATTATGAAGAGAATACAACAGGGAAATTTGGTAAGAAGCGAGACAGGGGGCTGAGTGGCAATAGGGTAGTGAGGCCACTTTAGACAGAATGGCCAGAGAAGACTTTTCTGAGGAGGTGACACTGGAGCTGAGGCTTACAAGATGAGAAAGAACTGGTTGTGGAAGATCTGGGGAAGATGGCCAGGCAGAGGGAACAGCAAGGGGACAGGAGGCACAAAGGACTTGAGATGAAGATGAGCTTGCTCTGTTTGAGGAATAGAATGAAAAGTGGCTAGGGAAGCCTAGGTCAAGTGCTATATGTCACTGCTAAATTGAGGTTGACCCAGCAATTCAAGTCACTGGTGGTTAACAATTCCCTTTTCTCAATATCTAATATGGCAAATAGCACCCCAAAATGCCTGCTAGACAAGTGTAACTCACCCATCCTTATCTGAGTGCCAAATCCACAGGCAACGGAGCCCAACACACTTGATCACCAGGAGGTAGAAGGCTGGAGTGGGACAGGAGGAGTCTGGTCTCGCAGGGGAGTAGATGAATTCTGAGAATGGGCTCCGACTAGAAGTCAGTTGTGGGCTGGGGAGAGAGGGCTGGAGCATGGCTTCCCAGGAGGCAGGTGGGGAACAGGGCAGGATGAAGGTACAGTCTTAGGGTTGAAGAGATGTGATGGGGCCCAAGGGGAGACTCAAAGAGCAGCAAAGACAAGACTCTAAGCAAGTCACCACTTTACTTCTTTGCCTGCCATGGGAACCCCAGACACTTGCCCTTAGAAGCTAGTGACTTTCCAGCTCACCAGAATTGTCTCCAGAACAGCCAGGCAGTAAAGCTTCACTGGTTTTGGTGGAAACCTCAATCCACTCAAGATTGATTTCATTATGCTGTCCACAAGCTTTTATGTTGGTTTGGACATGTTTTCAACAGTCTCTCTTTTCCATATAAATATCTCATCTCAGAAGCACTGTACTCTCCTTTATGGGGAGAGACTTTTTGTTCTCTTCACTGGACAGCCTTAGAGCAGTTAGCACAATATTGGGCTATATCTTTCTCTTCTTTAGAGGGAACCATATGACAAGGCCAGCAGTGTTTCAGCAGGACCCTCTCATATGGCCCAGTGCCATAGGGGGAGGCCATCTTTGCTAATACTGGCTAACTGCTTGTGGCACCAAAAGGATGCTAACACTTCAGGCTATGAGAGAGGAGAATCTGGGCATGGGGCTGCATACCTGTTCTTCCTGCAGTGAATTGTGAAGGCAAGAAAGAAGAGCATCAAAAGTAATCCACAGCTGAGAAAAGTCCAAACAATACACAGGAGGGCAGGAGATAATGAAGAGATGGTCTTGCCGCTGTCCTGGGAAATGGTCTGAAGCCAGAATAAAGAGAAGCTGTTAGGAATAAAGGATCTTCCATGGGTCAGCACCAAAGCTGGAAAATATATATCTTGGTCAATGTTTATTTATTTATTTATTTTCCAGTACCAAGGATCTGGAAAATATATATTTTACATGGGCAAGTCCTCCTCTTCCTCCTCTTCTTCCTCCTCCCCTGATCACCCCACCAACATATACATGTGAGCAGTCCTAATGCCCCTGGCTACTCACTTACAATTGTTGTCTTGCAGAGATCATGAAGGGGTCTTTGATCCAGCTCCTGGCCGGGAAAACTGTCGCAAAATTCAGAGCAGTTTATTTCAGGCTCCATGTCCCCACATGCTTTCTTGGTGGGTACTTATTCACAGTCTTGGTTACCCACTGGCAGGGATGTAGACCTCCGACTAAAACACAAGAGGAACTCAAATCTTTCCTTCAGAGATCCCATTTTAGAGCTGGCTCTTGGCTCAGAATCCAGGGTAAACAACCAATTCAGGTAGAAGTGAAGGGTTATTTCAGTAGGCTTCTTCATCAGACATACTCTAACATCAGACATTCTTCAGCTGGTCCCCCGGTCCCCTGTTGCCCATTGTACCATGTTAGTCAAGGTGGGCATCTTAGTAACCATTAGGTGACACAAAGCGACAATTCTGGCTCACCACCAGAGGGCAGTCACTGCTCCAAGTACTCTCACACTGGACCCTGAAGGAAGAAAGCAATTAGACCCTTTAGCAAGCAATTTCAAACTCTCTCTCTCTCTCTCTCTCTTTCACACACACACAGGTTTAAAAAATTTTGTTTCCATTTTACGTAGTTATATCTATTATTCATAATTATATACATACATATATTACAAATTTAATGTTTTAATAAATATTTTAAAACATTATAATAAAAAAAATCCTTTAAAAACAAAGATAAAACACACCTATACATTTCTAAGTAAATATCTCTACATTCTCTGTTGAGACTTCTTTTATGGCCAAGCACCATAAAAACTTGCGACTTCTAAGGTACTTTTTTCTGTTTCCCCTTTTGGGAATTCCCTGCCTTTCCAAGATCTTTCCATGTAGCTCCTAGTTTAAGCTCTTTTATCCTGGGTGGCACTGAACTCAGTGCCTGGATGCCTCCACATACACTATCTGATGGTCTTTAGGCCCTGTCCTCTCGGCCTTAGAAGAACATTCTGTGTCCAGTCAGCTGGAACTGCCCAGAGATCTTGCTTGGTTTTTAAAAAATTTAGATTCAGAGAGGAGAGATGGGCTACTCTGGTAATAATAGGGAGAGGAACTGGAAAGCTGTACAGATTTCTATTGATTGAGTGGCTGAAGATGATGTTCTCTCAATTGATTCTTGGAATATGAATATCACAACTAAAAAAGCAGCTCAGCCTTGCAGACTGAAGTAATAAAAGATTCAAATTAGTACCAATAGAAAAGGTGGACATATTCCTAATTCTTTAAAGCAATCACTCCTTGACAGAGAAAATCAATTTGAAATTTTATTGAGGAAATTTAAGAGGATGACAATGTTGCTTTGTGTTTTTGAAACAGCTTAGAACAGTATTCTTTGATTATGAAGGACTGAACAAAAATATTAATTACTATTATTTCAATAGCCACTGAACATAGGGTCCATACTTAAGCCAGAACAATAGTGACAGATGTAGAATGCCATCTTTGGGCTGTGTTTGTTTAGACATGAACAATATAGCACCAGGTGCTGCCCATTTATTGGCCTCTAATATGTTCCTGAATTATTTACCAGGTTCATTACAATGAAATCCCCCAGAGAACTAAAATTCACTACCTCCCATCAAGACATTTAAATTCTTGTGCAGTCTTGTCAGATTACTGAATGCAAAATGAAGAATCAACTATAAAAACCTGCCTCTTTTCATTCTAATTTAGTTTGCTTTTAATTGCTGAAAGACACTCTTTTCCTTTATTTTTTTTTAAAGTTAGGCATTCCCTATTGAGACTTCTAGCATAGAATAATACCATAAACCACAGAGATTATTACACTAAATGATGGATGGAAAAAAGTTTTCTATATTGTCCCTTTAATCTTACTAGCGAATTAAGTATACTTACATTTGAACCTGATTAAGTGCATGTGCATGTATCTATTATTTGAAAGGAATACGTGTGTATATGTATGGATTTGAATATATAAAGTCTTACTTTGTTCTTACTATGTTATGCATAACATAAAAAACATGGTTCCTCATTTTCAAATAAGAAAACTGAAAAGCACAGAAGTAGACAACCTTGCTTCAAACATGCAAAGGAAAGATTTGAATGTATGAGTTTGCAGTCCAAGTTCTTCCCAGTATGCATATACTCTACATGGGGCAAAGGCTGTGGACTAATCTCTCTCAAGAAGGTACCACTGTACTGTTGAGGTCTGGTTCCCTTCTGTGGGTTCCCTGAAATACGGCACATTGTGGTGCATCTACACCAGTGATTCTCAACTAACGCAATTTTGCATTTCCAGAGAGACATTTGGCAAAATCTGGAGACATTTGTGGTTAGCAAAACTGGGAGGCAGGCACTACTGACATCTAGTAGGCAGAGACCAGAGATCATGTTAAACGTCTGACAATAATAGAATGATAGAGAAAACAAAGAATTATCCAACCTCAAATGTTAATAGTGCTAAGGCTGAGAAACCCTAGTCAACTCTGTGAGTCTCAGAAGGGCTGAAAAACTTAAGCCCAAATCATCTGTGAGAGATTGTGAACATGACAGGGTTGTTTATTTGGATACAACCTGGGGGAGCAACTCTGATTTGGGATAAATTTCTGAGCACATTGAAATGTTCCCTTGGACAGACTAAACTCATTGGCATGGAACTTTGAATATGAGGCTGCCTTCAATCCATGGATATTTAGTGTAGGAATTTTATATACCATATTAGTCTCTCATATGAGGCAGGCATACAACTCCAAAGCTGACAGAGAGGTTCAAACATGAGGAGCTGGTGCAACAATTAAGGGTTCAGTTATTGAGGAGAGATAGTTAAGCTGGGTGTGGTAGTGCACACCTGTAATTCCAGTACTCAGGAGGCTGAGGTAGGAGGATCACCATGAGTTCAAGGTTAGCTTTGGCTACACAGTGAATTCAAGGCAAGCCTGGACTACATAGTGAAACCCTGTATCAAAGGTGGCAGGGGGGAAGCTGAATGATTCCACAAAATGTTGAATGATTGTTGAAAATGTTGAAATGATGGGGAACAGTCAGAAAAGATAATGGTAAGGCATGGGACCACAAAATACACATGATTCATGGATCAGGTAAGAAGGTCTTCCAGACTCCTCTGGAAGAAATCTTCCCCCAGGAGGTGAACTGACTCTTACAGACCTAAGGCCATGCATAGTAGTACTTGGATTTTGCTTGACAGATAGTATAGAAAATAGTGGACCCTTGACTTACAAACAATTCGAAGGCTGGTTGTAACTCAAGTTGCCTGTAAGTCAAGACTATTTTTCCCATAAGAAATAAGGAAAACACCCACAATACATTCCATACCTCCCAAAGCACCCCTTAACTAACCTTTTCATAATAAAAAAGGGTTATATGTGTATAATTTACCAGAAACACCAATAATTTTCCTCGTGTATACACCAAAAAGTTATAAAATGTGTCTAGTTTACCAGAAACAACAATTTCATACTGTACTCACCATTTAAGTTGACATCTTTGGCTTGCAGGAAGGGAGGATGAAGTGGAAGGTGGTTATTGTTTGAAAGAAGAGTCCCTTTCCATAAGAACATCAGGAATCTGGCTCACTGGTGTCCTTTCTCTCCTTGGGAGAGTCTGTAGCCCACTAGCACCTGCTTCTGGCTCACTAGGTCTCAACCTTTTCAGAACTGAAAACTGGTCTACAGTTGTCTGTTTCTGTCTTTTCTTTAACACCGTTCTGTAGTATGACAGGACATTGTCATTAAGTAAGTGAATAAAATGATTGGCTTTTTCTCTCTCTGGGTGGGTCTTCTCTACAAATGTTTGTAGCTCTGTCCATTTTTTCAGGAACATCTTTATTTCAGAAGAACAATTTTGCTGCACTGGTTGTTGATACTCCCCCTCCTCTTCAGAAAGCTCCTCAGCTGCCATTCTGTGTTGCTCAGCCAGAAGTTGCTGAAGTTCCTCTGTAGAGAGTTCTCTGAGTGTTCCTCCACCAGTTCCTCAACATCACCACTGTCTACCTGCAAGCCTATGGACTCTACTATTGTGACAATGTCATCAACCACAGGGTCAATTGAAGGCTGAGGTTCCTCTACACAGTCTTCATAGTCTCTTCTGTATAACCTTAGGCCACATTTTCTTCCGGGCAGATCTCATTGTCCCTAGAGAGACACTGGCCCAGGATTTCTCAATTAACCCCACACAGGAAAGACCAGCATTTGGGTTGTAACTCAAGATTTGGTTCTAAGTTAAAACTAAAATTCTGGTCATAACCCAAGTCGTTCATATGTAAGGCCAGTCATAACTCGAGGGTCCACTGTACAGGTGTGATAGTTAACTGGTTGTGTCAACTTGAGTAAGAAATGCCCAACTAAATTGGATTAGCAAATTCTGGTGTGGCTGAAGGGATTTACTGAAAATTTGCTGGGATTTACTGGGTGTGAGGAATAGCAACCAATAGGCTTGCCACCTGAATAGTATAAAAGGGAAACAAAGATGGAAGGCTCACTTCTGTTTTTTCAGAGGAGCTCCAGTCTTCACCTTCAGCTTGGATGTTGTTTTTTGGATTCTAGTGCAAACTCTTCAGCCTTGTCCTGCAGACCCCTCAGCCTCCATCACAGACTCTTTGCCCTCCTGATAAAGACTCACATAGGACACTACAGTGAGCTCCAGGCCTTTGACTGGACCCTTTGGATCTCCAGTGCACACACAGCCCTTTTCCAAACTTTTCCATACCTGACCCTGTGGACAGCCATTGTAAGCCAATCTTGTAAATTATGTATTTGTATGTCTTGCACTAAATGTTTCTCTAGTAAGCACTGACTGATACAGATTTTGGTACCAGGAGTAGTGGTAGAGACACAGAATTGTAAAGATTAAGTATTTTAATTGACTTTAGTGGTTCCTGGATTTGGCCCTCTAATTTGATGAGAACTAAAGATGCCATGGCCTCTCCTTCTGATACTGTGAAGAATACTGATAGTATTTGTGTACTGTTTAAAGTAATATGCTATGTAGATCCCTTTGATTATCCTAATTCACCACTTGTGAGATGTAAGGAATTTAGTGACTTCATATATGAAATTTTTTTTAATATTGTTGCAGAGTGGGAAATATAATGATGCTAGTTAGCTGTTCTTAACATCCCTGGACAAACTTGTGAAGGAAAACAATGAGCTCAAAACATCCATAGGAAACCTAAAGTTTTCTGTGAGGACAAATTAATAAAGGAAAATAAAGAGCTCAAAGATTCAAATTTCTAGTTCAACACACATAAAAATTTAAACGTTTCTAAGTGTGTCCTGAAAGAGAATCTCTTTTCCTTTAGCAGCAGGATAGAGATTGCAGAAACCCAAACACAGGCCTTCATGATTTGATTGGCTGAAATACAGCATAAATTTAATGCTCCACTTCAAAGAGTATCTGAAGTAAAGATGAGGGCACTGATCAGAAAAAAATAGGATACCATTGACTGGGATGGAGATGTTTGGGAGAATTCCTGATGGGGCTGAGGATGTTCAGCTCCTTGATGCTAAAGAGACTATGTTGGCAGAAGTCTCTCCTAGTATACCTGAGGAAACTAATCCTGTGTTGACCAAGCAGGATAATGCTGACACTCCTTAGGACCTACCTTCGTCACCCACTTTTGCCTCTGGGCCCCTGACTAAGCTCAAATTGCAGAAGGCCCCCAAGGGTGAGGTACATTATGTAAGCCATGCGAAGGCCAGCTATTCTCCCAAAGAACTTCTTGAGTTTCCTAATTCTTATAAACACAGGCCTTATGAGCAAGTGTGGGAATGGATTTTATGAGTGTGGGATAATGGTGACAAAAACATACACCTGAATAAGGCTGAGTTTGTTGACAACAGCAAGTTAAACCATGATTCTGAATTTAATGTTGCTGTCCCAAGAGTAAAAAAAAGGTGTTAATAGTTTATTTGTCTGGGTGGTATAAGTATGGGTCAAAAGATGGCCCACTGTGAATGAGTGAGAGATGCTGATATTCTACAGTGTACTGTTTTT
>NW_004624731.1:27897246-27984761 GCF_000247695.1 Heterocephalus glaber | reverse complement strand
AAAAAAATAAAAATAAAACATAAAAAAAAATAAAATAAAAACTTGCCAAAAAAGAAAAGCCCAGGTCCTGATGGCTTCATTGCTGAATTCTACAAGAAATTTAGGGAAAAGCTAATGCCACTACTTCTCAAACTCTTTAATGAAACTGAAAGGGAAGCAATACTCCCAAATTCATTCCTGAAAACAAGCATTACCTTGATTCCAAAAGCAGAGAAATACCCAATGAGAAAAGAGAACTACAGGTCAATCTCACTAATGAACACAAATGCAATAATCCTTAATAAGACACTGGTGAACAGAATACAGAAGATAATCAAGAAGATCATACACCCTGACCAAGTGGGATTCATCCCAAGGAGGCAAGGATGGTTCAACATATGTAAATCAATAAATGTAATACACTATATTAACAGAGCCAAGGACAAAAACCATATGATCATTTCAATAGATGCAGAAAAAGCACTTGCCAAAATCCAACACTCATTCATGATAAAAACCCTATAGAAAATCGGCACCAACAGTCTCCACCTCAATCTGATAAAAGCCATCTATGAAAACCAACCGCCAACATCCAAATGGTCAAAAACTGAATTCTTTCACGCAAAGATCAACCTACAATGTGGGAAAAAATTTTACCAGCTGTTCTTCAGACAAAGGACTACTATCTATATAAAGAACTTCAAAAAATCAACCCCCCTCAAATTTAAAGACCCAATCCAAAAATGGGCATCTGAAATGAATGGACATTTCTCAGATGAAGTAGAATCAACAAAGAAACACATGAAAAAATGTTCAACATCACTGGTCATTCGAGAGACGCAGATGAAAACAACCCTGAGATTCCATCTCACTCCAGAAAGCATGACTGCTATTAAGAAATCAACCAGTAACAAATGCTAGTAGGGCTGTGGGGAAAAAGGAACCCTTCTCCACTGTTGGTGGGAGTGTAGACTGGTGCAACCACAGTGGGAATCAGTGTGGAGATTCCTCAAAATACTAGGATTAGAGGTCCCATTTGACCCAACTATTCCCCTGCTGGGTATATTCCCCAAAGAATTAAAAGCATCATACCACAGCAATATATGCACACTCATGTTTATAGCGGCACAGTTTGTAATAGCTAAATCTTGGAAGGAGCCCAAATGGTCATCAACTGGTGATTGGATAAAGAAGATGGATAAAGAAAATGGAATACTACTTTGCCATAAAGAAAGATGAAGTTGAGACATTTATAGCTAAATGGATGCACGTTGAGGTCATATTCTTAAGTGAAATAAATAGGACACACATGTATAAATACCAAATTGTTTCTCTGGTGTGAGAAACTGAAAGGGTAAATGAAAACCAAAATGTATAATAGACAATGTGAAACAGGAAGAAAGAGGAAGGGAAACTGGGGGGGGGGGGGAATTGAAGAAAAGGAGGAAAAAACGGAAGCAAAGCTTATGTATATAGGGAGGAGTGGAAGGGTTTAAGGGAGGGTAGGGGAATGGGAAAAAATACCCTAAAGGCCAGAAGAGCTTGGAGTGAAGTATTTTAAGCCCTAAGAACAAATAACTTTCAACCCAGATCAATTTATCCAGCAAAGCTATCCTTCAAAATAAATGTAGAAATAAGGTATTTCCATGAAAAAGATCAGCTCAGAAGATATATAAGTGCTAAACACGCTTTAAAGAAAATACTTAAGAACATTCTCGACAGAAATAATGAATCTGACACAGCTGAAGGTGCAAAGGAAGTCTACAACTGTACTACCCTGAATGCACCCAATCTCATCTGAAAGTGCAAAAGAAGCTAGTGAGGTCAATGAATCAACAGCAACAAAAAACATCAGGAAAAGAAAAACAAAGGATACACTGACAGATGAAGAAGCAAATGATAGTAAATAACCAACACATCTCAGTAATACTGCTCAATGTTAATGGCTTCAATTCCCCAATTAAAAGACACAGACTGGCAGACTCAATCAAATAACAGATTCCAGAATGTTGTATTCAAGAAAATCACCTTTCAGAAAGACATTGGTAGACTATAAATTAAAGGATGGAAAACAATATTTCATTCATGAAAACAAGCAAGGGTAGCAATTTTAATCTCAGGGTAAACTTCAAGCTGAAACTGATTAGAAGAGACAAAGAAGGTCAGTACTTACTAGTTAAGAAAATAATCCAACAAGAAGAGATAATTTTTTTTTTGGTACTGGGGATTGAACTCGGGACCTTGCACTTGCGAGGCAGATGGCAGAAGAAGAGATAATATTGATAAACATATATGCACCAAATACTGAAGCACCTATCTTCACAAAACAAAAACTGCTGAAATTAAAAGATCAAATAAACGCTAACATAATCACGGTAGGGGATTTTAATAGCCCACTTTCCCAAAGAGAAATATCAATTAAACAAACAAAAAAAATCAATAAAGATATTTCAGTTTAGGTCCTAATGGATATATAGAGTATTCCAACCCTCTGCAACAGTATATACATTCTTTTCAGCAGCACATGTTACTTTTTCCAAAACAGATCACAGACTAGTCCACAAAGCCTGTTTAAGTAAATATAAAAGAATAAAAATTACCCATGTATACTATCCAACCACTGTGCAATGAAAATAGAAATCAATGACTGAAGAAATTAAAGAAAGGACAAAAATCTCACCTGGAAAATTAACATTATACTCCTAAACAATGTACAAATCAAAGAAGAAATCAAAGAAGAAAAATTAAAATGTATGTAAGTTAAGAAACTTGTGGAAACCCCTGGGACGCAATGAAAGCAGTTCTAAGAGGAAAACCCATTGGAATCAATGCTCACATTAGGAGAACAGAAAGCTCAAATAGACAACCTCAGGAGAAATCTTATGATACCTAAGAAACAACAACAAAACAGCCCCAAATCAAAATTAAAGAGGGAAATTATAATGATGATAGTGGAAATCAATTAAATTGAGACTAAAAAATACCAAAAAAAAAAAAATCAATGAAGAGCAGGTTATTTGAAAGACTACACAAAATAGATAAGCCCTTAGCCAGACTTACCAAGAGAAATAGAGAGAAAAGACTCTATCAATGCAACTGGAAATGAAAAAGGTAAAATCATAGCAGACACTGTCAAAATTTAAAAGATAATAATTACTTTGAAAAATTGTATTCCAACAGATTGGCAAAGTTTGAAGAAATGGACAGATTCCTAGATTCATACAAATTACCAAAGTTAACCTAGAACGACACAAATATACTGAATAACTCAATAACAAGCAATGAAATCAACACAGTAATGAAGAATCTACCAATTTTAAAAAGCCCAAGGCCTGATGGAGTCACTTCTGAATTTTACAAAACCTTTAAGGATGTTATATTTCTAGTGGTCAAGCTCTTCAAAGAAATTGAAAGAGGTGGAGTGCTCCCAAGTTGATTTATGGAAGCCAGTATCACCCCAATTCTAAAACTGGATAAAGATCTAACTAAAAAAAACATAGCCCAATTTTTTAATGAACATATATACAAAAATCCTCAACAAGATATTAGCAAATTGAATGCAGCACATCATCAAAAAGATCACACATCATGACAAGTAGGTTTCATCCCAGAGATGCAAGGATGGTTCACCACACATAAGTCAATAAATGTAATACTCCACATAAAAAGAAGCAAGATAAATACCATATGATCATATCAATAGATGCAGAAAAGGCTTTTGACAAAATCTAACACCTCTTCATAATAAAAACTCTGAAGAAAACAAGTACAGAAGGATTATACCTGAATATAATAAAAGCTATTAGTGACAAACCAAACATCATACTAAATGGGGGAAAAGCTAACAGCATTCCCCCTAAAATCAGGAACAAGGCAAAGATGTCTACCATCAACTTTCTATTCAACACAGTACTTGAAACATTAGCCAGAGCAATCAGGCAAGGGAAAGAAAGAAAAGAGATGCATACAGGAAAGGAAGAATTCAAATTATCATTATTTTCAGATGACATGATACTCTACATAGAAGACTCAAAGACCCAAAGAACTTAATTGAAAAAACCTCTTGGAAGTCAAGGTCCCAAATTTGATCCCCGGTACCAAAAAAATAATAAAAATAAGAAACCTCTTAGAATTAATGATGAACTTCAGCAATGTAGCAGGATACAAGATCAACCCATAAAAATCATTCGCACTTATGTACAACAATAAACTCAATGAAAAGAAAATCATGAAAACAATACTATTCACAGTAGCTAGAAGAAAAATAAAAGTACCTAGGAATTAGCCTAACCCAGGAAGTGAAGGGTCTCTACAAAGAAAACTACAGTACTCTGAATAAAGAGATTGAAATGGACATCAGAAAATGGAAAGATTCCAAAAAAAAAAAGAAAAAAAGAAAATGGAAAGACGTCCCCTGCTCTTGGATAGGAGGAACCAATATTGTCAAAGTGGCCATACTCCCAAAACTTTTACAAGATTCAATGCAGTCCCAATCAAAATACCAACAGCATACTTTACAGATCTAGAAAAAACAATCCTAAAATTCATATGGAGCCAGAAGAAACCCAGAATAACAAAAGCAATTTTGGGCAACAAGAGCAATGCAAGACGCACAGAAATACCTGGGTTCAATATATACTACAAAGAAATAGTGATTGAAAATGGCATGGTACTGGAACAATAACAGATATGTGGATCAATGGAACAGAACTGAGGATACAGAAACTTCTCCAGACACATTCAGCTATTTTATTGTCAACAATGGGGTCAAAAGCATATGCTGGAGGAAAGATAGTCTATTCAACAAGTCATGCTAGGAAAACTGGCTGTGTGCAGAAGATTAAAACGACTCATCTCTCACCACAAACTAAAAACAAAATTAATGATCTAAACATTAAAACAGAAACACTAGACCTACTGACCCATAACATAAGTAAAACACTTGAAGCCATATGTGTAGGAAAGGATTTTCTGAACAGAACCTCAATCGCACAAGAAATAACAGCAAGAATCAGCAAATGGGATTGTATCAGACTAAAAAGCTTCTTACAGCAGAAGAATCAATCAACAGAGTGAGGAGACAACCTACAGAATAGGATAAAATTTTTGCCAGCTACTCCTCAGACAGAAGACTACTATGTAGAATATGGGAAGAACTCAAAAAAATTAAACCACCTAAAATAAAAGACTCACCCAGACTGGGTGAACAGACCAGACACTGCTTCATTTCATACACTGTGAAGTGAATAGACATTTCACAAAGGAAGAAATACAAATAGTTAATAGATGAAAAAATGCTCAATATACCTGGAGAAATGCAATTTTAAAAAAAATTTTATTTTATTGGTACATTTTAGGTATGCAATATAATGACATTCATCATTGGGAATTTTCACCTTTACGTAGTCTCTCTTGGTTCTTATTTTTCCCCCTTCCCCTGCCCTCCCTTTAACCCCTCCATCCCTCCCTATTTACAAAGACTTTGTTTCCAGTTTTTCTTTTTCTCATATTAATTCCATTCCCTCCTTTCCTTTCCCTTACCCCTCCCACTTCCCCTTCCCCTTTGCCCTTTTTCTTCCTATTTCACATTATCTATTATACCTTTTAGTCCTTATTTACACTCTCAGTTCCTCACACTAGAGAAACTATTCGGTATTTACACGTGTGTCCTATTTATTTCACTTAAGAGTATCGCCTCCATGTGCATCCACTTAGCTATAAATGTCTCTAATTTCTCATTTTTTATGGCTGAGTAGTACTCTATTTTATAAAAAAAAAAAAAAACATTTTCTTTATCCAGTCTCCAGTTGATGGGCAATTGGGCTGCTTCCAAGTTTTAGCTATTACAAATTGTGCTGCTATGAACATGGGTGCACATATATCACTGTGGTATGATTCTTTTAATTTTGGGGGGAAGATACCCAGTGGAGGAATAGTTGGGTCAAATGGGACTTCCAGTCCTAGTTCTTTGAGGTATGGAGAAATGTAAATTAAAACAGCGCTAAGAATCTATAATGTCAGAAAGAATGATAATCATTAAGAAGTCAAACAATAACAAATGCTGGCATGGCTGTGGTGAAAAGGGAACCCTCCTTTATTGTTGGTGGGAATGTAATCTAGTACATTATGGAAATCAGTATGGAGATTTCTTAAAGAAATGAAATTAGAAATTCCATATGACCCAGTGATCTCCTTGCTAGGTATCTTTCCCAAAGAGTTTAAGACAACATATATGCATACCAATGTTTATACCAATGTTTATAAAAGCACAACTCCTAATATCCAAATCCTGGAAGCAGCCTGTCATACTCATCAACAGATGACTGGGTAAAAAAAATGTGGTGTCTATATATAATGGAATACTACTCTGGCATAAAGAATGACAGATCTGCGACATTTGTAGAAAAATGGAGGTACTTGGAAAATATAATGTTGAGTGAAATAAACCAGACACACAAGCTTAAATACCATATGATATCTCTCATTTGAGTGAGACAAAGTACAATCAAAGAGAATAGTAAAGGATGGATAGCAGGGTACAGGGGATGGATTGCTTACAATAGGAAAGTGGTCCAATGGAATAAGCGTGAGGGGTAAGGAGGACAGAAAGGGGAAATAAGTAGAATAAAGATATGCTCTGTACAGGAACCTAATAACCTCAATTACTGTAAACATTATATGCCATAAAATGAGCTAAGTTTAATAATATCAATAAGAATGAAAAATGGGATAGGAGAATTGGAGGAGGGAGGAGGAAGGAAGGGGAAAGGAATTTTTTTTAAAACCCAGGCTGAGGTATGTACATGTAACCACTTCTCAAAATTATTATAAACTGCATGAACTGCAAACATGTACTAGTAAAAAGTTCACTGAAATCATAGCAAAAAAATTTCCAAATCTAGGGAAAGAATTCAATATTCAAGAAGAAGAGGCATATAGAAGCCCAAATAGCCACAATCACAAAAGAATCTCTATAACATATCATAAGCAAAACTCCAGTAATTCTCAAAAGGAGAGAATACTAAAAGTGTTAGAGAAAAATAGCTAGTAACATATAAAGGTAAGCCCATTGGAATAAAGGTGGGCTTCTCAGCACAAAACTTAAAGGCCAGGAGACCTTAGAGCAAGTTTTTAAGCCCTAAAAGAAAAAAAAATTCTTTCAAATATTGTGCAAAATTAGCCTTCAAAAATGGTGGGTAAGAAAAAGCGTTCCATAACAAAGAAATCCTAAACAAATACATGACTACTAAATTAGTGTTGTAGAAAATACTTAAGGAACATCTACCCAGAGGTAGGGAGGACATCAGCACCAAAGAGTCCAAAGGATAATATACATCTAACTAGGACAGTAGTTAAAAGGAAAAAAATAAAAGAATCAGTACTGGAAGAATAATGCACTAACACAATTCAATAAATAGTTTATAATAATAACTCTTAATGTCAAAGGTCTTAACTTCCCAGTCAAAAGACAAAAGCTGATAGATTGGATTTTTAAAATGCAATCATATATTGGAGACATACCTCATCTAAAGGAAGTACACAGACTGAATATGAAAAGATGGAAAATACTTCATTCAACTGGAGCCTGCAAACAAGCAGGAGTAGCGAAGTTATTTTCAAATACAGACAAATTCAAGCCAAATCTGATCAGAAGGGACAAATAGGGCCTCTACATACTGGGAAAGGGAACTATTCAATGGGAAAACAATTGTAAATATATATGCACAGATTGTTAGCCCACTCAACTTCATAAAACAAAAACTACTGAACATAAAAGGGCAGATAGACACAAATACAATCATTTCAGAGGACTTCAATACCTTACTCTTACAATTAGATAGGTCAACAAAACAAAACAAAAATCAACAAAAACCATTAGAGTTAAACTCACTATTGAACAAATGGATTTAATAGATATCTACAGTGTTTCATCCAACAACTACAGAATATATATTTTTCTCAGCCACACATGGAACGTTTTCCAAAACAGACCACATCTTAGGCCATACAGCATGCTTAAATATAGAAGAATTGAAACAATCCCCTAAATACTATCAGATTATGAGAATGAATCCAGAAACTGAAAACAAAAGAAGCCACAGAAACCATGCAAACACATGGAGATTAAATAATACAACATTGAAGAATCAATGTATCACAGAAGAAATCAGGGAAGAAATAAAATATTCCTGGAATCAAATGACAATGGAAGCACAACATACCAAAACCTATGGGATATAATGAAAGCAATTCTAAAAGTGAGGCTTATTAGCTGTGAATGCACACATAAAAAGAATATAGCAAGCTCAAATAAATAACTTGATGACTCTCAAGGTCCTAAAAATCCAAAAATAATCAAAATCTGAAATTAATAGAAGGAAAGAAATTATAAAAATTACAGCAAAAATTATAAAATTGAGAGTAAAAAATAATACAAAGGATCAATGAATCAAAGAGTTGGTTCTTTGAAAAGCTGGGAAAGGGATCTAGAAGTGAGAGAAGATGAGAAGGGGAAGGGGAAGGGAAAGTAAAAAGGATCAAGATACAATATGTATACGTATCAATTCCCCAATGATAAATGTATCTACTATGTATTACAAACATATGTTAATAAAAAAGAGAAAAATAAATGTCCTAGGACAGTTATGGCAAACCTTTTAGAGCTTTCAGCGACACAAACAGCCTACTATGGCACTTGTGCTGTAGGTTTGCCACCATTGTCCTAAAATACAAAATAAATCATACACAAAATCAAGAGAGAAATGAAAGATTATAAAGAAGGCTCAAATAAGACCTCTAGAGATAAAATATAATATCTGAAATAAAAATACACTAGATTAGACATTATAAAAATATTGGTTCACTCAAAGATATTAAAATATAAAACATATAAAATGAAGCATAGAGAGAAAATTGATTAATAAAACTCAATATAGCCTTATTGATCTCTGGAATGCAAGTTTTCTAATATACATGTAATTGATGTTCTAGGGGAAAAAATGGAAGGGGGAGTAGGAAATATTTGAAATAAATAATGACTAATATTTTTTACAGTTAATGAAATATATAAACCTTATAAATCCAAGAATTTCAACAGGCTCCAAGAAGAATAAATACTTTTTAAAACAGCACACATTAAGTTGCTAAAACCAGCAACAGAGACAAAAATTGTAGGAGCTGCTAGATTATATACAGAGGAAAAACAGTAAGACTTAAAACAGATTTTTCATGAGAAATTATGCAAGCCAGAAGAGAATAGAATGACATCTTTAGAGTGCTGGAAAAACAACAAGTCAACCCAGTATATAATACTCACTGAAAATTTCTTTCAGAAGTGAAGGTAAAATAAAGATATTTTTTCAGACAGAAAACTGAAAGATACATATTATAAGAGATGTTAGAAGAAGTTCTTTGGGCAGAAGTAAATGATACTAGATGCAATTATGAATCTACATAAAGGAGTTAAGAATACTAGAAATGATAAACGTGTGAATAAATATAAAAATTTGTTTTTGTTATTTTTTAAAGCTATCCTCACAAACATGTACCTATTGGAAAAACACATACATTGAATTCTCCTTTATACCCATATTCTTTCATTTTTTAAACACAATTGCCTTGGTTCATATTCTCATTTCTAGTTGAGTTGAAACCTACATTACTAATAACAAAAATGAATCATGGTGAAATTTCAGAGCTAAGTAGTAAGGAAATGAATGTATAAAGGGATTATATAAGTACCTTAACATAGATTGCCATGGTTACACATTTTCTTTCTCTCCAAAACTCATTCACTTAACAATTAAAGCACCAACAATATAGTACATTATGTTCTACATACCCAGCATACACTAGAAAAAAAAGAAAACTAAGATCCCTATCTTTACAGAATTTGTGTTCCAGTGGGGGAGTTAAACAACAATCAGTGGATACAATATATACATAAATTAAATAATATTTTTAAATATATTAAAGAAATGGAGGAAAGCCAGAACAGGGAAAGAGCATTTGAGAATGCCACTGGAGGTGTTAAGGGATTTAAAGTAAGGTTCTCAGATATGTCCTCAGAAACCTAAAAAAGTAAAGGCTGATTAACTGAAAATTATTATAGCTTCCTACAATAGTCTCTCTTCTGTTACTGCCAGGAATAAGAGTGGCACTGATGATAAAAGAGTGATTTTAGGGGTAGGGATGGTGGATCAGCGGTAGAGCATTTGCCTAGATATAGGAGGCCCTGTGTTCCATCCCCAGCATCACAAAAGCTGGGACTGTACTCAGAGTTAACTGATAATTATTGGCTAAGCAAACTAATTTGCTTTTCCCTTTTCTTTAGCAATTTTTCACATTTCTGATAACCTTCATAGAACATCTGGGGCTTTTTGTTTACATGCAGGTCCACCTATAGACCCTCCCCATATGTCTTCATGTGGATCTAATCTTATTTGATAGGGTATCTCTGTGATTCCTGAGAATTTTCCTTTGTTGTTTTGGTGTGAAGTTGTGCTTAAAATTATTTAGCCAGGTGTGGTGGCACATGGCTGTAATCCCAGCACTCAGGAAGCTGAGCAGAAGGATCAATATGAGTTTGAGGCCAGCTTGGACTACATAAAGAGTTCAAGGCCAGCCTGAACTACATAGGGAAACCATGCCTCAAAAAACAAAATAAAAATTAAAATAAAATTTTAATTGATAATCTCAAAACTCAGGAAAGTACAAAAAAGAGAATAACAACCGTCCAAAATTAATCATTAAACACTCTGGCATATTCATCCTACCCCACCCCCTCCCATCCACCTATGATACCTTCCCTGAGAAAAATTATTCTATTGCTTTTTAAAATAAATATATGATTGTAACAGTATAATGAATATATAAAATTTTTGAAAAGAGGAAATATCAATTTACCACTATGACTTCCAGGATATATTGTTAACAACTAGGACAAAAAATAAGCAAGATACAGCAAAACATACTGTAGTATTCTATGTGTTGTCTAAGAAAGAATATGGGATACATATATGTCATTGGTTTATTTTTAAAAGAAATAATGGGAGAATACCTATAAGGGGAGTGAAATAACCAAGAGGAGGGAACCAGGAAACAAATCAGACTTCCGCCTGCCTCACAAGGGCAAGGTCCCAAGTTTGATCCCTGAAACAAAAAAAAAAAAAAAAAAAAAAAAAAGCCCAGAAAGATGTCTTAAACTACATTAGATGGATATGTTTTTGTTTTATATATAGAGATGCATAAGCATAAATATATATGTGGCTATTATGATAAAGCACTGGGAAACAAGATTTTAAAGAGAAAAGAGATATACATAAAAAATAAGTAAAATATTTTTAAACTTTAACTGATAAATATCAGTATGAACTCAGTATTTTTCTCTTTCTAAAATACAGTATTAATATTTTCTAAACTCTTCAGTGAGTCTTAGAAGAACAACCCAGATACAATGAATACTCCCATTTTCTGAGACTGTGTCCTCTAAAGCCAGTTGTCACTAAAACAAAGTGGGTTTCTTTGGTAAAATCATCACTTTGAACAGAAATAGTCAAGAAAGGCCTGGGTGGCATATCTTGTTATACTAGGGGCAAAAATATCGGAAACTATAGAATCATGTCAAAAAGACTTAAGTGTCAACTTAATGGGTCCCTGCTATGGGTTAGACCTAAAATGGACCCCAAGCCACATGTGTGTGGAAGGTGAATGGATTATGGAAGTGTTATAGCTGAATTGCTTTGTGTGTGGGGGGGTGTCTTCTCAGAAGAGGTTGGTCACTGGAAGAATAGCTCTCCTTTCTCAATTCCTCCCTTCACTCTCTCTCCTTCTAGGCCGCAATGAGGGGAGTAACTTTCCTATGCTAGATCCTTCCACCATATTGCTTCTGCCTGCAGCTGGTTGACCAGACAAGGATTGAAACTTTTAAAATGTGAGCCAAAATAAACTTCTCCTCTTTTAAGCTGTGTTGAGTATTGTGTCTCACCGATGAAGAAAGTGACTAAGACAGTACCAACAATAGGATTATTTGAATATCAAAAAGAATATTACTGCAAAACAAGCAGAGGTTAATATTAAAGATAAAAGGCTTTTGCCAAATGCTGCCTAATTATTTTCTGACATCTACCATCTACCAGCTACTATTCACCACTATTTTACTCTTTATTTTGGGGCCTTGCTTAACATGGTTATAAAATAAAGCTTAAAAGTCAAGAATTTGCTAATGCTTTTGTCCTCTGTTCTAGACTATCAAAGTACAATAGTTCATCAAATAATAAAACCCATCTTTCTTGGTTTCCTTTAGATCAGTCAAAGACTTTTGATCCCTGGTTAGGCAGGGTCAGTACCCCACCCCATTCCCCAAGCTTTAAGCAGCCATAAGAAAACAGACCTTCAGCCCCTCTGCATTCCTTATGAATAAAGGATCAAAGTCTGGTTTGGAGGAAACCAAAATGGAGCTTCCTATAGAGTCACAAATTTTATAGGTGTCCACATCCTCCCCAAAACCATAAATATTCCCTATGCCAAAAAAATATGAACCTTTCTTTTGATGGCCTACACTCTATTTTCTTTGAGTGTATACTTTTTCCTTCTAAATAAATCTTTTCTGTGACTCTTTAAAAATTAGAATTATTTAGGAAGAAAAGGTCCAAAGGGGTAGGGGTAATGGGAGGGGCAGGGGAAAGGAAAGAAGGGAAAGGAAAAGATGATGACAAATGGAAAAAATGGAAATAAACTCTTTGTAAATAGGGAAGGGTGGAGGGTGTGAAGGGAGGGCTAGGAATGGGGAAAAAATAAGAACCAAGATGCATTATGTAAAGGTACAATTCCCAATGAGAAATGTAATTGTGTTGTATACCTACAATGTACCAATAAAAGAATTTAATACAAAAAAAATTAGAATTATAGCTATCAATAGAAGATTATTAAGGGTGTGGTTCACAATACTGACTTAGTGGTTCCTTCATGAGAACTCATAGTCTAAATGTATATTCCTCTCCTAGTCTTTTGTGGATCTCAGAAAACACAAACTTTTAGGATCCTTAGGCTTTCAATAAATTCTTGAACTCTACCACTACTTCTTCATCCCTGCATTTCAAAGCCTCTCCTGTCCTGTCTTTCCCCATTCACAGATGAGGATTTTTCCACAATCTGGAAAACATTTTTTGCTTGACACTAGAGCAGTGGTGGCAAACTTATGGCATGTGTGCTGCAGCAGGCTATTTGTATCATTGAAAGCTCTAAAAGGTTCTCTGTCATTGCTGTAAAAAAACATACTCAACCTTTCAGTTTCACATTACTTGTAACTTGCTTTATACTAGACCTTGATGTATCCCTTTGGTATGCAGTGCATTTGTTTTGTTTGTTTTGGTTGAGATAGGGTCTCACCTTGTAGTGCAGGCTGGCCTTGAACTCACCATGTAGTTTAGGGTGGCCTCAACCTTGCAGTAATCCTCCTGCTTCAGCCTCCTAAGTTCTGGGATTACAGGTATATACTACCACGTCTAGCTCTATACAGTGTTTACATTTTTCTAGCATGTGGTAGAATTCTAGTGAACAAGATTGGCTATTAGTCTGGATTTCCAGAGAATCTGGGAAAGTAATGTATGCAGTGGGTTTCTATAAACAGTAGGTTAACTGAATGCAGGACATGTCACAGGACCCCTGGGCCAATTCACCCTTCCATCCCAGCATCTGGAGTCTGGCTTCACTTTACATATGCCAGGATCATCTAACATAATAAGGAGCACTGTAGTAGACAAAGCCTAGGCTAAATTTAAATTCAGCTCAGTGACATAATATTCTAACTGTTGTGCCTAAGGTCAGTCACTACTCCAATTCTTCTCTGTCTGCTCAATGAAATGGAGATAATATTACCTATAATCCATAGGTTTGATTATTAAATCATATGATATATAGGACATATTCAAATGTAACTAATATGTACTAGATCTTTTTTGTCTTGTTTTTTGTTTGTTTTTTAAGACAGGGTTTCCCTTTGTAGTTCAGGCTGGACCTGAACTGACTGTGTAGCCCAGGCTGGCCTTGAACTCACAGCATCCTCCTGCCTCAGCCTCCCGAGTTCTGAGATTACAGGCATGCACCACCATGCCTGGCTGTACTAGATATTCAATAAATGTTGGTTTCTTTCATCTCTACAATTTAGTAAGGTCACTTATACAGAAGACTTGGGGCACATATGACCAAGGTTGTCCATCTTGTTTCTATACATTTCCTAACAGGATCCCAAGTGCTGAATCATTAATGTTTCTTCTAACATAAAGAGCAGTGATCTTTATGCTACATGATATGAATTACAGATCCTCAAAGATAGAGATCATGTTCATCAATTCAATAAACATTGATTGATAACTCTTGACTACTAGTTATTATGCTAAGAGATAGGGATGTAGCCAGAAGCAAGCCAATGTGGTCTTGCTCTAACACCTGACACAGTGCCTCGTACATAGCAGGTGATCAACATATTTGTTGACCCAGAGATGTTCAGAAAACATCATGGTATAGAGTCCAAGGAATGATCCTTAAAACCAACTAGATACTCCTGTAACTCAGAAGCAAGAGACTTGAGTCATGAAGGCAGAAGGGCTGAAACATTCCCTGACTACTGTGGGAACATCTCATGTGTTCAGAGACTTGAACTGATATGTTTTGCTCTTAGGTACACAACCACACAAATGAGAGTGTAAGTCACTATTGCCTTATAGTCAGGTCCTGCAGATCTGTTAATATTCCACATCCTTCTAGGGGATGGGATGTGGGAATTGGAAAAAAACACACCACCATATAAAAAACATTCACTAACTCTTCAGAGCTGCACTGTTACCTAAAAGCACTTAGGTCCTATTATGTAAATTATATTGCATGATTTCCATAAAAACCAGTCACAAATGTCAATTAGTGCTCATTAATATGCAATAAAATTCTCATTTGAAAAGTATTAAGAGCCAAGAATGAATTCCACTTGGCTGCCCTCTTTTAATGAGAACTGCTGTGAAGTATCCTATGCTATTCCTCACTAGCCAAAGAGTCAGATGTCATAACAAATCAAGCTCTGGGCAACAGTAGGACCAGAGAGAATGATCACATGAAGGTGATTAGAGGTTAATTTTGAGCAGGTCACGTTTTATGCTACTGCAGCTGAGGTTCTGTCCTGTTGGGTATTCAGAACATAGGCTCAGTGAATTCATTAAGCTACTTTGTGAAGCAAGAATGTTGATACTGAGTATTCTGTTCAAGGATATATGTGACAGTGCCACACAGCTGGAAGAGGGTAAATAAGACCCCATTCCTGAGGATCAGCCTGTTCAACAGACTGAATGTTCTACCCCACTAAAGGAGGCTAAGAGCCAAAACCCTTGGAATTACTGGGGCTCATCCCTGAAAAGTCTCTGGTCAGAATTTTTATAAGTGAACTCACATGCTGTGTCTCTAAATTCCAGTTTCAGCCAAACATTGGATTTCTCTAAACTGTTGTTCAGTGTTGCTGTGCAATGCAAGATACTTATGGGAGAGTGATTTGGGCTTTTTGAGGAGAAATGGAAAATGTAAACTATCAACACAAGACTTGTCATTCTGTAGCCCCTTCCTTAAGCTGTTTTAAACCTGGATTTCAAGCAGGGTGGATTCTAAGTATAGTCTGATACAGAGGTTATCAGACTTCAGCGCACATCAGAATCACCTGGGGAGCTCCTTAAAAAACAATGGATCGCTGGTCTCCACCTCTAAGGTCTCTGATTCAGTCAGTAGATCTGGACTGGGGCCTGAAAATTTGCATTTCTAAAAACTCCCTGGGTGATGCCTCTGATCTGGGACTCAAACCATGAGTACCCCACTCAGGCGTAAAAAAATAGAGAGCTTTCATCAGAGTCTGAACCATACAAACCTGTGGAATAGCATTTAACTCATTACTCTAGGCTACAATGACAAGCCTCATGTATTCTCTAAATATTAATTTCAAGGAAATACTTTTGAGAAATCAGATATGTAGAACAGCACTCAATTTTTTATTCTTCAAGGTATGACTCAAATATTTTTTGGTTATCAGATATTGATGAAAGCTGTGGACTCCTGAAAAAAGTACACAGGTACAGAAATGTAGACATACTGTACAATATTAAGGGGGATCATAGACATTTGCTTTTAGTTGCTAAGGTGAAAGCTGAAGATATTGATTTGAGACTTTTTATAAGCCTTTAATGTTAAAAATTTTTACCTCAGTACTGCTTTTAATATTTGGCTTTTCACTTTCATTCAATCCAAAATAATTTATTTCTCTTATTTCTTGACTCATGAGTTATTCTAAAGTATGTTTATTAAGTACCAAGATTTTGAGGATTATTGATTTCACAATTTTACTGTGGCCAAGGATCTATTTTATATTATTTGAATTCCTTTAAATTCACTGAATCTTGTTTTATGCCCCAGAATATGGTCTATCTTAATAAAAAAAATTCCATGTGTACTTGAAAGGAATGTGTATTTTCCTGTTGTTGGGTGGAGTGCTCTATAAAGATAAATGGGGTCAAGTTGGTTCATCATTGTGTTACCTTACAAATAGCTCTATCAATTTCTTCCTTGTGGATCTTAAAGTTTTCTTATTAGATACATGTTTAGTATTGTTAGATCTAAGCAATCCTCCTTTATCTTTATAAAATGATTTTCAATATCCCAGGTAATATACTTTGCTCTGCAATATATTTTATCTATTACCAAAATATCTCTAAATATTCTTTAGCTTTGTTCTGAGATGCAGTTAAATTAATTGGGAAAATTTGCTCCTTTTGAATTGTTCTTTTTGGAAAAAAAAAAAGTGTCAGGCAGGATCACAGCAGTGCTCAGCCTAGGGCTAAATATTCTCCACTACTAAGAAATGGTCTTTCAGAGCATGCTACTCAACACTACATGAATTATAAGTTTTCCAGCCTGGTGGAAGCATGCACTAATCCCAGCTCTGTGTGAGCAATGTGTACTGTTCCCTCAATTCCTTTTGGGTGGTTCTTTCTCCATCCCTAAGTAGTTTCCTCACATGCTTGTACTTATCAATAGTTGGCTTTAGAATTGAGGGATACCCTGTGAGACTCTTGAATTTTCTCTGTAGCACTTTCTCCTCCAATATTCTCTCCTCTAAACTCTAATTGCTTTGGTGTCCATAAACTTGAAGCTGTGTTTCCTGAACTCAGATCCTGATTCTCCCTTTCTGCATGACATTCTGGAAACTGTCTCTTGGTGAGACTGGTTTTTATTTGTTTTGTTTTACTGAATATCATAAACCATGTATGAAAAATATAGAGGCTCTAGATCAATTCCTGTTCTCCAAAAAATATGGAGGCTTCTGCTAGTATGATGAAATAAAACAAATTACTTTAATCCAATCAGTGACTGAGATGACTGAGAATTAAATTTCAACACTGTATAAGGTAGTGATAGTGAACCTTTTAGAGCTTTCAAAGATACAAACAGTCCACCACAACACACGAGCCATAGGTTTGCCATCACTGGTATAAGGCCAGGTTTATTTCTGGTTTTCTGTAACTGCTCAGGCATAATCCTTCTGGAATCCCATCAAAACCTTTGGGTATATTTCGAGCGCTCCCATCTTAATGGACCCCACACTCCAATTTTTATCTTCCCAGCAGAATAACATTTCAAGTAGTTTTGATTAGCCGCTCAGATTTTAAGCACTTTTTTGGACTTTTAACTTCTTGGTTTGTGCTACTTATAAATAAGTAAATGATTTGAAAGGAACATTGCTTAGAGCACTGGGCTGACTTCTCTGCGCCTCTTTTCTTTCCACGATCATGGTCTCTCATGTCCTAGACCATTTGGTACCCTTGAAATCCATTTTTTTTCCTTCCCATTCCTATTGTACTATAGAACATTCTGCTCAGCTTCTCAGAATTCTAGCAGCAGCTTATTGTTTGGGTTGTTAGATTCTCCTCGCATGCTACTTAACAAATGGCAAATGCCTCCAAGGAAGATTTAGCATGTGGGGAACGCATCCTAGTTGCCTGAGTAGGTCTTCTGCATCTTCAAATAAATTCGTTTAAATCTGTTTTTCTAGATGTCTTCCATGGGAGTGATGGTTTACCACCAGCTAGTCCATTACTGCCAGAAGCAAATGCTTCATGTCCTCAAATATCTTTAACCTTAAAATTTTTTTTATTGACAAGAACTGTTTAAATATTTACTCTAAAAACACAAATGACAGTGCAAACAGTATAAGATGTAATCCTATTAACTACAAGACCAACGAAGATACATTATAGAATCCCTAAGATACAAAAGACAAACCTATAATATAAACTTGTTTCACTGTGATTATGGCAAAGTGTAATACTTATTCTGTAGACATATATATGTATAAACTAAAGTTAAATTTTTCTCCTTGGAAATTAATTGCAGTGACTTTCTATTCAGTATTTGTCTTTAGTTTTCAATTTTGGATATACAAATATATTCCAAAGCTACTAAGCATATAAAAGCCAATAGCAAACTATTTGTCTACTGGACTTGATAATTTCTTTCCACTGCTCAGCTAAACTTTGCATTCTAAACACAGACTCACTTTGGGATTTCTGATACAGATTAGAGATCACAAGTTTTCATAAAATATCCTTCAACTCAAAAGCCCATTGGTCACACCAGTCTTCCCTCAGGATTTAAAAATCTCATCTACTTCTTGCTATTTTGTCAATTAACATTTATATTTCACTTGTTTGTACTCACCAGCTTCCCTGAAAGCTTCTCTGATATTTTCTCCGGCTCTGGTGTTATGGGGAATTACACTCCTCCCTAGTCTGATGGACTAAAGTTTTATAGTTCAACAAGAGCAAAACTAAAATGAAAGCCAAGTACTCCAGGGAAGCTTGCTCCTACTGCTGAGTTTGTTCAAATCATTTGTTTAAAAGTGTTCACATCTGTTGCTTGGCACTGATCCTTAAGCTCCGAGACCCCTACTTTCTAAACTAATTATCCTCATGTCAAATAATCAGCTACAGTTGATTGACCATATACTTAGAAAGCTCCCCAAATCCCCAATCCTTAAAATGGAGAGGGAAGACTCAGACAGGAAATGAATGACCTTTCTCAATCCAAGTGTTAAAGAAATGGCATGGCAAAAAACACACCAGATAAGGCTTTGTGAGAAGGCACTGGAACTGAGCCTATTCTCTCTGAAAGCACGCCCCTCCCCAACATCCTACACCTCAGAGCCTCCTGCCCCAGATGAAGATCATGTGTAATTCCACAGCATGGAATAAATGAGCAAAGGGAACTGTAAATAGTCTGGCCAAGCAAAAGCAGGAGAGATACAATGCAACTGAGATACTGCAGGCTCCATGCCCCACTGAGCTGATATAATCCACACTTGGCACAGATGAGTCCCCACTGCTGGCTCTCCTGCCTAAACACCCAGGCCCTCCTGCCCAAAGGGCTGGGAGACAGGGGAGAAAGACAAAAGGATGGAAGGAAGCAACTGCCTTAAAAGAGACCCTCAGTGAGTACTGAAATTGTGCATATTCCCTTTGGCCTAGAAATGTCAGTGTTGGGAATTTCTCCCATGGAAAGAGAAACTAAAAGTGCAGGGGGAGGCTGGGCAAGTAGCTTAGTGGTACAGTGCTTCCCTGGCATGCATAAGGTCCTGGGTTCAATCTCCAGTATTGCAAAAACAAAAACACAAAGAAATAACATAAACTGTATGGACAAGTGTAGTCTGTTTATTGTGACGTAACTTGTGTAAAAAAACCCATAAATATCAGTGGGGAAATAATGGAGGAATTGTGTAGTTTTTTATAACGGGATATTAGGGAGGTGTTAAAAATAATAAATTAGCAGGCTGGGGAGTGGTGCCACCATCTGCCTCGCAAGTGCAAGGTCTCGAGTTCGCTCTTCAGTACAAAAAAAAAAAAACCACCAAAAAAAAGCTCAGTTACATATATTAATCTAGAATAATGTATATAATGAAATAGAGTAACTGAAACTATATGGTCTCAATTACAAAAAATAGAAAATTACCTTTGTTTCAATGTAGAGAGGAGTAAAGGAGCTCACATCAAACTCTGTGTGTGTGTGTGTGTGTGTGGTACTGGAGATTGAGGAGCTTATACAAGCTAGGCAAATACTTTACCAATGAGCTACATCTTCAGCCCTTTTTGTTTTTTTGAGCAGGGTTTCTCTAAGTTGCCTGGGCTGGCCTTGAACTTGTGATCCTCCTGCTTCAGCCTCCTGAGCAGCTAGGACTACAGGTGTGCACCACCATGACCAGCTCCACACTGAATATTTGAGTGATTTTCTCAGAAACATGAAGAGGAGAGAAAGTGGAGTTAGTAACATTTTCTTATATACTACTTTCTTCCTTTTGTTTTTTTGAGACAGGGTCTTGATACATATTCCAGGCTGGCCTTGAACTCATTGTGTAGCCCAGGCTGGTCTTGAACTTGAGGCAACGATCCTCCTCAAGTGCTGGGATTATAGATGTGCACCACTATGCCTGGTTTGTATTCTACTTTCTTACTAGACTTGTTACAATATTTAATGCTTTTATAACTTAAAAAGATAAGTTAAAAATTAAAAGATTTAAAAATTTTTAAATGTTATTTTATTAAGTAAGAATTTTCATTAGTAGCATATATTTGCAATACATAACAATTACTCATTTGGTGGAATTGGGACATATACATATCACATCTTGATTTTAAAAGATTTGTTGAAACTTTACAACTACAAGTAATGCCAGACCTCAGAATTCAGTGGGTCTGTAGTTCTGTGACATTTAGTGTTAATTGACCTTACTGGACAAACACAGAGAGCAAGTTCTGCTCCTGGTGTCACTCAACAGAAGCCAGTTAATGCACAGAAACCACAGTTTCCCTGGGAAAGGCCAATGGTTGTGAAATGAAATCCTTATCTACTTCTCTAAAGCCTCAGCCATGGAACTTCCTGAGGGGCTGCCTAAGTTGGTGAGCAGCCAGCAAAGGTATGGACATGAATAGCACAGGCTTTTCCTGAGGAAATCTCACTACTCAAACTACTGACTGCCTTCGTTGGCTGTGCTGCCACACTTCCAACATGAGAAACACAAAGTTGGCCCAGCCTTGTAGGAATAAATAGAAACCATGGGAGAGATGGGGCAGCCCAGGTCTGAAGGGGTCTGTGTTGGCATTTTGTGGGAGGCACTCTGAGCACCCCTGCGAGCCACCAGTGGGCCACCCGATCGGAATCCCAGGACAGCACTAGCTGAAGCGTGGCCTTGGAGCTGTGATACTTGGCTCCATTATCACAATTTGGTTTCACGATAATGAATACTTTCAGATCTTTGTGGGGCAGGAGCCACAGCCATGTAGCATTAGATAATAAGGAACAACTAGGCAGAAGCTAATTTCAAGATTGAATTCTTTAAATCATTCACTTCTCTTTCCACACCTTTTTCTCTTCTATAATCCTACTTTCCCCCTACCTCTACCTCTTCTCGCTACCTAATCTCTTATAGGTTTTCCTTTATATTTTCCTAGTTATGGCAGAAATCTGTGCTCATTATAGCAAGCATGGAAATATAGGAAAGCTGAAAAAAGAAAAATACTCATTTTTAAATCTTACAACTAATGTTTTAGAATAGTTTACTTTTTAAGTGGTCTGCATTTGCATATATTTGTAAGTATAGTTTATTATTTCACATACGTAACTAAGATTATGAAAAAATATGAGAGAAGGTGTGGAAGTGTGAAAAAGGGTTCTGGACAAAGCACTTGTTCCAAAGCCTGCACTGTTGTGACATGGTCACGTGCTTTTATGTTGAACCTATAAGCACTCCACCCACTGACTGCAATGGCAGCCTTGATGTATCCTCTCCTTCTTTCTGCTCATAGCTGCTTGGGAGTCAATAGTATCTGTATATAAATATCCCCACTAGTGCTTATTTTGTCTTCTTTCATCCCAGTTTCTCACTTGTAGATAACTAGTACCTACAAGCCCAGTAGGCCACTATTTTCTTCCCTTTCCTGTCTTCTACCATCAGCTTTCCCTCTGCATCTTTATCTTCTGTGTGTGTGGTTTTTTTCCTGGAAGCAGCCACCACTGGCTCAGGCAAAAATCATATAATCATTGAAATTAGTGTTCAGAAAAGGCACCCAATTAGGCATGCACCCTGTTCACCTGTTCAGAGGAAATACCATAGCTAATGTGGCCCTAACCTGAGAGATTCCACCTCACAAAGATAATCAGGAAGCATTTAAGGTAAGCCAAGACAAGCTTTGTTGATCTGGGGTTTCACCAGACCAACACTTTCAGGACTTTACCACATCTCCAGGCCCTTAGCATTTCCCATTAACACATTCAGTATGCCTTTTATCTCAAGGTATTCCCAATTACTTTTGGAAGATCAAAATGGAGAGCTTCAGTGCCTACTGATAGTCTGATATCCCAGCAGAGGCAGACTGCAATGGGAAGCCTGCAGCACACTTTGCTGGTGTTCTAATGGTCATGCTGAAACCCATGCTTCCAAGAGAGCAATTCCAACCAGCAAGGCTCTGGGGGAATAAAGAAATTTCTCTATGAGGCGTTCCTGGGCTGTTTCATGTTCTCCCTCCACTACATCCATTCTTCCCATCAGAACTCCAGTTTTCCAACAGGTCTGTGTACAGTCACCCTTCATATCTGCAAGTTCTGCATCTTCGGAGTCAACCAACTGTAGATTGAAAATCTCAGGGAAAGAAAAATTGTATCTGTGCTGAGCACATACAGATTCTTTCCTCTTTGTTATTCCCTAAATAGTAGAGTATAACAGCTATTTACATAGCATTTACATTGTATTAGGTATTATGAGTGATCAAGAGATGATCTAACATTTATAGGAGAATGTGTATAGGTCAGACACTAACACTTCACCATTTTATATGAAGGACTTGAGCACTGTAGGTTTTGGTACTGAGGCTCCTTGAGCCAATCCTCTTAGATGTGGAAGTACAGCTGTACATACAAAGCTTCTCCAACAGCTCTGAAAACTCACTTCCCAGGACTACGCCACTGCCACAGCAGGTGTAGATGACTGATGGCTATTTTCATTCTGGGTTAAAAAAATAAACATCTTGGTTTATTCAAAGGAGTGGACAATTTGGAATAAGAACCTGTAGCCTACTGAGGGGCAAAAACATAGGAACATAAAAGCAACCCCATCTCTAGATTTATCAAAGCACAATCTTAGCTCCATTGTCAGGTTTCTCCCTAGTTCCAGCCCAGTGGGCTGGCCAAAGTGGCCCAGGTTCTGTAGGAATGGTCTTCCAGCCTCACTGCTTAGTGGTGTTGCTCAGCAACCCACATCTGATTCCCAGATTCCGGTTTGGGTGATAAAGGGGTATATAGACCTCAATTCCCCCACTGAGGCAAAGAGGTCATAGAAGCAATACCCTGGAAATCGCAGCCTGATGCCTATGAATTGCACTTGACCTACAGCAGAGTGTATACTAGTCGGGGACAGGGAGGTTGTGAGTAACACTTGTTTCTGGTCATTCCTAGGACTACATCAAATGACTCTATCCTCCTCTTATCTGTGTCCCTTATAGTAGACTGCACAGAGCACACTACATTGGATTAGAAACAGCAGAAAATTCTGGAAGTGCCTTGGACACAAATGACCTCAAGGCCTCACCTAGGCTGGATGTACCTCTCAAGAATGGCTCAAAATCTGATCCAATCTCTGGTCAGAATTGCCTGGCTCCCTACAACAAACAGACTGAGGTCCATGATTCCGTGTCCTTCATAAGCTGGCCTTTAGCTCTCTGGCTGTATTTCTTACTGCAATTCTGCCCTGACTATCCCCTTAGGCCTTCTCACCTAACTCCAACCACACTGCCCTCTGGCGCTGATTCAGACATCTGCTCAGTTACACTGTGGCTCTGGTAATGCCTTCCATACCACAGCTGCCAGTCAAAGAGACACGACTCACAAACTGCTCCCTCCTTGGAGAAAAAGAATGAGTTTTCATGGAGTAGCCATCCACCCTCCTGCTGGGAACAATGGCCACCTCCACCCCTGCCCACAGTCTCACAGCAGTGCTATGATATCATCAGCCCTGTTGTCTCCTATAGGCCCTGGTCATGTCAGCATCAAAGGAACCAATTTTACAAGATGAATTCCTGTATTCTCCCTTTTGGAATGAAAGCATCCACTTTAATTAATCCTTCCTCATTCTACCCAGTTTTTTCACTATTGCCCCTAGATTCAAATCTTTAAAGGTAGTACAATAATAAGCCCTTCTTTTCTCAAGCCAATTTCAACAACATGTGCTTGATCTAGACTCTTTTGATACTCATTTCTCTGTGTGCTCATTCTCCCCATCCCTGGAAAGCAGAGTGCCACAGGAGGTAGGGTTTGGTAGCATGGATCATCTGTTTCTGAGCATCTCATGATTATAACAAGTGTTTCAGAAAAATGCCTTAAGAAATCTAGATGGAAACCAACGCCCCATGGAAACACATAAATATTTTATCAGGCTGTGAACAAGACTCTTGCTCATAAATGTTTAAATACTTTGGTAGCATAATGTTCAGGGGGCTGATTAGAGTCAACTTGTACTGGAATGGGAAGGCTGAAGGGGGGGATACAACAGCAGTGTGTGTGTGGGGAGAGGGAGGGAGGAAAGAAGGGGGGACAGAGAGAGACAGAGACACAGAGACACACAGAGACAGAGAGAGAGACAGAGACAGACTCCCTACATAGTTTAGGCTGGTCTTGAACTCACTGTGTAGTCCAGGCTGGCCTCAAACTCATGGCAATACTCCTGCCTCAGCCTCCCAAGTGCTGGGATAACAGGCATGTGCCACCACATCCAGCCTAATTTTTCCTCTAAGAAACCAAAAACATTTAGGGATACCTGAGGGCTCCTTCAATTTGCATAGTCACTCATTTTCTAAGTGCTGGAGTAGGAAGAAGTCAGCTCCCAGAAGAGCTCTCCAGGGCAGACACTGGCTAGGTTCCAGACAAGCTGCCACATCAGTCACAGTCCCCATAACCTTGCTACACTTCTGTCAGCATTGGTGGCACAAGAAAGTCTTTCAGATAAACTGCTTAGGTCTCCAAATAAGGCAGATTTTATAAAGATGTTCATGGTAGTTTTACTAAAAATGGCCCCAAACTCTAAGCAACCTGTGTCCATCAATAAAACTATGACTAAATACATAGTAGACATTCATACAATGAATACTACCTTGAAATAAAAAGAAATAAACTACTGACATACTCAGCAACATGTATAATCTCACAGAATTTATGTAGAGCAAAAAGAACCCACACAGAAGATTATATTCTATATAACTGCATTTATGTAAGTTCAGGAACCAGCAAAATCCAAGAAAATAGAAATCAGAACAAAGGTGGCTTCTAGATGGTGAAGGTGGCTAAAAAGTGGCATGAGATAAATTTCTGGGATTAGAATGTTTTCTACCTTGTTTGGGATGTAGCTTTGTCAAAACTGGCCCAGCTTCTAGCACACAATTCAGTGTAGACACACTGTGAGAATAAAAGAGGTCATTAAATTCCAGGACCATCACTTTACCTATAAAATATTGATTACCTGCATTACCTAAAGGGACTTCTAGTGTTTTACCAAGGGTTTCACAGTCCTTATGGGAGACAATGCCTTGTTTGAATCACTTAAATATCTAATTAATTCAACAATATTCATGAATTACTTATGATCTGCCAAACAGGAACATAACCATAAAGCAAAAAACCCCACAAACTTTTGTTCTTATGGAGTTTACATTTGAGAAGGGATATGCCTGGTTAACAAAGAAATAGATATATAATATTGGGTCCCATGAAGAAAAAGCTGGGTCAAACAAGAATGATAGAAGCTGTTTTGGATCTGGTGGTCAGAAAAGGTCTTGAGGAGGTCACTTTTTTTTTCCTGGTACCGGGGATCAAACTCAGGTCCTTGTTGTTGCAAGGCAGGCACGGTGCCACTGAGCTAAAGCCCTGGCCCTTGGAGGTCACATTTTTAAAAGACTTCAAAGAGGCGAGCAAAGAAACTGGTCCAGTGTCTGAGGAAAGAATGTTCAGGCTGAGGGAAAAGCAAAGACAACACTCAAGAGGGTGGAAGAGAACGAGGCCAAACTGATTGGATCACGGAAGCCTTCATCTCTGGCCTTAGCAAAGTTGGATTTTATCTGATGTGTGTCAGACAAGGAAGTGGTACACTCCAAACCAAGTGTTAAGAATAAGAGAAAGAGAGCAATTAAGAGATTTGCCCAAGATTCTTATGGAAGAGTCAGGAGAATAAGATCCCTAATATTTTTCTCAAAATGTTTATATCCTTCATCCATCTATTTCTTAATCACCTACTGATTCAAACTCTGTCCAAGGCTACATCTCCTACATCTGGATTCTAAACTCTGTAACAAGTTTGTTTTAAGATAATGATAAGTTTATAAAAAGGGAAATAGGTAACTTCTTGGTATATCTGAAACTTTTCACAATAAAAAAAGATACAGGAATTTGCATCCTTTATCAGGTAAAATCATCAGCAACTAAACATGAATGTCGTGGTTCTTAACCCTTTCTGTAAAATAAAGGCTCTGATAATTTTCATTGAATGTAGAATATTTCTTTCAACTCTGAAATCCAATTTCTCTACCCAAGTCACTCCATGTTTCTTTATTTCTGTTGCCTATTAGGGGTTTGGCCTTTCTTTTCTCTCTCCTAAGCCCTCAATGACTTACTGAAAACCTGGAAAGGATGGAATAAAGTGTGAATTTGAGGTGAGAGGGCAGTACTTCACAGAGAAGGGCTGCTTCTGCTCTTCCTCCTCCTCCTACCCCATCTAGAAATGCCCTTATGGTCAGACAAAAGGAAATATTACAACCCTTAACATAAAACAAACTGTTCAGCACTCCTCCTTTCTGAGAGTCTCTTTGTTTTAATCATTACTCTCCCATGCACAGGGGGGCCCTCAAGGCTGGAAGCTGCTTCTCCTACCACCCTCTGGGTCTCTTCCAGGTCCTGTTTCTGCTTCCACTCACTAGACCAGAGGTCCCCCCACCCCCACCCCGCCTCAGCCTCCCATTATTCTGCCTCTGATCAGCCCAACTCTAGACTTTATTGGGAAGCAGGGAGAAGCTAAAAGCTGGAGGTAAGAGAAGGGGCAACAAAGGAAACACTGGAGAGACAGTGATGGCCCTTAAGTGGAATCAGGCTGGCAAAGTGGGGGCCAGAGTGCCAACTCCAGAGGTTTCTAACCACCCCCAGGGGTTCCTAACAAGTAAAGCCTGCGGAGCATTTTGCTCTCTAGACTCCGATTGCCTTAACCCATGTTCAAGTACTTTCTCCACCATTTCTCTGCGTGCCCCTTTGCTCCACCTGAGGCAACTAAATAATCTGTCTTTGCAAGCCTGGCTGCTGTCCAAACTATCAAGAGATTCTCGGTACAGAATTTAGCCATTGATGGAGAAAACTTAATTTTTCTTTGCAGCCTTTGCATCAACATTTTTTCCTAGTGTTTAACCCCCACCTGAAAATCTTTCACCTGGAGATGCAAAAATGTAGTGTTGTCCTCTATATCCTGGTTTAAAGCACTACACCAAGAAAGACATTTCAATATAGGCTAGGACATAATTTACCTATTACTCGTGCACGCATGTACCCAGAAAACCAACAAAGGGGTAAAAACAGCCGCACCATGACTTCTCTCCCCCAGCTTTCTATCCTGAAATGTTAACAAAACTCGGTGTTAAGGTTCTCATTCTGCAGCAGCACGTGCAGACCTAGAGTTCTAACAAGAAGCCTCTGATTTCTGCTAGACTAATAACTAGATACAGGGTGCTTGCCAGGGTCCGAGAACACTGGGCGAGAGACCACAGCGCAGCAAGACTTGCTCCTCGCTCGCGGGGTGCCTGTCTGCTCACCGCCCTGCACCCTCCGGGGCCCTGATCCTCAGGCAGATCTGGGGACGCGCCGGGTGGGGAGACTCTGGGAAGTCTCCAAGTGGTGGGAACTGTTCCGGGGTCTCACTTCCAGCAGTCTGTCGCTGACTCAATAAAACAGACCGGCCAGGGCCCTCTTCGCACCGCGTGCCAGGACTCCCCCTTCTCCTGAAATTCCTATGCCAATACCCAAGAGCGACCCAGGCTCTCAAGTCTCTCAGTTTCTTACCCGCTTCCAAGGAAACTGCCCACATCCCGGGAGGACCGACCGCTTTCCACCCTTTCCACTTGGTGCTCTGCAATTCGGGGTCAGGTCGTCCACAAAGAGATCTGCAGAGTTCCGAACCGGGCCTCACCTAGCCGGGTCCCTCCCTGGCGGAGCAGCGCTAAGCCATGGACGTGCTGGGCGCCGGGGTGCTCCTGTCGCTCGCTCGCTCGGCTTCTCGGGGCCAAACAGGATCGGGGCGGGGCGGAGACGGGGACCCGCACCCATCGCCACCCGGGACGTGCGTGCGCCCTGCGGGGGCCACCGCAGGCCCGTCTGCTCCCCCCCGCCCCTGGCGCCGCCCCGCCTGCCTCCGACCTGCGGTCCACGCGCCCCCTCCAGGCGCGGCCCCGCCTGCACCCCCGCGCTCCCCCGCAGGTGCCCACCTTGGCTAGGGCTGTCCAGGGAGGAAACGGAGAGTCCTAAGCACAAACTCATTTTTATGCATTTTTATGTGTATTTCTGGGGTGGAGCTACCCAATCAATAGACACTTCCTGAGGTTTCCAGATTTTCCATATTGTTTGTATCTATTTTATAATCAGAAAAACAACGTTACTTTTTCCAAGAATGCAAAAAGGAGGCCACAAATAAGATGTGCCTATCCAGGTCCACTACTTCAAGCACAAGACTGTGTGTAGGACACCCTTAAAGAGAAGTCAGCGTGAGAGATTTGGCAGTAGTTGGCTATTCATATTTTCATATCTCAGACTTACGTATGCTCATGGGGAAATCCCACATTATTATGACAGGCCTGAAGGAACCTAAGTTGTAGAGTAGGGGAGAGGGAGAAGCCATATAAAGTGGCCCAGACACTGACCACGCAGTACCGACATCTTTAGTTGTTTCTTACACACTATTTACCCAAAGCTTCTTTACAGAAAAAGCTCTGCTGAGGAGGAAAACACACGAAGAAAGGATAGCCAAGGTTTTCCTCAAGGCAGTGAGCAAAAAAGCTGGTGTCCTAGAAGCAGAATTATGTCTGAGATTTCACCCAAGACTCCTGATACCTCCTTCCACACACCCAGACCCTTTCATTTAGGATGTGTAGATACGGAGGAGGTCGATTTGATTCACTCTTTGATGCCTGGTAGATTTTGGAAAGCTTCTGAGTCCATCTTTCTCTGGGACTGCTCACTTCAGAGTCCAAAACCAGATCCTCGGTTCTGTGGTTTGAGATGGGGGATTTGCCCTTCTGATTGTGAGGTTTTTACCTCGGGTCCTCCAGGCCCTTAGAGCTTTATTCTAACTGCCCCCTTCGACATTCTGCAAGATGCTGAATCTTTCTCCAAACTTGGTTGCCACCCGCCTTCAAGTTCTTTCTCAGACTGGAGTTTTTCCAACTCTTCAGTTGCCAGGCACTGAAGATTTTTGTCTTCCACCTGGGCCTGCCATTTTACCTCTGAAGGTATTCTGGAAACTCTGCCCTCCGGATCCCCACGTATCTGCTCTTGTTAGACTTTGATTACCTTGAGCTGAATCATTTTAACAGTTTCCTAACTGGTTTTCTCGACTCCTGCCTCTCTCACCAGCCTCACAGACCTAGGAATGTCACTCTCATGACAAAAGAAGCAAACCCCCACCTCCACCTACCTCCACACCTGCAGTATTTCTGCTGCTCAATTGTCATATAATCTAAACTTTCACAGTTGGCGAACAGCCTATGTTTCCAACTTTCTGTCCACTCCACACCTGTGTTCTAGTTATACCATCCCCAGCCCTTTTTTATTTTTTATTTGGAGACAGGGTCTCAGTATGCTGCCCCGCTGGCCTTGAACTGCTCCAGCCACAGCCTGTGGAGGAGCTGGGATTATGGGCATGCACCACCATGCCCAGCCACCCTGGGTGTTTAATGCCTCTGCTTGTTTTGTTCATTCTTCTCCTTTATTGTGGATTTCTCCTATCCCTTTCTTTACCTGTTGAATTGCTTCCAAGCTTTCAAGGTTCAAATCAAATGCCTTCTCCTTTAACAGTGTTCTTCTGACTTTCCCAGTCAGATCTGTAAGGTCGATTAATGTTTCTTTCCTAGCATTTTGCTACAGCCTTCACTAAGTTCGGGTTCACTAAGTTCACCTGGCTGTATCTTCCTGTCTTCCTCATAACTGCCAGGGCCTGCAAGGTGGTGTATGTTTCTGACTCTTCATCTCCCAAGGCAGTAGGCATCATATATTTTTAAATAATGAGTATTATTTATATATAAACTGTGCTTATTGCAAAAATTCAAATACATAAAAATGTAAGGAAGGAAATAAACCCCTACATTCTGAAATGGCCACTGTTGATGCTTCGGTGTTCACATTTTCATGCATTTCTTCGTGTACATGTCCATGCATTTATGGAGTAATTTCATACATGCTGTTTTCTTTCAGATGCCTTCTGCTATAGCCATTTCTTACATGACTCTCTCTCTCAAATATACATATATTTCTGTTCTTGTCTGATTTTAAAATGTGCTGTCATAATATACACACTTTTCTGATCACAGTAATGATCCACACCAGAACAAATGGACTCACTGTCCAAGGCATTTGAATCATGAATTTTAAGATGGCTGCATCTTGAAAGAATTGCCCTTAATCCCAACCACTGAAATTGCCAAGTCAACTCTCCTTATTTTAATTATATATTTACAGTAGACCCTCAAGTTACGACTAGCCTGACACACGAACAATTTGGGTTATGACCAGAATTTTAGTTTTAACTTAGGACCAGAGTCTTGAGTTATGAACCAAATGCTGGCCTTGTGCTTCCAGATGGTCTCAGATATGAATTTAGCCCTTAAAGAGTTCTAGAAGGAATATTACAACATCCTTTCTTGTGTGGGGTTAATTGAGAAATCCTAGGCCAATGTCTCCTAAAGGACACTGAAATCTGCCTGGAAGAAAGAGTGGCCTAAAATTATACAGGAGAGAGACTTTGAAAGCAATTTGACCAACTTAAGTTACAACCAGCCTTTGGAAACAAATTGAATTTGAAAGGCAAGAGTCCACTGTAGTTATTTTCTGAGTAGTTGCCCTGGACATTGCAATTAACATCTGAATTTAAAATAATCTAATTCTGATTAATATTAATTTAATTGCAATAGTTTACAAAATTTTGCTCCACTATATCTCCATTCTTTCTACCTTCCTTTGTGCTATTATATATAAATACAATGTATTGTTTTATATATTAAAAGCCCATTAACACAGTTTTATATTTAGTTATTGCTTTATGCAGTTGCATTTTAAGTCACTAGAATTGCAAACAAAATACATTTATAGTGCCTTTTATATTTACCCATATAATTATGTTTACCAGTGCTCTTTATTTCTTCATGATGATTCGTGTTACTGTCTAGTATTTTGTTTCAGCCTGAAGGACTCCTTTTAACATTTATTGTGGGATCCACCACCTGCCTCCCAAGCACAAGGTCCTGAGTTTGATCCCTAGTACCAAAACAAACAAACAAACCTGTAACATTTATTGTGGGGCAGTTCTGCTAGCAGAAAACTCTATTTTTGTTCTCCTAAAATGACTTAACTTTTTTTTTTTTCTTTGAGACAGGGTCTTGAGGCTGGTCTTGAACTTACTATGTAGCCCAGGCTGGTCTCAAACTCATGGCAATCTTCCTGCCCCAGCCTCCTAAGTGCTGGGATTATAGGCATGCACCGCCATACTTGGCTCTTTTTCATTTCTGAAGGACAGTTTTGGAGGATATAGAATTCTTAATTGATGTTTTTCTTTCCTCTCAGCATTTTGAATATGTCATCTCACTGCTTTGTGGCCTCCACTGTTTCTGATAAAAAGTCAGCTATTAATCTTATTGAAGGTCCCTTGTATGTAAAGAGCCATTTGTTTCTTTCTCCTTTAAGATTCTGTCTTTGAAGTCTTACAGTTTTGGACTATGACTAGGCATTCTGCTCTGGTTGAATGATGATGTGCCCTCCAAAATTCCTATTGAAACTTAATCCCCAATGCAACAATATCGAGACTGCAGCCTTTGGAAGGCAATTACATCATGAGGGGTCTGCCCTCAAGAATGAGATTAGAACCCATAATAGGACTCAAGGTTGAAGGAAGTGCCCTTCTCACCCTTCCTCCTTCCGCCATGTGAGGATACAGTGTTCCTCCTCTCCAGAGAATGTGGTGACAAGGAACCATCTTAGAAGCGGAAATCAGGCAAAGCTTTCTAGACACTGAACCTGCTAAAATCCTGATTTTGGATATCTAGCCTCCTAAACTTTGAGAAATAACCCTCTAAAATTTATAAATTACTCAGTCTATGGTATTTTGTTATGGTGGCACAGATGAAGACATGTACAGATATAGTACTTTTTGTGTTTATTGTACTTAGAAGTTTTTTTAAAATCAAATTTGGAAAGTTTTCAGCCATTGTTTCTTCAAACATTGTTTTGCCCTTTCTCTTACTTTTGTCCTTCTGAGATTTCCAGTTCTGCTTGTTTGGTATGTTTTATAGTGTCCTAGAAATTTTTGAGTCTTTGTTTATTTTTCTTTTATTTAATGTTTTTCATTAAACTGGATTATCTCAATTGATTTATCTTCAAAATCTGCTGAATTTTTATTCTACCTGTTAAAACTGTTGTTACACTATTGAGTTACTGTACTTTTCAACTCCAGAATTTTTTTGTTATTTTTGTTTTTATTTACTACATATGATTTTTTGTGGTAATAGAGATTGTACCTAAGGCCTCATCCATGGTAGGCAAGGACTCAACCACTGAACTACATCTCTAGCCTATAGATATTTTTATCTTTTTATTACCTTTCTCTATTTTGTGAAATTGATCTCATTTTTAAAAAATTCTTGACATACACTTTGCTTTAGTTCTTCAAATACTTTTGTAATAGCTGTCTGTTTTAAAAACTTTGCCTAATAAATCCAAAACCTGACTTCCTTTGAGACAGTTTCATTTTTCTTTCTCTTTTTCTTTTTGCTTGTTTTTTGACAGTCTCACTGTGTCCTTCAGCCTGGCCTTGAGCTCACTCTGTATCCCAGGCTGGCGACTCCTGGATACCCTCATCCCTCAGTCTCTTCTCAAGTGCTAGGATAACAGGCATGTGCCACGGCGCCAATCTTGAGATGGTTTCTTCTGACTGCTTCCTCCCTCCTTCATCCAATGTATAGGCTATATTTGCTTGTTCCTTTGTGCGTCTCAAAACTTTTTGTTGAAAAATAGGAGATTTTAAATTATGTAATATGGCAGCTCTTGAAATCAGATTCCCTTCTCTGGTAGTTAATTGAGTAATTGTCAACTTGAATGAGAACGCCCAGCTGATTTGAGTCAGCATGGTTGCCAGAATGGAATAAAAGGAGAATGGGAGGGAAGGATTTCAGCTGATCTTCCTTTAAGGAGGTCCGTTGCGGCTGCTTCTCTTTGGGAGAGTTTTGATGGTTTTTCTTCGAAGGAGCTTTGGCTGCTTTCTTTGGGGCAGTTTCAGTCCTCCTCTTCATATTGGCCGCCGTCTCCTGGCTTCCAGTGCAAATCCCTCAGCCTTCTGGCTCAGATCCTTCCGCCTTTTGGCACAGACTCTTCAGTCCCCGGCACTGGCCCTTGGGCCTTTCCAGTGCAGATCCTTCCAGCTCCCATCTCGGATCCTTCAGCCTCCTGATAGGGGACGGTGCTGTGGGATTCAAGCCCTCAGCTGGATCCTTCAGGTCTAATACATCTTCCACTAGCTCCAGTTTGCTATTGTTCCTTTTTTTTTGTAATTGTTGTTGCACATACTGTCATTATTTGTTAGTTTATTTAGTGATTCTGGACTAATTTTATGAAGTCTGTATTCTTTTGTTTTTTTTAAAGCCACTGATTTCTGCTTAATTAGCTTAGTAGTTCTAATGACTGAATAATGATTTTCTTAAATACCTTGCACCCAATAATTTTCTTACTTTTGCTGATGAAAGAGAGTGAGTGTGTGTTGGGGCAAGCCTTTGATGCTCCAGAGATTTACAATTTTATCTTAGTCTTCACCTGCTTTTCAGAACTTCCAGGTCAGCTACAGGTGAGAGTTAGGTACCTGTCAGGCCTTTTTGTGGTCATGCACACAGCTCTGCACATGCACTTGCTCCACCACATTCCCAGGAACATAGATAGGTTTTTCAAATCCTCGTATGGCCATCTCATTCTCCAGATTTTTCTTTTAAGTTTCCAGTCCAGTATGTTTGTTCCACCTGGTATTGCTGCTTTAGGCAGCTGTGATGTTAAATAACTGTCACTGATTATTTTGACAAGCACTCTGGGATAGGACTCTTCTCAGGGACCAACCTCTAAGTCAAGTTAGATAAAGACAACCCCTATGAATGAACCTTAGGGAGCTACCAAATAGATCCGACTGTGACAGTTCTTTATAAATAGAGCTTTTGGAGGAGATTCAAATCTATTATGTTCCCTCCAATGGCTGCAAGGCTGCTAATTTTTGTATCACCATGGTTTTGAGGCTCTTGGTTCTTAAGACTCTTACAGTCCTGGGGAGAAGATGATTAGAACAGAACAAGTTATAAAAACTTGCCATAGAGCTTGTAATTCTGATTAAGACTCAGCTATTCTATTTAAATAAATGATCGTAAGATTTTTACAGGCTTTTGATTAATTTCCATACTTCTGAGAAAGTTGATTTTGACCATTTTTGTTAATATTCTTATTGGTTTTATGAAGGTATAAATTTTGAGAGATCTTTATTCTGCTCTTTTGGAAGTGCTTCTACCTTCAATCATTACCTTCCAATTATTATTAAGTATTTTATGGGTTCTGTCATTATTTGGAGGAAATATTTCCTCTACTTCCATAGCTGACTCATATACATATAGAAAAACAATGATGTTTAAAAATTTGTCTTGTATCTAGCCATCTTATTCAATTTTATTGTTAATTTTATAATTTTTAAAGGAATCTTTTGAAACATAGGTAAGTAACATATTGACAAAATTTTAAGTTAATAACTTTCAGTATTTATAATTAAAAATTTTCTTGCAATTTATTGCACTTTCCAGAATCTACAAAAAGGTGGAAAACAACAATGTGGGAAGATTCCTGTTTTATGTCTGATTTTTTATGGAAATGTCAATGTTTTGCATGTTTAGAATATTTTCTATTGCTTTTATTAAATAATTTATCATGTTGATCATTGTTTTCCTCTGACCATGAATGTTGAATTAAATAGATTTCTTCGTGGGATTTGGGGGAGCTTTTAAATTTAACACTCATGGAACTGTTTCTTGCAGGTAACTTGCAAAGTGTTTCATAACCTAGAATTACACAGGCAGCCCACTGAATTATGAATTATGAAATTACTAAAGGGAGTTTTAAAGAGCGCAAGAGAACACACCAATCAACATTTTAATAGAAACTTTTGGAAAATAAAATCTATGCCCAAGCCAGGCATAATGGCACATTCCTGTAATTCCACCTTTCTTGGGGGCTGAAGTTTGAGTCCAGCCTGGGAAACTTAGCAACTTAGCAAGACCCTCCCATAAGGAAAGATAAACTTGAGTCCTTTGTCGGAAAATGGATACACCTTGAGAACATAATATTAAGTACAATAAATTAGATGCACAAGCTTAAATATCACATGGTTTCTCTTACATGAGAAATCAAAATTATAAATAAAGAACAAAATTAAAGGTAGATATGAAGTAGCAAGGTAGATCTTTCTCAAATGGGAAGGGGATCAAGAGATGGAGAGAGGGTGGAGGGAGAGAAAGGGGATGAAAAAGAAATAAAATGTGTTATGTACATGGACCAACTCCCCTCGGGAAGTGTAAACGTGTACTGTCAACACATAATAATAAAAATTGAAAAAATGTCTTAAAATTTTGAAAAGGGGTAGGGATGCAACTTCGTGTGGAGCCTATAACAATCAATCCCCAGTAACACACGTACACATGAAGAAAAAACCGAATCACCAAGCCTAACTATATTCTTTGTGCTATTAGTGACTCTACTTAAGTAGGATGGGAGGAATTCTAAGTAAATCAGAAGGAAAGTCATTTCTGTGTCAGATTGGCAGATATGGTGTTTTGGAATAGATAGAGCCATTGTTCTTCATATTGACTTCTCTTGTGCTTTTACCTGAGACACAAAACAGAATCGATATACTGGAAATTAGCAGTTGTAAACTGATCCTGTTAAGCTCTACAGGTCTCCCCTTCTCATCACCCGTACTAACCCTTCCTTCCCGTGCCCCTCTTGGAGTCTCCACCTTCACTCCCTTTTCATTTTGTTCCGCATGGAATTGAGAAACAAGGTTCCAGAATTTTACCTTCAAACTGACCAGAGGAAAGATCCAGGGCATGTGCCCAGAGGCAGGAATGCTCAAGGCCAGAGCACTTTAAGGAAACTGAAGGGATCTTGTGGGGGAGTAATGGGAGATAACTGGATAGGCAAGGGGACAGACTGCCAATTTCTTGACTGCTGTCTAAGTGCAGGCATTACAGCCTGATGGTCGAGTGTCAAGTGACTCTGAGTAGAAAAAGAAAAGGGCCCCAACAGAGGCTAAACTGTTAAAAAATGTCTCCCAAATAAATGTCTTCCTCCTAGAATATCAAAACTAGCAGGATCTTATAGATATTCTAGTTAAACTTTCTTATTTTAAAAATAAAGACAGGAGGTCACAGAGGTGACGTGAATATTCACAAAAAGATGATATCAAAACAAAACCATCGACAATATTAACTTTGAAGAAGAAGGGTGTGCACCCTTCAGTATTTCAGTAACAAAATGGGTGAGAACTGCTTCAGGAGCACAAATTAAATAATCTCCTACAAAGTGAGTGGGAAGATTCCGGTCCTTCCATGTGTGGGTGCTGGTCTTGTGTGAACCAGAGGGACTGAGTCACAGTAATTAACATATTATTGTTAGGTTATGGTTTTCATGTTACAGCCATGTACCTAAGTGACTTCCAGCAAGCCTTTAAAAACTTCTTCTGTGGGGCTTTCTTGGGTACATGCGAGGCCATGGAAAGGGTTGCCATTATGAATCTGTCTCCTAGGTCTCACTTGTCAGACTTAAGTTCCATGGAACAGGCAGAACAAGATACAGAAGAGAACACCTGTGGGAAAAGAAGTAAATATTATATTAAGAATAATTAAATTAATAAAATGAAATTCTGCAACCTACTTTCATCACCAAATATTTTATACTCTATGGCCCCATGCAGCCAGAGAGAGTTTTAGCAAGAGCATCAGATTCCCCAAAACTACTTGTCCAGAATCCAACTTAGCTGGCACAAACTGCAAGCCCTTTAAGGCCAAAAAGATCGCTGGCCACCCAGCCCTTTTCGGGGGTGGAAATTGAGAAGGGCTCAGCCTTAACGCTCTTAAGCAAATATCTTTTTTTTCTTCTGTTTCAAAGAAACAACTTTATTTATTCGTTCATATGGCATGCAACTTATCCATTTAAATTTAACAATTGAGTGATATTTACTGTAGTCACGGATATGAGCAACTATCACCATAGTCAATTTTAGAATAATTTTATTATCTCAAAAAAAGCCCAAACTGGTGAGACTATAAAATGATACAGCCAGAGTGAAAACTAGTATGGAAATTCCTCAAAAATATTAAAAGTAGAATTGCCATATGACCCAGCAATTCCAAATTGAAAGCAAGGACTTGAAAAGATATCTGCATACTTATAGTCATATCAGCATTATTCATAATGCCAGAATTGGAAGCAACCCATGTTCATTAAGGGATGAGTGAATAAATAATATATGTACATGATGGAATATTATTCAGCCTTATGGAGGAAGGAAATTCTGACACATGCTACAACATGTGTGAATTTTGAAGACATCATGCTAAGTAAAAGAAACCAGTCACAAAAAGATAAATATTGAATGATTTCACTTATGTGTCTAAATCATACAGTCTAGAGAAGTCTAAATCATACAGTGTCTTAGTCATTTTCTGGCACAATACTGGACACCACAGTTTAAAGGAGGAGAGGTTTATTTTGTCTCACAGTTACTGCCCAGGTTGGCTGGCTTTGCACAGAAATGGCATAGCAGAAGGACTTGGCAGAGGAAACCTGCTCACATCATGGTGGCCAGGAAACAGCCAGAGAAGGAAAGAGACAGGAAGACTGAGACCCGTCCTTCCAGTTCATGCCCCAGTAACTGGCCTCTTCCCAGCAAGTCCCATCTCCTAAAAGCATCTCAGCTGCTGAAGTCACCAGTGGATGAATCCACTGATGAGTACAGGCCCCCACGATCCAACTCCTCTCCTCCAAAAGCCCATCTCTCTGTACTTGAGAATTTGGAAGGATATTCCAGATCTAAACTATAACAGACAGGAGAATATTGGTTGCCAGGGCCTGGTGAGGGGGATGGAGAGTGTGTAATAGGTACAGAGCTTCGGGAGGGGAGATAAAAGTTTTCGGAGAAGGATAGTGGTGTCAGTTAAACAACAATGTGAGTGTACCTGATGTCACAGGACTATACACTTAAAAATGGTTAAAATGGTAAATTTTGTTATTTATATATTCACTGTTTTTTTCAAAGAACACCATAAAGAGGCTGTTGGGAAAAAAGATTTTTTCTAGCTCATCTGCAGCACTACTAAAGGTCACAGCAGCAGCACAGATGGACAGAGGCAGACAGGCTGCCATCTCTCCCTGCAAGCCATGTGACCAATACCCTCTGTTCTGACTTCTGTTTTGCCATCTGGAAAATGGGTATAATATCAGCATGGCTCTGATAGTGTGGAGTTTTCTTAAAATCTAAAATTCTGTTAGACTGTTGTAGCATATGTGCTCCAACCTAAAGAGGCATAAAAGAAGTTTAAAAAAGAAGAAAGAAAAAGAAAGTTCCATACCCTTTAGTTATCACCTTTTAGTCTTTACCCCTGTCACACACAAACATTCCTGACCCTTATTCCCTTTTTTGGTACTGAGTATCAAACTCGGGACCTTGCACTTGTGAGGCAGGCACCAGAACCACTGAGCTAAATCCCCAGCCCATGACTCTTATTCTTAAATACTCACTAATCTACTAATCTTCCTTCTGTCTCTATAGATTTCCTTGTTTTGGGCTTTCATATGAATTGAGTGATAAACTATATGGTCTTTTGTGACTAAGCCTCTTTGTCTTTTTTGCTTCTGAGTCGCCTCTGCCTTTGAGAAGCAACATTTCCCCAGCAGGAACCAAGGAGCTGAAGGCAAGCCCTGGGCAGAGGATTTGAGATCATTAGGAATGAAAAATAAATGAAAGTTTTAATATTTAAGGCTTTTAATTTTTCTTATAAAATAATATATATTGTAAAAATCTCAAAAAAGATACAATGGCAAAAACAATAAAATAAAAATCAGCTCTAACAGTGCTATCCAGAAATAACCACTGTGAACATTTTGATAAATATTCTTCAGAGTATTTGCTATGCATGTTTTATACTCAAATATAGATGCACAGTATCTCACACTATTTATGCTTACACATCTTTTTTTCTGATTACAAAAAATCGTAGATGCTTGTGGAAAAGCTCTTGAAATGTCTGAAATGTTATAGAAATGTAAAATTTAGAAGATGCCTCATGATTCTTTCATACAAATATATGTTAAGAATATATTATATATGGGGTCTGGAGACATAGTTCAGAAGTAGAGCACTTGCCTAGCATGTGTGAGGCCCAGGGTTCAATCTCTAGCATAGTGAAAACAACAATAACAAGAGTGTAACAGTTTCTGTGTTTGCTCATAGAGATTTATTTCATTGTTTTTAACAGTTGTTATTAGTCCATTATACAAGTGTGCGACATTTGTTTCAGTATTTTCCATTGATAAAATTTGGGTAGCTTCTGATTTTTCACTGACATGATGCAATCAGTATTTACACATGTTTCTTTGTGCTACTATTTCCTAGAAGTGGAATTGCTTGGTCAAAGAGTATGAAAATACACTGTTGTGTAACCTGATTTTTTTAACCTATTACTGTATTATGCAACATTTCCTAGATCATTTAATATTTAATTTAGCTGGCTAATATTATAATCTATGCATATATGATACTTATTTTCCCAATCTCTTAACATTAGAACTTGAATTATTTCTAAATTTTTACTATTATAAACAACTTTGTAATAAATATAAATATAGCTAAGTCTTTGCATGCATACTTAAAGTTATATAAGATGAATTTCTAGGTACATAATTGCTTGTTCAAGGGCTATGCATATTATAAATAATAACTTCTATTTTTTATTTTATTTATTTTTTGACACAAGGCCTCACTATGTAGTTCAGGCTGGCCTTGAACTCATTATACACTTCTATTTTTTATTATAGAAATAATCTATAGTCATTCTAGATTAGAAAATACAGATGAAAATAATATCAAAGGTGTGTAACTTTACCACTCAGAGGTAACCATTAGAAATACTATGGAGATAACCACTGATAATATTCTTTTTCCAGACTTTTTTAAAACATGTGTGCAAATATAGAGGACATGCTACTTTGAACAACTTATAAACACCTTTTCATTTATATTCATTGTCATAAATATATGCATAATATTTTATCTTATACATGCATCAAATTTTATTTGCACAGTCTTTATTGTTAGGCATTTAGGTTGTTAAATCATATATTTTGAAGACTTTTCAAGGGAACACAGTACATGTGGATGGAATCATCTGACTGTCAAGAAGCCTTGAATGAACAGCTCCTGCCTCTTTTTGGACCCATTGGGTTAGGAGGAGAGAAAGCAAAGGGCTAGGAGTGGAAAGGTACTGAGTGGGGCTTCTAATAGGGAAGTATCAGTGGCACTTCTTAGAAATGCACCAGCCAAGCTCCAGTACAGGCCTCTGAACAGAACATCTGTGCTAGGAACATGAATGTGCAGGTGAGCATGCCTGGTTGGCTTGAGGAGAGGAAGGTCTGAGTCCTTGACTCCGTGAGCTGGCAATGAATTGCAGGAAATGTGGGCAAGGCAGCTTCTCCTCGGTGATGCTGCGAAGCAAAGGCTTGTAACTGCCTGTAGTCAGGCTTAAATGATTGTGCAAAGGGTTTTGGCCTGGAGTTGGACTCATCGACAAATAATAACAAATTGCCAATAATGGCCCCATATCCCTTCCCACCAAGTATGCCAAGGGGCCAGTAAAAAGGGAAGTTTGTCAGGGGCAGAGCAGCAGTGACCAAAGTGATTTCCTTTGGGGTGTGTGAACTGGTATCTGAGGGCAGCTGGAGTTCCCACATGATGGGGCAACAGAATGAGCTGTAGAGATCCTAAGCAGGCTGAGTTAGGTGTGATGTAAGTGGGGCACCTCTTTTTAGGAGATGAAACTGAGCCGTCACCATCTCAGCTCAGGGAAGACTTCAGGAGTGAATTCTGAACACATATTGTATGAATGCTTGGCTCTGCACCACAACCTCAGAAAGTTATGTTAAATGCCCTGAATTTTTATTTTCTCTTGAGAAATCATCCATTTTCACTGGGTGTGGTGGTGCATGCCTACAATCTCTAAGCCTCTTGGGAGGCTTAGGCAGGAGGATTGCCAGGCGGGGCTACATAGTGAATTCAAGGCCAGCCTGAACTATATGGTGAGATGTTGTCTCAAAAAATGAAAACAAATAAATTTTCCTGCTTCAAGACTTAAGTATTATAAAATTTAATGAAAGTAAATATTTTCTGGTTACCTCATCCATAGCCTCCATAAGCTTTGATTACATTTCCTTTTGGTCTTTATTGCTTTTTTTAACCCATAAGATGGATGATCCTCAAGCCCTATAGCCACTGCATGTGGACCTTCCTAAGATCCATTGAATTATTATTTTTATTCCTAATTCTTATTATTTTGACTAGCTATTACAGGGAAGAACTCTTACAGTTTTTCAAAGAGAAACACAAAACTGAATAAATTTTGGTCCCTGATGAAACTACTAATACCCTTCCTCAGGCTACAGAAGTAGCCCAATGGGCCGAGGCTTTAGGGAAGAGATAGGCAAGGACAATTCAGGTAGACAGTGCATTTGTTAAGCCACAGAACCATTTAACTCTTCAGTAGGAGCTTTGATGGAAATTAATTTTCTTAACTCTGTGTCATGGAAGAAGACTGTCTATGAGAGTAGTGGTGACTGGATTTCACAGCTGTGACTTCTGTCTAGATCTCCTTATAATGAATTTTGACACCAATTATTCAGAATTAGGCCAATATCATAGCTTAAGGGTACAGTCCTCTACACGACTGTCCTCATTCAGATAACAATTGCAAACTCAGAGGTCCCTAGGCCACCCTCACTTCTGACCAGCTGACTACAAATTTAGGGGTCGCTACTATTCAAGTTTAATTACTTGCTAGAACAACTCACAGAACTCAGGAAATACTACAATTTTATTACAGCAAAAGAATACAAATCAGAACCAGGAAAAGGGAAAGATGCACAGAGCAAGTTCAGAGAGGGTCCTAAACGCAAGGATCCCAGTATCCTTAAAGATTCACTACCCACCTGGCACATTGATATGTGACAATATGCAAAATATGGCCAAACAATACATCTCTTCAAAGTTTTGGTGTACAGAATTTTTACTGGGGTTTTATTACATAAGCATGACTAAATAATTGTCCACATGCTTGAACTGAATCTCTAGCTTTGTTGCCTTTCTGAAAGCCGAGCTGATATCACATTGCTTTAAACCTCAACCCTCTAAGCATATAGTTGTACTTTCTAACATATCCAGCTCTCATTCTGCATCATCTAATTAGCATAACTGTCTTGGGTCCCACCTTGAGTCACAGTGTTATCATAAACTATCAACCTTAGTCTGAAGGTTCTACCATGAATAACAAACATTCTCATATTACTCTAAATTTATTTATTTTTAAAAATATTACTCTAAATTTAGAGGTTATCTCCTAAAAACCGTGAGAAAAGACCAAATTTTTTCTTAACACATTCCCTGTGGAGTCTCTAAGTACTTGATCACTGGTTTCAAGGTGTGCTGGCTTCTCTTCTGCCACTGAAGACCCAACATTCACAGTAGCCCACAACCTCCATTAATGCCTGTTCTTAGGGTGACAAAGGCAAGACATAACTCTCAGATAATGATAAGAGGTCAAGTACATCCACTCAAAATAGTCCAATATCTACAAGAGAAATGCTCGTATGATAGGCAAGGAATTGATGTTTTGTATTCCCAGCTGGTTTCTTCTTGTAGAAGACAAAGTAAACTGAGAGGTTTGGTTCTTCCAGAAAGTTTGGTCTTCAGAAAAGTGAAAGGGAGGGTTTGGGCAGATAGGGTTTCCATGTGCTATTGATGGTAAGGTACATTTTTTTAAATCTTTCTCTGGTTTTAGTATCAGTATAATGCTTGCTTCCAGGAATGAATTTCATTAAAATAGTTTTAATTTCATTAAAGAATTTGAGGAGTAGTGGTATTAGATCTTCTTTAAATTTCTTATAGAATTCAACAGTGAATCCATCAAGACCTGGGCTTTTCTTTGTTGGTAGTTTCTTAATTATTTCTTCAATTTCATTGACTGATACTGGGTTATTTAGAATTTTTTTATAGTCTTGATTCAGCTTTGGTAATTCATATGTATCCAGGAACCTGTCCATTTCTTCTGCATTTTCCATCTTATTAGAATACAGGGTCTCAAAGTAGGAATTGATGATCTTCTGGATTTCTTCAGGGTCTATTATGATTTCACTCTTTTCATTTCTAGTTGCATGGATTCAAGTCTTTTCTTTCCTTGTTTTGATAAGGTTAGCTAAGGATTTGTCAATTTTATTTAATCTTTCAAAGAACCAACTCTTTGATTCATTAATTATTTGTATTGTTTTCTTAGTCGTAATTGCATTAATTTATGCTTTATGTTTATAATTTCCTCCCTCATGTATGCTTTGGATTTAACTTGCTCTTCTTTTTTCTAGAAGCCTGAAGTTCAACATTAGGATATTTATTTGAGCTCACTCTGTTTTTCTGAAGTGGGAATTCACCGATATAAATTTCCCTCATAGGACTGCTTTCAATGCCGCCCATCAGTTCCAGTATGTTGTATTGGCATTATCATTTAATCGTAGAAACTGCTTGATTTCTTCTTTAATTTCATCTGTGACCCATTGGTTGTTTAGTAGGATGCTATTTAATTTCCATATGTTTATATAGTTTTTGTGGTTTCTTTTGCCATTCATTTCCAATTTCACTGCACTATGATCTGATAATATGCATGGGTTAATTTCAATTCCTTTGCATTTACTTAAGCATGTTCTATGGGCTAGTATGTCGCCTATTTTGGAGAATGACCCATATGCAGCTAAGAAGAATGTGTAGTCTGTTGTTGTTGCGTGGAATACTCTGTAGATATCTACTAAGTCCATTTGTTCAGAGGTTTGGTTCAGCTCTGATATTTGTTGATTTTTTGCCTAGTTGATCTACCTGTGACAGTGGGGTATTTAGGTCTTCCATTACAATTATATTAGTGCTTTTTTTATTTTTCAAGTCCATTAATGTTTGTTTTATATAGTTGGGTATGCTGTATTTGGTGCACATATATTTATTATTCTCAATACTTCCTCTTGGATTGTTCCCTTAACAAATATGTAATAACCTTCTTTGTCTCTTCTGATCAGCCTTGGCTTGAAATCCACTTTGTCTACAAATAGAAGAGCTACCCCTGGTTTTTCCAGATCCTTGTCACATGGAGTATTGTTTTCCATCCTTTGACTTTCAGTCTATGAATTTTTTTTTAGTTTAATGTGTTTCTTGTATGCAGCATACTGGTGGATCTTGTTTCTTGACCCATTCTACCAATCGTTTTCTTTTGATTGGTGAATTGAGACCATTTACATTGATGGTTATACTGATATGTATTGACTTATCCTTGTCATATTATTTTCCTATTGTTGGTTTTCATTCTTTCCCCTCTGTATAATTGCTTGTCTTGCCTAGTGGATTCGTTCTATTGGTATTCATTGAATTGTTGTCTTGTCTTTTTCTAGAATATTCTTCAGAACTTTTTGGAGTACGATTTGGTGGACATGAATTTCTTCAGGCATTCTTTATCATGGAAATATCTTATTTCTGCTCTGATTTTGAAAGATAATTTTTCTGGGTACATCAAGCTGGGTTGGAGTTTGCTGTCTTTTAGGGATTGAAATACCTCACTCCAATCTCTCCTTGATTTAAGAGTTTGGGTTGAGAAGTCTGCTGTGATTCCAATGGGCTTTCCTTTATAAGTCATTTGTTTCTTCTCTTTCACAGCTTTTAATATTCTGTTCTTGTGTTGAATTTCTGGAATCTTGACTATTATATGCCTTAGTGTAGTTTTTTTCTGATCATGGCCAATTGGAGTTCTATATGCTTCACTTATCTGTATGTAGGGCCGGGGATTTAGCTCAGTGGTTCTGGCACCTGCCTCGCAAGCACAAGGTCCCGAGTTCAATCCCCAGTACCAAAAAAAAAACAACACACACACACTTATCTGTATGTATACAAGGAAGAACAACTCAGCAGAACAACTATGTCACCTTGGCTAAAGTAGTACAATCAGTAACAATAATAGCATTAAGTATAGTTTAGAAAATCAAAAACTGTGGTAACTGTTAATTTCCCACCTTAAACTATGGGCAAGATTTATGACAAAATTTATATATAACAAAATTTAAAACAAATCAGAAAATTTTATACAGTAAATATCCCCTCAATAGAGCAATTTTACCCCCAGGGAAGAAAATTTAAAAGGCATAAAAGGAAAAAAAATAGAGAAATTAATAGAAGAGAAAGACATTAGAAGCAAGGCTGAAGGACAAATGAAGATCTACAGACACAGTGAAGGTGGGCAACCCATAGGCCTCCACAGCAGATGACTCCAGAGGACTCCACAGAGAAATGCACGAGTAGAATGAAGCAATGGATGCTGTGAACTGCAATGGCTGGCGAGTGACTCCAACCCAAGGGTCTCCTGGTGAGGGAGCCTGGCCAGGCACCATTTTAGGGAGGCTAGCTGAATCCAGGACTCAGAATAGCCTTGGGTTGGCTTCCTTCTGTGCCTCCAGTGCCTGGGTAAGGCACAACCATGGGAGTCATCCAGACTCAAGGAGCTGAAGTCAGGCCAGCAAGAGATACCCAGAGTGTATTGCAGGCTGAATAACTCAGGCCCCAACCACACAATCAGAGACCAGGATCAGCCTGAACTTCTGTAGCGTGGAAAGCAACAGAATTAGCACCCTCATCTATTCCTACTTCAGGATTCTGAATTATCTAGTACCTCATCCTAATCATACTGCACGCGGGCTTGTTGGGATCATCTAGGATGGGTCAGGCTCTGTCTGCCTCCTACTAGAGACAGCAGAGACACACCCTGAATCGCACACTACCACAAAACTGTAGACTCCAGAAGATAGCCATAGGCTTAAAATCATAGAGAAATCTTTTTTTCTTTCTCTCTTCTCTTGCTTTTGGGTTTTTTTTTTCTTTTCCCTCCAAGTATCTTCTGCAATGTTGGTGTAATGGTCATGAATGTTTTTAGTTTTTGTTTATCTTAAAAGATCTGTATTACTTTTTCAATTTTGAAGGATAGCTTTGCTAGACATAATAATCTGGCAGTTATTTTCCTTCAGGGCTTGAAATGTGGTACATTGTTCCATACCCTCTGGCTTTTAGAGTTACTACAGAGAAGTCTACATTCATTATCATGGAACTGCCTATACAAGTGACTTGTTCTCTCTAGAACCTTTCAATATTCTGCACTCTTGATGTTTTAACTATAATGTGATGTTTGCAGGTTCTTTTCTGGCTGTGCCTGGGGGTGCTAAATTCCCCCTATACCTGAATTATCAATCTCTTTTTCAAGATTTGAGAAGTTTTCAGTTAATATTTTATTAAGTAGAATTTCTATGCCATTACCTTGAACTTCAGTGCCTTCTTCTATACCAAAACTCATAAGTTTGGCTATTTAACCATGTTTCAGAGTTCTTGGATATTTTGTTTATAAATTCTTGGTTTTTTCTTTATTAGTATATGCATGTTATAATTCTTCAAGCCCTGATATTCTATATTGTTTGACTTATCTATTGGTGAGGCTTTTCACTGAGTTTTCAATTTTGACTTATTATGCTTTTCATTTTCAGAATTTATCTGATTCCTCTTCAGAATCTCTCTTTGTTAAATTGTTCCATCATATCATCCATTGTCTTACTTAATTCAAATATTCAGCTCTATATTTGTATTCTCCTCAAAGTCACAAATAATTTTAAAAATTAAGCACTTTTTCTTTTGAGGCAAAGTCTTGCTATGTATTATCGGTTGACCTTGAACACAATACATAGCCCAGGTTGGCCTCACACTCCTGGCAATCCTCCTACCTTAACCTCCTGAGTTCTGGGATTACAAGTATGCACCACCATACCTAACTTGAAAAATCAGGCTTTTTAATTCCTTGTCTGGCATTTCACGTACTTTGAAATCTTTCCACTCAGTTACTGATGACTTGTGGACACCTGGAGGAGTCATACTGCCTTGAGTTTTCATATATTTTGTGTTTCTATGTTGAGATTTGTGTGTCTGTTGGATGGACAGCTCTCTCACTGTTATGTGAGGGTCTTCTTAGTGTCCAGCCTTCTTTTGAAGGCTCGATCCCTAGCACCACTGAGAAAAAAGAAACAAACTGGAAGAATGATAATGACACAAAGTCAAACCAGATATGACACACAGTAAAAACTGATTAAAAGCAACAATTACACCATCATTAACAATAGAAAAGCAATCAGCAATAATAACATAGGTAAACTAAAAGCTTAAAGATTAATAAATGTTGACAGTAATAATAATAAAATTGGAGGGTGGGGAAACGGAAGAATGGAAGAAGTAAAATTTTAAAAAGAAAGAAAGAAAAGGAGGATAAGATGAGGAGGATGAAAGAAAAATGAAATAAAAATCCAACTAAAGACTAAAAAAGTAAATAGTATTAGGTAAAAGTAACAACAACAACAAAAAACAAATAAGGGAAAGAAAAAGCCAGGTGTTGTGGTGTATGCCTGCAATCCCAGCATTTGAGAGGCTGAGGCAGGAGGATTGCTACAAGGTTGAGGACATCCTGGGCTACAAAGCGAGACTTTGTCCCAAAAACAAACAAAAAACTAACAAAAGATGAAAAGAAGAAAAAGTATTCTCCACCAAGGACAGAATCTCTAAAATAAACCAGTTACAGGAATGTCCTTTTTAGTCCTGCAGTTTCATAGCTAGGAACTGAGACTACAAATGTAGTAAGTGCATGACAAATTATGTACACAAGGATGGCATTTGTAACAGCAAAAGCGACAATAGCAACATCAAGAAAAATAATAGCAACTGCCATCAAGAAGATACTGCTTCTAGCAATTCTTTCATAATCACATATTTAAGAAAAAGAATGAGATAGAGCTGTGTGTATTGACATAGAAACAGCTCCAAGATTTTTTGTTCAGTGAAATAAGCAAGGGACTTCACGATGTGTATAAATCTTTAAAAATAGAAAACTCCTTATACTACAGTGTATAAATAGCTAAAACATACATATATTGCCATATAAATTAAAACATTGCTTGAAGAATGTATAACAAACATTCTTTAGAAGAATGACTGTGAATTCTTATTTTATACCTTTAGGTACTATTTAAATTTATCACTAAGGGCATGATTATTACTTTTTTCTTTAATATATAAAGCGAACAAATAGACTGCACAGCAATGTGAATATACTTAATGCTACTGACTCATATGCTTAAAAATGGTTAAAGTGGTACATTTTATGTTATGTGTATTTGTCCATAATTAGAGATCAAATACATACAAATTCATTAATAAAAAGAAATATCAAGAGGAGGAAAAGGAGTTGCAGGGAGAGAGTGACTGTGAGTGTCAGCAGACCTGAGAAGGTAGTGAAGACACTCAGTGCTTGGTCTCATGACTGTCGTGACCAAAGATGACTGGGAGGAGGATGACCTAGGCTTTTCAGAGGTTCAGAAAGGAGCCAGGACATGCACATTTGTCTGGAATACATCAGGGAGGGCAACTTAGTAATTATTCCATTCGAGTTGGGATTAGACTCTGCACTGGTTTTGTAAAATTAAAGAGCAAGAGAATTTATTGGGCAGTGTGACCAGTTTTCTTCATGAGTAACCAAGGGTTTGGCTTGCACAAGATCTGGGATAAAACCTGGACCGGATTCTTGGTAGATAAACAACTTTCCTAGACACATAAACTGCTAGAATATCAAAGCTGAAAAGAAGCTTGTCCTCTTTTTACACTGAGGGGCCAGGGATGTAGCTCAGTGGTGTGGTGCCTGTCTGGCAAGTGCAAGGTCCTGAGTTCAATCCCCAGTACAGAAAAACAAACAAACAAACAAAACCCAAAACCCCCAAAACAAACAAACACACAAAAATATTAAAGACACTGAGAATCAGAAAATGACTTGTACTGATCCAAGTCACATGGGTGGTAACTATACCAGGACTGTAATTCAGGATCCTGGACAAGAATGGTTTTTCTAAAAAAAAAAAAAAAAAAAAAAAAGTGACACCAGCACTCATAGAGCACCTAACTTCACTCAATTTCTCTTCCTGTTAATTACTCAACTGCTCCTTATAATTAACATTCTGGGTTTTGGTTGTTATTCTTTTGATACATTGCAGGAATCTGACTGCTAATTCCTTACCCTAGTGTGTTTATGCCTGTATTCCATGAAAATATCTCATAGCGGGCCAGGGATTTAGCTCAGTGGTTTCGCCACCTGCTGCGCAAGCGCAAGGGCCTGAGTTTGATCCCTGGTACCAACAAACAAACAACAAAAAAGAATAGCTTATAGCTTTCTGGTTGTGTATTACTATATTTTGCTGATTCTGTGATGTCTGTTTTTACATTTTAGTATCCCTGAAATCAGGATGCAGCTGACAATTGCTTTGGGTCAGGCTTATGTCACAGCACAGCCATGATTACCTATGCTTGTTCCCGTATGAACCTGCTTAAAACTTTCCATTGACACTTGCTGGTAAGAGCAAAGCTTAACATCGAAACGTGCCAAGGGGATATCAGCAGTTGGAAAAAATTCCCAGGGACAATAATGAATCTTTCTCTTGGAAAAGGTTGTATTACCAATGCTTTTAATGTCCAAAAGACAATGTTGTATGAAAAAGCATCATCAGCTTTGACCTGGAAGGTAGTTTAGAAGAGCTTGGCTTTGAATATGAAAATGCCATCATTTCTTTTCTTTCTTTCCTTTCTTTCTTTCTTTCTTTCTTTCTTTCTTTCTTTCTTTCTTTCTTTCTTTCTTTCTTTCCTTCCTTCCTTCCTTCCTTCCTTCCTCCCTTCCTTCTTTCTTTCTTCACAAGAATGATAGATTTTACAAAATCTTTTAAAAGAAGCCTGCATCACGTTTTTCTTTTTTCTTTCTTTCTTTTTTGTTGTTGTACTGAGGAATGAACCGAGGGGCTTTGCACTGATCTACATTCCCAGCCCCTTTAAAAATATTTTTGCTAAGTTGCTAAATTACCCACACTGGGCTTAAGCTTGTGATCTTCCTGCCTCAGCCCTCCAGAGCACTGGAATTATAGAAATGTGCTACCATGTGTCAATAAATTTAGAATAGAAATTCTTTATTTTAAAAATTTTTTTTATTTTTATTACTACATGTTTGCAGAACATAGTGAACACATTCAGCATGGGGGATTTATACATCTACATAATACATCTTAATTTTTTTTTTTTTGGGTACCTGGGATTGAACTCTGGACCTTGTGCTTTCAAGGCAGACAGTGGAACCACTGAGCTAAATCCCCAGCCCCTTAATTCTTTTTTTGTCCCCTTTTCCTCCCCTCCCTCCAACCATTCTTGCTCTCCCCATTTTCTTTTTTCCTTCAATTCTTTTTTTTCTTTACATTCCTTCCTTTCCTCCTCTCTGCCTCAACTTGTCCCCCTTCCCATTTGAAAATGTTCTTCCTATTTCCCAATATCTATTCTCCATTTTACTTAATTATACTTTGAGTTTCTTACACAAGAGAAATAATGGAAAATTTAAACTTGTGTGTCTGACTTATTTCACTTAAGAAATGATCTTAAGGTGCATTCCTTTACCTGAAAATGTTTCAAGTTTATCCTTCTTTATGTCAGAGTCATACTCTATTGTATATAAATACCACATTTTCTTTATCCATTTATCTGCTGATAGGCATATGGTAGTGGTGTTGAACCTATGGGACTCATACTGCAACAGGTATGCAGAGCCCTCTCTGTGGTCACATGAGCCAAGTCGCCCCAGCACCCAAGTGTTGAATAACAATTGTTTTTTCTAAACTAAAACTTCAGCTTTCAGATTTAATTGGAATGTTGGCACTTTGTGATAAATAAGTAGGTTTGGGGTTACAGTTTGGGCATTTGGTCTGTGAAAAGTTCATCACTAGCATGTGGGCTGTTTCTAAGATTTAGCTGTTCTAAACTGTGTGCTATAAGCATGGATATGCATATATCACTATGGTTGATGACTTTAACTCATTCAGGAAAATATCTAGAAGAGATAGTTTTAGTTTTTTGAGGAATTTTCATACTGCTTTCCACAGTGGTTGTACCAATTTACACTCCCACCAACAAGGGAGAAGGGTTGTCCCCTCCCCCTCCTCCCACTTCAGCAGTATTTGTTGGTGGTTGATTTCTTGATGCTTTCTAGCTTGAGATGGAATCTCAATGTTGTCTTAATTTGCATTTATTGAATGGCCAATGATATTGAGCATTTTTTCATATACTTATTGGCCATTTGTACTTTATCATCTGAGAAGTGTCTTAGAATAGAAATTTTAAGTGCTAAAAATGTAATGTGATGGTACATAAAATCTGTGAAATTTACAATCGTTGGCATCTTCTATTAGGTGAAATATGTTATCTATATAAAGCTTTGTTATTAACCCACGAGGATTGAAAAAGTTCCACCCCACCCTTTATCCTAGACCTTGACAATTTGAAATAAGAATTAACTAAAGGTAACCTAACACTCAGGTATTAATGCAAGATTTTAAAGTATCATTCCAAGATTTTCTGTGCTAATTGGTCTCTATGTTTTCTTTATTTCAAGGTCCACTTCAATAATTTATATTTTTACTAGGAAATGACACATTTTCTTTAGCATTCCAATTTGTTGAGAGAGACTTTTCTTATACTTTTCATCACTCCTCTGTTGTGGTCTTCTATAGAAATCTTAATTTTATCAACCTTTGGTTAATCTTTTTTTTTTTTTTCTTTTTTTTGGTACCGGGGATCGAACTCGGGTCCTAATCTTTTTTCTTTTCTAAAATTTTTATTTTTATTAGTACATGTTTGTTGTGCATAATGATCACATTTTTATAAGGAGTTGGTACGTGTGCATAACACATCTTAATTCTTCCCTTCCTCTCCTTCCCCACTCCTTCAATTTCTTGGACCTTTTCCCACTTGCAAAAGTTCTATTTCCTTATTTCCTATTATCATCTTTTACTTTGCTCTTTATTTATACTTTGAGTTTCTCATATAAGAGAAGCCATATAGTATTTAAGCTTGCACGTCTGATATATTTCACTCAATGTTGTGCTCTCAAGTGCATCCATTTTTCTACAAATGACTCAGATTTATCCTGCTGTAAGACCGAGGGCCTTACCAAACGCTCCGAGGAGCTGACTAGTGAAGCACACCCAGGAATCCCAGCGGTGTCTTCAGCATGTAAGACCAAGAGCCTTACCAAACGCTCCAAGGAGCTGACTACAGCGAAGAACACCCGGGAAGGAACACACCGGGACAAGTTCGGAAACAGACCTTTATTAGTCTGGCCAGACGGCACTCCCGAAGCAAAATAGCTTAGAGAGGCAACTGGCTCAGAATCCGAGGCTGCTTTTATAGGGGGTTGAGGGGGAAGTTAACATATTAAAGAAAGGGGGACAAAGGTTAGTGGTCGACTGTCACATATTGATGGTTAGCAGACATCTGCAACTTGTTCTAACAATTGTGTTGCCTGGAATATCAGTTCCGGATAAACAAAGAGTTGAGTAGTTTACTCTGGGACTCTAGGTCTGTAACAGATCCCTATCTAGCGTCCCTAGACTAACAAGCATCTCCATCCATTAACTCACATTTTAATCACAATGGGGCTGGAGAAAAAGGAACAAAGGTTATGCAGTCCCACACTGCTTTTTAGCAGATTGGTGTCCAATTTTGTATAAATACCACATTTTCTTTACCCATTTATCTGTTGATGGACATATAGAACACTTCCAGGATTTAGCTGTTATTCATCTTTTTTCTTAACCAGGCCAGATTTTACTACACTTTTGCAAAGGAGGACTTTCATTTTTACTTGTACCTTCTATTTCTTTTTATTACATTAATTTCAGCTTTTATCTTTATTAATCTTCTTTTCCTAATTTTTGTTTTCTTTGTTGCTGTTTTCTAATTTCTTATGAAGACAAATAATTTATTTCATTTTTTTCTTAGTAATGAAGACATTTAAGTTACATATTTCTTATGAATATAATTTCCACTGTGACATTTAGGTTTTGGTCAAACTGTTTTTTCATTACTTTATAGATATTTTATAATTTTTAAAAATTTATTCTGTGTATGACTATTGGTCTTTTTAAAATTATCTATTTTCAACTCTACTAGGTTAAGGCAGAGAATTTATCTGAGGATGTAGCCCAGTGTTCTTACATGCTCAAGGCTCTGAGTTCAATCCCTTTACCACAAACAAAAAAAAAGGATCAGAGAATATAGTTTTCTGTATTAAGAATTTCTTTATGGTCAAATATGACTAACTTTTTTGCAAATATTCTTCAGTACCAAAATATATTGTGTTGTTGTTTGTGGGATATTAGATTCTGTACATACATATTATATCAAGTTTATTAATTATAGTATTCAATTCCTATGTCATGCCACATTTGTTACATACAAGATTTGCCCCATTCTAAAATAAGCATAATGAAGTCTTCCAATATAATTGTTTTATCTAATTCTTATATTTTTTACAGTTATTTTTGCTGTATATATTTAGTTGCTAGGTTGTTATATACAGTTGCACATTTTCAGTCCATGATTATATTCTTATCTATATATTTATATGTCTTTATATTGATCTAGCAATTCCACACCCTAGGGCAGCTTGTTGCTTGGATGATATAAAGGGGAAATGAAGAAGTCTGGATCCTTTTCTTAGCATCATCTGCTCGCCACAGCCGCCCTTAGTGGCTCCCTGCGCAGCTCTGGCCACCTGACTCCCCAAACTAACCGCTGATATTGCAGTTCTCACAACATGGCAGACACTGACAACAGAGAACAGTCTGAACTTGATCAAGATTTGGATGATGTTGAAGAAGTAAAAGAAGAAGAAACTGGTGAAGAAACAAAAATCAAAGTGCGTCAGCTGACTGTTCAGATGATGCCAAATCCTCAGATTCTTGCAGCCCTTCAAGAAAGACCTGATGGTCTGTATCAACAGGATACATTGAAAGCTTGCCTAGGGTAGTTAAAAGAAGAGTGAATGCTCTCAAAAACCTTCAAGTTAAATGTGCACAGATAGAAGCCAAATTCTATGAGGAAGTTCATGATCTTGAAAGGAAGTATGCTGTTCTCTACCAACCTCTATTTGATAAGCGATTTGAGATCATTAATGCAATTTATGAACCTACTGAAGAAGAATGTGAGTGGAAACCAGATGAGAAAGAAGTTTCAGAGCTGAAAGAAAAGGCCAAGATTGAAGATGAATTAAAAGATGAAGAAAAAGAAGATCCTAAAGGAATTCCTGAATTTTGGTTGCCTGTTTTTAAGAATGTTGACTTGCTCAGTGACATGGCTCAGGAAAGTGATGAACCTATTCTGAAGCATTTGAAGGACATTACAGTGAACTTCTCAGATGCTGGCCAGCCTATGAGCTTTATCTTAGAATTTCACTTTGAACCCAATGAATATTTCACAAATGAAGTGTTGACAAAGATGTACAGGCTGAGATCTGAACCAGATGATTCTGATTCCTTTTCATTTGATGGACCAGAAATTATGGGCTATACAGGGTGCCAAATAGATTGGAAAAAAGCAAAGAATGTCACTTTGAAAACCATTAAAATGAAGCAGAAACATAAGGGACATGGGACGGCTGGTACTGTGACTAAAACAGTTTCCAATGATTCTTTCTTTAATTTTTTTGCTCCTCCTGAAGTTCCTGAGAGTGGAGATCTGGATGATGATGCCGAAGCTATCCTTGCTGCAGACTTTGAAATTGTTCACTTTTTACATGAGCGTATAATTCCAAGATTGGTGTTGTACTTCACTGGAGAAGCTATTGAAGATGATGATGATGATTATGATGAAGAAGGTGAAGAAGCGGATGAGGAAGGGGAAGAAGAAGCTGAGAAAAATGATCCAGACTATGACCCAAAGAAGGAGCAAAACCCAGCAGAGTGCAAGCAGCAGTGAAGCAGGATGTGTGTGGCCTTGAAGATAACTTGCACTGGTCTACCTTCTGCTTTCGTGGAATGACTTTACATCATTTGATGAGCCTACTTCACTTTTTTTGGTTGTTTGTTTGCTTATTTTTGTTTTTTTCAGTCTAAAATAAAAATGTTAAATGCAAAAAAGAAAAAAAATCTGGATCCACTTGTGTTCCTTCAGAAGAGTTTGAGTCTTTTGCCTTTACCTTGGACATCATCTCCTGGCTTCCAGTGCAGACTCCAGCTTCTGGCTCAGATCCTTCAGCCTTCTGGTTTAGACTCTTCAGCCTTCTGTCACAGACCCAGCAGCCTCCTGATACAGCCTCACGGAGGACTGCAGTGAATTTCAGACCTTTGACTGAATCCTTCAGTCTCCTGTGTGCAGACAGACCCTTTGCACACTTCCACATCCAACTCCAATTGGCAATTGTAAGCTAGTCTTGTAAATTCTTATATATGTGTATATCTTCTGTTATATCTATTTCTCTAGGAAGCACTGACCGATACACTACCATTCCTCCCCCTCTTTATCATCTTGGTATCTCTGTTATGGTTAATCTGTTGTTTGGTTAAGTTTCTTTTTAAATGTTTTCCTAAAGTGGGAAAACACAGGTGTCAGACTCTGACTTTTACATATCTGCAAGTATCTTTCTTTCACCTTGATGAGTGAATGATGTCTTGGCTGGTCAAGGAATTCTTGATACGGGGGCTATTTCTATCAGAGTTTGTGGGTGTCATTCCACTGACTTCTAGCTGCTGGTGATGAAGACAAGAGGTCTGATTCTGATTCTGTTTTCTTTATAATAACACAGTTGACTCCTTCTGTGTGGAAGTTTGTAAACATTTTTTCCTTAGAGTTCCAGAATTTTATCAGGATACTTTTAGAGATATGTATGTTCATCAGTCTAACCAGAACTTTATGCATTCTTTCAGTAAAGACTCAGGTGTTTCTTGGTCCAAGAAGCTTTCTCCTTTTTTATATGTTTAATTATGGCTTTTCCTTCCTATGTTCCCTTTGTTCCATTCAAATCTTATGGTTTTGTGCACAGAGCCTCTTACCTTGTTTTTTTTTTTCTTTCATGATTTCAGTTACTTTATAGTTTTGCTTTATGCTTTGAAATATTTTTCCATTTGATCTTCTAGCACACTAATTTGGGTCTTAACAGTGACTATCTTTTCCTTTTACTCATGTATAAACTTAGGCAGGAAAACAGTTGTTTTCTTCCTTTAGGTGTATTGTTACTTCCTGTGTGAACTCAGTGGGGCTCAAAGCTGGTTGTGGAGTGTCCTGAGGCAGTGGTCAGGATGTAGAGGAAGGCAGCAGGATCTCCTCTCTTTGATCTCCTTATGGACAGAAAAGCTGTCTACAATCTTCTCCTGAAGCAGGGAAGAAGATACCCATTCCCTGGCCTTTGTGAAGGCCACAGAGGTTCTCACAGCCTCAGAGGAAGGAAGGACACTGCATCATTAGTTCCTTGTCTTTTAGGGATCTGAAGGAAAGCCACATATTCATGTGGGAGCTGAAATCAAGCTTTATCGCCAGGATACATGCAATCTTTTAGGCCCAAATTTCCTCTAGATTTAATGTTTTATTCTTGCTCTGGGAATTTACACTGGTGGGGGTATCCTGAGGCTCTATTTTCTCTGACTCATGCAGAGCCCATAGCCTCATTTTCATTCATATACCCCACAAACTTTAGTGGCCATTTAACTAAATATTAGAGCCACTAGTTGGAGGAAAAACAGCTATACTTGAATTGCCATCTTTTCAGCATTCTAGTTCTCAACTACTTACTAAGCCCTTGGAAGTCAAGACTACCTCTTGCATCCTCCATATATATCATTATCATAATGAAGAAGGAAGACAAGAAAGAGAAAAAGAGGAAGAAGAAGAAAATAAGGAATGAGAAGGAAGAAAAAGAAAACAAACTACATAACAGTGCCAAAAATCTTCAGTGAAGATGGGGAAGATGGGAGGGAGAAGGGGAAATAAAGGTATCAAGATACAATACCCCATGATAAATATATGCATTATGTATCATAAACATACACTAATAAAAAATTTTAAAATCTTCAATAGTCATTGGAGAGATGAAAATGAAAACAACATTGAGATTCCTCCTCACTCCAGAAAGAATGGCTGCTATCAAGAAATCAGCCAATAACAAATGCTGGTGGGGGTGTGGAGAGAAAGGAACCCTTCTCCACTGCTGGTGGGAGTGTAGATTGGTGCAACCACTGTGAACATCAGTACGGAGATACCTCAAAGAACTAGGACTAGAGGTCTCATTTGACCCAGCTATTCCCCTGCTGGGTATCTTCCCAAAAGAATTAAAAGAATCATACCACAGCGATATATGTGCACCCATGTTTATAGCAGCACAGTTTGTAATAGCTAAAGCTTGGAAACAGTCCAATTGCCCATCAACTGGTGACTGGATAAAAAAGATGGTTTTTGTTTTTGTTTTTGATTTTTACATAAAATGGAGTACTCCTTAGCCATAAAGAATGAGAAACTAGAGAAATTTATAGCTAAATGGATGCACATTGAGGCCATACTGTTAAGTGAAATAAATAGAACATGTGTAAATACCGAATAGCTTCTCCGATGTGAGAAACTGAACGTGTAAATGAGGATCAAAATGTATAATAGACAATGTGAAATAGGAAGAAAAGCTTCAAAGGGGAAGGGGAAGGGGAAGTAGGAGAGGTAGGAGAAAGGAAAGAAGGGAAAGGAACAAATATTAGAAAAGGGAAAAATGGAAACAAAGTCTTTGTAAATAGGGAGGGGTGGAGGAGTTGAAAGGAGAGCAGGGAAATGGAGAAAAAAGTAAGAACCAAGATATATCATGTAAAGGTACAAATTCCCAATGATGAATGTCATCCTATTATATACCTAAAATGTACCAATAAACTTAATGAATAAAAAAAAAATAAATCACCCAGAAAATAAGTCATTACATATTGACCAAGCAGATTTCTTTCACTTTTACATAGCAGGATAGTGAAAATATTTTTTTCTCTATGCCCTTATAATTTTAGTGTATGAAATTTATTGTTGGCACTATACATTTATCAAGAAACAAAAATGTTGTTCTCTTTTGCATAATAAAACCACAAACAGTGGTTTAAAACATTTTATTATTACCTGTCATGGTTTTGAGGCCACTGAGCTCAGCGGGGTGATTCTTACTTGTACCTCTCAAGGAGCAAGAGTAACATGGTCACTAAGGCTGCAGTCATTTGGGGACTCAGCTGGGAGAGGCATCTGAGTTAGTGCTTTACACATAGCTGGTTTTTCAGCTAAGATGGTTCAAAGAGCAGGGAACTAGCCAGTTCTCTTCTCTCTATCCTTCTCCCTCTCTTCCTGTCTTCTTTCCTGAGAGCCCTGTCCAGGCTGGCTCATTTGAGCTTCCTTACAGCATGTTAGGCTCAGGGTGATGAGACCTCTTATGTGAGAGCTAGTTTCCCCCAGAGCCAGTGTTATAAAAGAGCAAGACAGAAGCTGTGTGGCTTGCTGTATCCTAACCTCAAGTCATTCTGCTGCTTTCTGTCTGTTACACAGATTCAGTGTGGAAGGGACTACCCAGGAAGGCTTGATCCATTTAGATGTGATGAATGGGGAGGGTGGAAATTTTTTGGACATGCTACAAAAAAAAAAAAAGATGAATTTAAAGTAAGTTTTGTCTTGCTTTAAATTATAATTGCTATCAACTCCACAAACCTATACCTTTGCTTAAAAGTTTTTTTCAGTGTATTTATGTCTACACTTACTGCCTCAAATAAATGTAGTCACTTTTGTTATTAGAAAAAAAACTTCAGTGATACTGCTGTCTTTTAGACTAGTTAATATTAAGGGATTTCCTTAAATCAGCATCTGCAGCTAATGTAATCTTTTCACTTTCTTAACTCCCCAATTTTGTGAAGCCTATATTTCTGGATGTTTGCATATGAATGATTGTATGGTATTCATGGTTTCCAGAGAGAGAGAGAGAGAGAGAGAGAGAGAGAGAGAGAGAGAGAAGCTTTTAGATGTTTGCTACCAGGGACTGAATAGCATACATAGGAAAATCACTCCTATTAGGGTGTTAGATTAATGATAAGCAAATCCTGCCAAACCTTGGTTTACACAAACTTAAATATCACATGGTTTCTCTTATATGAGAAACCCAAAGTATAAATAAAAGCAAACTAAAAGACAGATAATAGGAAGCAGGAAAAGGGGAAGGAGACCAAGAGATGGAGGGAAGGGCGAGTAAGGGGATGAAAAAAGGAATTATGATGTTATCTATATGTAGCAACTCACCACAAGGAATGTAAGCATTATGTACTACAAACATGTACTAATAAAAAATAATAAATGAATTTTTATAAAAAGAGACATCTGGGTTATGTCAGACCAACTACTTGGCCTTTGTTCTAAGATTGCTTTGTCCTTACATCTCTCAATGGAAAAGAAAGCAATCCTACAACACAGTGGGCCCATCACTGGCCCAGTGTCATCATTTACTCCTTTGTGAGTTACATGGTCAGGTGAGAGTGACAGGCACATTCTATTTTCTGGGTACAATGATCAAACTTCAACTTTTGGGTGTGCATATGTGTATATCTGTGTGGGGTGTTTGTGATTTGAGGTGTACTTGGGACTAGACTTTGGGCTTGCCTGAATGTACTGATAGGAACCAATTCAATCCCTCTGTTTAAAAGAGATTACATGACCAGAGCATTCGTAAGGATAAGAATGACTAAAAGAGTAAATCTTCTCTTTGGGATAAGCTTATGATAATTAATGTGTAGCTACATCTCTGTGGTTCAAGTATTAATCACCAACCTCCCTCACTGAGGCAATCACAGAAACACTCTGGCAAGGGTGGCTGGGAAGTAATGTCTTTCTTTCCTAGTGAATGTGTCATTTTCTGTATCTACACTAGTCTAGATGCTTTTTAGTGTCAAGCTTGAGACCTTCACTCTCAAGAATGCTGTCTTTTCAGTTTATTGCAGCTTGATCTTCACTCCTTATACTACTGGATTTATGTCTCCAGGGCACAGAGCTCTGATTTTGTTGTTCTCTCCTTTTCTCTTCCTAACAGGTATTGCACAAATACTCAAAAGGTACGAACTGTGGAAAGTGTGACTCCTGAGTGTGCTGGTTATATAGTGGTGGTGGGGGGAGTTTTTGGATTGGGAGAAAGAAGAGCAAATCAACATTTTGCAGCCACAAGTACAAAGTAATACAGTGGGTGACACACGTTCATGTACACCCATGCACACACGCACTCACAGGACTTTGACTTATTAGTGTCATTGTGCCTCTCTCTGGCATAATTTTAAAGTTGTCTAACCTGGCTAGTATAAATTAAAAAGAATCTTAGGAAATGCTTCTTCCAGTGACAGTTATTAAACTTCACAATTACCAAAGAAACAAAATCTTCTGAGGTATTTAAAACAAAAGGTCTTAGTCTGATGGTTGGGTTGTTCTTTTACATAAAGCGATGATGTCCTATCAAGGTTTTGCTGCTAAACCTTTGATTCTGTGATTGTTTAGAACTAGAAATTCCTGTAACATGCCAAGATCAAAAATGAAATTAAACTATGCCACAGTTTAAACCATAGGCATCTAGTAATCATCTGATTCATTCTTACCGACTGGTCTATTATATATGTCTTTCTTTTATGAGATGCTGCTCACAGCAAAAATGAAAAACTAAGATTGTTTCAAAGCTGCTCATGGACATCTGTCATCCATTACATCCATCTCTTGGAAGTGATATAAAGGGTAGAATTTTAATTGCAGATTAAGGGTAAAGTTCTCATTATCCCACTAACCCTGCCTCTGGCTGCATTTATATCATTTTAGGAGGAAAGATTAAAAGACCTAGAGATGACTAAAAGAATGTGGTGAATGATACGAGAATTTACAAATATTTGAGAACTACAAAAATAGCTCATGTAATTGTAGACTCTTAATGTTAGGAAGAACCTCAGAGATCACTGTCAAGTTTACAAAGGGGTTAAAATTTTTAAAAAATCTTAAACTTGTAGAAGCATTCATGCTGTGAAATAAGCTTGATTTCCAAGAAATTAAACTTAGCCCTCACATCTTTATTTAGTTTAGCTCTTAAAACTCCCAAAGCAACATTTTAGACTGAGTTTTACTTGGAGGAACTTCCCTAAAATAATGTTTTAAGAATATTTTCTTTCTTATAGAGTTCTTAGGTCATTAGGAACAGGTTATTGTTCCCCTTTAAACTTCCCACATATTTAAAGAGGTCTTAAAATTGTATTATTATTCAGATTTAAGATGGAAAAGAATAACATAATCTTATACCTAGTTATAAAAGAAACTAAGATAGAAAATATGTATGGTTCTTGAAAAAATTTGTAGTTGAGTAGAAATCTTATTTTTAATCATGGAAATCTATGTTTACAGATTAACTATCATTCATCCTCCAGGCAAATTTATCTTTCCTGGGAATGTTACACTGTATGTCACTGTTGCTTATGTTAGCCTTGTGTTTATCTGCCCCAGTCAAAAGAAACAGTATGCTTTAGCAAGGTTTTCATCAAAGTCTCCAGCCTTCTGATGTCAACCTCAACTATTTCACCAAGGCATTTTTTTGTGAAGGTTTAGATGTATCAGCTGATGTATTAGCTGATGTCAAGTTGATATATTAGCTGCTTTTGTTTCCCATGACTCAACATTCACTATGCCTTGGTTGCTGTTGGCATCAATAGAGCCAATTTACTTGAATATACTATCTTATACCCACAGAACACTTTCAATTCAGGAAGAAAAAGGAGCTGACAGAGAACACTGGGGTGCACCAGATTGGGGATGGAGGATCTTGTAGGACTTCTTCCCAGGTCCTTAGTATCTAGAACAAAGAATTTGACAAGACACACAGAAAAGGTAGCAAGAGTATATATTTATTGAAAGTAGAAAAGAAGTATGGTCTCCGGGATGAGAATGGGCCAGGGAAAAGGCTCACAGCAACCTTGAGAATAAAACAAAAGCAGTCTTTTATATCTAAAATACCGATTGTTCTTCACCTCATGCAAATAAGATCGGAATATTAGTTCTACTAAAAACACACTTGACTTTATGCTAGATGTAAACTATTTCTGCTGACATAAGGTAGAAAAAGCTGACTTGGGTCACACAGAGCAACACAGAAACTGGGAGCAGTGACTACAGCTCTATGATGGAAACCACTGACCAACCATGCCCAGTAGGAAAGGTGGAGCAGGATTCAGCATTCACACACAAAAATGTGAGAAGCAAAACAGGTCTTAATAGGGGCTCACTATCTTTCCTGTATAGCTGGTGGATTCTAATACTGCAGACCACGGAAAGAATCCACTCATTCAAAAATTCAAAAACTTGTTTTTTCTCCATTGATTTTTTTTTAGGAGTTTCAGGGGTTTCCCCTTATATTTCTTGTGTTCTGTTTATCTAATAATTTTATTTTATCCTTAATAGTATCCTTTATCTCCCTTTTCTTTTTCATCTTCCTTTTAGTTTTCAAATTTTACTTCATTTTCCTGTTTCCCACTCACTCCATCTTTACCAGTATTAAATTTTGTTAATCTTTACATATTTAACTCTATGCTACTATTGTTGAATTCTTTTCTGTTGTTAATGGTGGTATAATTGTTGTTTAGTGGGCATTTACCGTATGTCAATATTTGGTTTGTTTTTATGTCTATATTTATAGATACCTTTTCTATGGTTAAGAGTCATAGAGGCAGCTTTTCTTTTTATAGTCTGTCAATATCCAGATATCCAGTTTGTCTGACTCTACTGTTGTTGCTGATCTTGTTGCTATTGCCAGAGTGGCATAGTTGTTGCTATTAATTAATTTTTACTGTATGCCAGTATCTGGTTTATCTTTGCATCATCAACAATACTGTGGTTCATTTCCAGAGAAGTGGGTTCTGGGCCAATTATACTGCACCCTCCCCTTCCAAATTAAAGGAGGACCATAAGATGCATTATGATCATTATATACTGCAAACATGTACTAATAAAAATAAAATTTAAAGGGATTTTTAAAAGTATTAATTTCCATAAAAAATTCACTTGGCCTCTTGGAAATGTAAATGAAGCAACAGAAGCTGTTTTTGTTGGTCATGGCCTATGTAAATGAAGGATTGAAAACAGCCTCTTCTGATTGGTCCTCTGAACACCACCAGATTCAAAGGATTGAAAAATAGCAGTTTTCTGACTAGTCCACAGTGCTCAAGCCCTAAGCCTGACATCATTTTGAGTGCCATGTTTTGCACATCTCCTGTCTTTTTAGGAAAATATCTCAATCTGTTAGCCATGGGTTTCTGAACTTTGACATATTCTGCCCAGTTGTTCAGTTTGCCACAGCCTACTGAGGCCTAGCCCAAAAGAGGCATTCAGTAAAAACCTTTTTTTAAAAAAACAGATGAGTGGATTCTAGTCCAGCTCTGCCATTATTTAAGAGAACTTGGGCAAGTTACTTCACCACTTACATCTGTTGCAAAGTATCTTAGTCCATAAGTCTCAAGTTACCATAAAGGAACTTTTAACAAAGCACTGATTTTTACCTTCAGTGGTCATAGGAGTCATGTAGATACTAGAATCCACACGTAGAAACAAAGTCAAAATTTGGTCTGGGAATGTGGACCCTGCATCTGCCTGTTTTGAAAGCTCCTTTGATTATAATGTGCAGCAGGTTTGAGACCAGATATCCACAGGTAACATTTCTTTCTTCCTGTATGAAAAACACGAATTCACTGGCTTAGATGCCTCAAGACTGGAGATTAACTGTCTTCGGTTTCTCTGCGGGGAAGCACAAAGGGATTAAAATTTGATCTGCCCTCCTTTGGACATGCCTGCCCAAAGTGGTGTGTTCTGCTGAGCCTTGTAGAATACTATCTAGGGATAGGCTCAGTTCCTGTAGGGCAGTGACTGCAGACCTTTTAGAGATGAGTGCCCAAACTGCAACCCAAAACCAACTTATTTATCACAAAGTGCCAACACTGCAATTAAACCTGAATCCGGAGGTTTTAGAAGAAACAACTCATACATTAACATCTTGTCTTAAAAACAACATGCATGCCAAGTGTTCACCATCACTGCTGTATGGGAAGCCTATGATTTTGATTACATTCAATTTAATTCTGATTCGAAAAGGCTGATCCAAGAAGCGTCAATTCTGATTTGAAAAGGCTGATAGAGTATTTAGTTTCCTATCTCAGGGTTATATCAATTTCTTAATTGATTTCAACCTTGAGGGGGCAATTCTTTGATAAAGTGTACCAACTTTACCATATGTAGTACTATGGTACCTTTTTTTCTATGGTACGTTTCTTGTTGTTTTTTTCTTCTGTACTGGGGATTGAAACCAGGACCTCTACACTGTGCTATGTACCTAGCTATTAAAAAATGTTTTGATCTTGAGGCAGGGTCTCAAAGGTGACCAAGCTGGGCTTGAATTTGCAAGCCTCCTTGAGTGCTGGGATCACAAACACATGCTGCCACGCCCAGCTAAAAGGAGGGTCTTGACTGTGTTTTGTAAATAGTAGAGCCACCAGGTGTTTTATCTAAGGTCTAAAATTCTCACAAGGTCTAAAATCCTGATTACACTGAGATGTAGTACAGACACTATTTCAAAGATGTCTCTCTAAAGACATCTTTAATCTTTATTTTTCAAACAAGGAGTAAATTTCAGACTTCTAAGGTTTCTTCTAGCTCAAATGTCTTGGGGAATGCAGACAAATTGCTCATGAAGTTGGGAGCGACTGGTGTGATGGATGGGACATTCCAAGCCTCATACATTCCCTGAAATGGTCTGCCTATTTGCTCTCTACAAAGTTAGTCCCTGAACAATAAAATTTCCTTCTACCCTAGTTCTAAGAACAGGGAACATTATAGTTTTATCCTCAAGAAAGGTTAAGAGATCAGTCACAATATTTTTTCTCATCTCTCCAAGTTGTGGGCCTACCTTCATCAAGAAGCCTTCCTATGTATTAACCAGGAAAGTGCTGAGATCTTTCCACCTCAATAAATTGAAACATTAGCTTTTTTGCAAAGGTGTCCATCCTATCTACTCTGTTTCCCCAATTCTAACCAGTCACAATGTTCTTCCACATTCTGGAATGCACACAAATATCAGATATTATCAGGATCACCAAAACAATGGCACTAAATAATAGTAACATGAACTGTTGCAATATCATTGTATTCAATACAATGTTACTTGTGGTTAAGACCTTGATTCTGGACTAAGTTAAAGATGTAACTGACCTTTTTATCTCAGTAATTCTTATTAGAGCATGGCTCCATAAACCTGTTGAGATTGTGAGAGGAGAAGGGAACTCCAGCAGATAAGAAGCTGGACTTAATCATCTTTTATGACTTGCATCTAGAACAGAGAACAAATGCTAAAACACACTTAATTTACAAATTCATGTATTGAATAAATTCAATAAACAGATAAATAGTGATATAAAAGTAAGACGCAAATATAAACATTATGAGGACTTTAGAATTTTTTTAAAAAGTAAATTCTTGTTAATTAAGAACATACTGGGCCAGGGGTTTAGCTCAGTGGCAGCGCACCTGCCTTGCAAGTGCAAGGTCATGAGTTCGATCCCCGATACCAAAAAACAACAAAAGCCACAAAAAAACAAAAAACGCTTACTTTTCCAAAATATAGAACTGGATTCCAACAAAACAATTTAATAAAATAAGGCACAATGTTTAATAAGGCAAAATTCACACACATTGGTATAAGATTACAATATTCTGTTATGTCCTGGGAGGTGAGGGGAAAGTACTAAAATTGAAGTAGCTTAAATATCCTTTTTAGAGCATTTACCATTATAAGGTAATATATAAATTTGACAATAAACTATATTGAGAAAATAAAAATTGTTGAATCATACCACTGAGTTATTCATTTACCATTAACTTTTAATTAACTATATATTTATAGGATTTTCCTAATTCACACAGCTTTAAATACAGAAAATTAAGATATCAGATCATACATAGTAATTTGCTCAAAGTAAAACTCAATATATTTTCAGTATCCTTTATTGATAAAGTCTGAAACTTTATGAAAAGTTAAAATATTGGATATTCTAAAATTTTCTCCCATTGTTTTTGTTTCTTATGAATACAAAGTGAGTTCAGAACACAACTTCAACACAAGTCTCTACATGCTGTAAAGTGGGGTTAAAGTTAATAGTCTTTTCTCGTAGCTAGTAATCAATGCTACTTAAATTATTGACAATTCTCAAACATCAATTATAGGCAGAATCAATTTAGTAATGTTTTTGCAATACTGGCAACAATAATGTCAATCTTATTCTAGTTTCTTCCTTTAGCTGGAATTTTGAATAAAACAATTTTATCCAATTTTATTCACAGCCAAAGGAACAAAGTATGTTCTGCTGAATGCAGATGGTCTTTCTGCCATGGCTTTCTGGCATGACAGTATATAAATACTGTTCATTTAACTAATAGATTTAATGTATACTAGATTGAATACTGTCCCCTACATGCATTACTGAGACTGATTAATGCTAAGTGAAAAGTCTAGTAGCACCCAAATTGACATTATCCTGTGAATGTTCAAATAATGTGTAATGTTTGTTAGTGAACTATTTTTAAACATCTATTCTTTGAAAATATGGACCAAGAAAAATATAAAAAGAATTAAGCTATTTACACACAATGTATTAAAACATTAACCTCTACCCTTTCAACTTATAAAGAAAAGCAGTAGCCAAACATGTCAGGCCTGAGTAACAATGTCTTCATATGATACTGTAAATATGAAGATGCTTAGGACCTGCTGTTATCCTTTGGTGTTACCAGACAAACTTTCTAAAGTAAAGAAATATGTAAGAAAATACATCACTGATTTTATTTCAGGGGACCCTGATCTTTATGGTTCTGACCTCCTGTAACAGTACTAAATTAATTGGAGTTCCCTCCCCAGAAGCCTATGCTCATACACTGGGTCCTGTTTTAGGCAAAGAATTTTTCAGGATCACAGTTCTTCAGTGATGTGCAAAAGAACATGCGGCTGTCAAAAATAACATATTCAATGATACAGTTCCTAAAACTAAAGGCTGAGAGTAGGATTTAAGGCACATACTTTCTGACTACAAATGAAGGCATGCTGCCTTTAAAAAAATCATGACTAGGGCCAGGGATTTAGCTCAGTGGCACTGCGCCTGCCTCACAGGCGCAAGGTCCTGAGTTTTATCCCTGGTACCAAAAAAAAATGACTATAATGAAAATATAAAATTATATGGTATTAAATTCATTAATGTTATATAAGAGTGCTTTACATAGAGATAGTGAAGGTCGAGGACTTTTCTATGCAGGAATCACAACTATGTATTATTATAGGTTGTGTTGCCTTAAAACCTATACAATACCCTTTACTATGGGTTGAATGCCCAGCAAAACTTAAAAGCTCATTATGTAGTATTTTGGATTAAACAAGGAGTAATATTTGTAAGGATACAGTAAAATCTCTACTTTTGTATAAGAGGATCATCTAGGACAAATAGGTACTCATAGCTACAGTTAAATGAATAATACAACTGGTAGTTTTCTATAATGAGCTATATGAAGATTTAAGATAACCATTATTTTTATATGTAAATAGCTACTGCTAAAATGCTTTCAAAGATCAAACTTTATTTGTACTATTTACTTGTTTTTCTTTTTTAAGGTAATGAACAGGTAAACATTAACCAAGGCTTAATTGATGAACCATAAGTTCCAGGTTAATGAGGTACTATTTTCTCCCTTTAGGAAAAGCAAAGCTGGCTGTGAGAAAATCCTACTACTTAGTGGCCCTCCATTATGGAAGGATATGGACACTCCCAACAGCAGACACTGAATATATTTAGAGATAAAAGTTTTTGGATGGTAGTAGGCCACTTAACTTCATTTTTAAAACAACTTATAATATTACTATAAAGAGCTTTCTTGACTCATGGATATTCCTAAATTGCTGATGACATCTCTATTCCTGTCTTTGTTGCTTTTAATGATTTTGTTTAAGGCTCTAGCACCCAGACTGTTCCTTCTTTTCTATTTGAAACTTATTATTTACAATACCTGATAATTTGCAGTATTAAGCCATACTTTTGTGGCATCAACACAAATTTCTCAAATCTGAGGTGCAGTTTACAGTGCAAACCTTTACTTTCAAATCTAATGATTTAAAATTCTAAATATCAACAATTTTAAGCTAGGTGTGGTGGTGTCTGCCTTTAATCCTGGCACTCAGGAGGTTGATGCAGGAGGATTGCCATGAGTTCAAGGCCAGCCTGAACTACAAAGCAAGCCTGTCTCAAAAAACAAACTAAACAAAACTTAGAACAATAGATGCCTTTTGAGTAAATTTAGAAGTAAAATATAAACAGTCACCTTCAAATCAATCTCTGCTATTCAAATAGAAGGAATACTGAGAACCCTGACAAGCTGGTCCTTATGCCAGTCAGTCCCTGAAACCATGGAATCAAAATTTCATATTAGCTAATTTTCCTATTTCTTGTGTCCTAGGACTATCTCTCTGACTCAGTTTGATGATGCAGACAAAAATGGATTCTAGGAACAAAGACTACTAAGAATGTACAATGTACCCATTTCAATTTCAAATATTAGCACTTAAGAATTCCATTCTATACAGATTAATACTTTTGCTTAAGTAGATTTTTCTACAACAGTTTCATTCAGTAAAATCATTCAACTGGAACAATATCAAAAACTTAATTCACAAATCTCTTTTTTAAAAACTAAAGTTTATCAACTGTGGTTAAACACAAACATGACTAAAGAGAGAGACTACTACTTTAAATACATAGTCTGCTATATGACTTGGAAGCTGGTTATCTTGTTTCTAGATGATTAAGTCCCTTGCATCTATCTCATCTCCTAATTTCTATAAACATTTATAAGAAAAGGGAAGGTGAAGAGAAGAAACAAGGAAAATCTCAGAAATTATTAGCAGCTTTTGTGAAGGGTAAGGTCAAAGATTTAAAAAAAGATAAAACTGGCTAAAAGATTTCATTAAACATTATCAAAGATAGCTACATATTGATAATAGACTTTTGAACTATAATAAACATTTTGTTACACATACAGTATGTATCTACACTATATGGCACAAGCTAAAGCTACTTCCGGTTAGAATATTTACATCTGTAAAAGATCAAGGGGTATACCATCTTTCAAGAAAGCTGAAAAGGCTAAGTAAGATTGTTATATTTACGCACTTACCTAGTTATTTTACAAAGATTCTTAGATTACTCAAGCTGTTACTTAGGTTAAGCTGATGGTCAATAAGGTAAAGGCACATGTAAGCCAGAAAAATTTGGTCCTATTACTTTACTATAAAGTTTTTCCATGAAAATACTTTATGCATCTAACTAAGTCACTTAGGTACAAAATGTTTTAGGATTGTCACTTAGGTACTGTCTAAGTCAGATGTATCTTTCATAAATTTGTAGTCTTTCCATGGCCCAAGTGAAGAAGCAAAATCTTTATTATTTCTATTTTATGATATAATCACCCATGTATTACTGTTAAGCAACAGAAATACGTTAGACTATTTCTATAGATATAGGCAGAAAATTTCTGAATCAAAAGAAAATAAACCTTACTACATTATAACAAGGTAAAGGTAAAGGGATTCACTATAGCAGCGTTTCACAACTGCAGTCATGAAACTCTCATGTTTCATGAATTAACACACAAATACACAAACCCTGAATTACCCTATACTATACTTTCTTCTAGAACAAAAAACTATGTTAAAAAACTTAACCTATATGTTACACTATTATACAACTGGCTTTTAAGAAATAGTGTGTACCCTTTAAGAGATTACCAGATGCTCTAATGCAATCTGATCTGTATATTACTCTGTATTTAACATTTACCAACTAGCCATCACATTATTACTGGTTGATTACTAGTGTGTGTTTTACAACAGCAACTTACAGTTGCCCTATTATTAAATTTTTAGTCTATATTAAAGTAGTTAACAAAAAATTGATAAGTTTTAACGGCAAAAAATTGTGAATCCTTTTCCCCTGTGGGTACAACGTATTTTTGAAATTTTATCAATATTTTATTTTCAAAATCTTCCATGATTAAACTAGTTTTGGAAACTGTTCTATTGTGCATGAACACAATAATCCCTGCTTTCAACTTTATTTTGTTCCACTGTCATGTTTTTCTAGTTGCTTTCTTTTTTTCTTAAAGTGTAGGGAAAGTTACATTTAGTACTAACACATAAAAGAGTCACATTTGATTATTTAAAATTCTAAACTTTCCCCCCATTTATTTAATGCAAGATACAAAGAAGCCTTCCTAGCTTCTAGTTTTCTGTTAAAAACTATTCTGTTTTACAATGAACAGATTAAGATTGTGGCTTTCCATTAAGTGTAAAAGCAGTTTGTTCACAAGGGATCAGTTACATTTACGTAAAAAAAATGAAGTTATGATGGCCATGAGTTCAGCTGTTAGATACACAGTTGTTAACCTAGTTCTAGTTCTGTTAATGTATATTTTAAAGTGTTCTGCATAATATGTCAGTTTGTTCACTGCTCTGGCACTTTTTTTTGAATAAGCTTCTATTACTTCGCTAGCATTAAGGCACTGTTGCAGTCACTGGTGGATTAGAGTTATTAACAATCATATAAAACAAAGGAGAACAAAAGAGTTAAACATCCCATTTAAAAGTAACATTCCTTACTTTACCACTTGGCTGGTCACAAAGGTTAGGTCCTATGTAACCAGCTGTGAGCACACATGAAGAGGTCTGTAATCTAAACACATGGGCAACACATGGAGAGAGTGAATCCCATTTATGGTATAGTGTTCAATCGAAACCCAATGACAACTCTGCTAATAATTACAGTGTTGATAATTTCTTTCATCTCAATCACCACTAATTACAGTCCTCGTGGCTTACTATAACACTGTTCAGAATGTACCATCCTGGTGAGAGATTCAGGCAAAACTTGAGTGAAACTGCCACCAACCCAAATTGGAACTGCCATTCAGAGTAAGTTATATTAAAAGAATCCAAACATGGAAACTAACTCATTCCTGCTGAATGGTAGATGAAACTTAACATCACCAACTCTTTCACGGACACTCAAGATGAAGATAATCAACTTTAAACTCTATGCTCTTTTACAATCACCCCTGCTCAGTTTTTTAGTATTTCATAACACCCTGCACTTGTGTTCAACCAAGAAGAACTTTCTGCATTCTGTGTGCAGCGACACTAGCTTCGTCTTCCGAGTCAGACTCACTCTGGGACGTGGAGCTGTGTGAAGCAGAACTGCAGGGGGAAGAACATTCTGGCGAACATAAGTAGTGCATCAGCGGGAGGCGGTACTTCCCACAGAAGTCCACAAATTTAATTTGTCTGACACAACAGTCAAAGTAGACTCCTACAGAGAAGAAATATAAAATAATCATTACAAATAAGAAGCCAGAATTTCTTTTTCAAGTCTTTCTCCAGAATTCTGGAGAAAACTCATACACAGTTTTCTTTTGTGAACTTAAACAGAAGTACCTAATAGTGACATCTATACAGCTATTTATAGAACTACTGGAAGGTCTTAGACATGACACTATGGCTGCAAAGAGAAGGCAGGGAGATTTATCCTAAAAGAAACGGCTCAAAGGACACTGTTTACTTAGCATCGTTTCTTTTGCTGACTTGGCGACAGTGGTTGGTGGGAATTAAAAGATACTGACAGTGGCCTTCTTCCATGCCCAAGGCACCCTCTCAGTACTACCCAGAGTCAGGAGACTAAATGAAAGAAATACTCCCTTATAATGATCTTAAGGAATAATTTGTTATATACAATCAGCAGGAAGAAGGCAGAAAGCAGATGCACTGGTGATCTCACTTGATTTTTGTACAATTATATAATCTATGGTAGACTGAAATTAGTATTTGGCTCCTTGGGTTCCTAATTTAGTGCTCTTATCTGCGGCCCCTCAACTAGGTAGAAATGTGAAGAGAGCTCAGAGGAATGAAAAGTTTGATCCTTAGAAAGATAATGAATATCTTTAACACAAAGCTATCCTGATTATTGTAGTACAACAGGAACATAACAGAACTCTGGGTCTCACTATCTCTCTGGAGAGGAATCTCAAACTTTATAGACTCTACCTACGTTTCCCAACTATTTTCTGTGTTTACCACACAGAGACCAAACTAAAAAAGCTGTGGCCCAGCAAAGGAGAAGTAAGATTTCTACATTTTTCCCTGATACCGCCTGACCTTCTAGGTATAGTATATTACTTGAAACAATTTAGAAAGTAGATACACTAAGTAAATTGATGAATCAACAGACTGGTAATAAATCTTCAAAACTCTACTGACTTCCTGAAAAGAGATGAAAATTATAAACTAAAACATTATGAAATTATTATGAGCTCAAATAGTGTAACTCTCTTATCATCTGTAAAATATCAGCCTTCAATAGGTAATCTGGGGGGGGATATTTACTGGTTTATTTTATATATTATCTCAAATTTTACACTAGTAATTTTCTAAGCATTGCTAAGATAAACAGGACTTCAGTACACTAAGAAGTTATTAAGAAATCACTAAAGAGCAAAGGGAGAATTTTTTTTGTTTTTTTGAGACAGGGTATTGCTATGTAGTTCAGGCTGGCCTCGAACTTGGCAATCCTCCTGACTCAGTTTACCAATCCCGTACTGGGATTACAGGCATACACCTCCATGCCTGGCTCAAGAATTCTTATAGAGGTCCATTTCTAGAAAAAGATGGACTCAAAGCATACTAGGACCATGAGCCTGGGATCTGGTGGCGATGCTGCCCCATGTGAATACAGTGCTGCTGTTAACATCCAGTTCAGGAAGGGGAGCCTCAGAGAAAAGCTTACACACACTCAACTAGACACAGCTTCGCGACCTCAATTTATTTCTCTTTTTTGTTTATTTTTTTATCTACAGAATGCAATTTATTTGAAATCCAAGACACAAAATGACTCATTTTTCTTAAGAAACCACATCAGTTTTACTCTCTGAATACTTAAGGATTCTCTATTCCCAAGTGCAGGGAATATTACTGAACTGTAGGCTCAAACGATCCATATTGCAACCTCTATTTATTTCTAGTGCTTCTGGTACCTGGGATCAAACTCAGGTCCTTGTGCTTGCGAGGCAGGGAGTGGAACCACTGAGCTAAATCCCTGGCCCACCTCTATTTATTTCTAAGAGTGTATAGCCAGGAGGTGCCAGAGCATGATCCTTCTCTCTCTTTTTAATCCAAAGTATCTTTTAGCTCTTATAGCAATCTTTGAGGAACTTAGTCATTTTTCCCTCTTTTTAAACTTATAACAATTTCAAGACAAGACTTTCAGGAAAAATCTCACCTGGTTTTGATCATCCCTCCTTTGATTTCTAATAGCAGATTGCATTCCTAGGGATAATTATCTTATTCTGCCCTATAGTGTATCATTTGTTTATTTCTCTCCAAATGATCTAAACTCAAATTTTGAGCCATGGATTTAAAAGACTATAAAGTGCTAGTGTACATCCTGAGATCTGCATGCATTCAGCCCATTCTCATACATCCTGAAAGAGCACATTTTCCTGGGTATATTCTTGTGTGTGAACCCCCAAATACTGGTATTTTCTTGTGTGAATCAAAAAATACTATAGAAAGAATTTAAAAAAACAAAAAGTGGGCTGGGGATGTAGCTCTGTGGGTGAGCACTTTCCTTTTATGCGTGAGGCCCTGGGTTCAATATTCAACACCACACACACACACAAAACACATACACATGAAAGAAAAGAAAGAGAAAGAAATCTTCAGAGGGTAAAATGTCTTACTTTCAGGTAACTTCCTGTTATGGCTTGTATCTAGAAGTCTCCCCAAAGCCTCATATGCTCATAGACAGGGCTTTTTGGAGGTGGCTGGACCTAGAGTGTGTGAATGTGCACTAAGAGATGATAACTAAATTAGCCCATTGCTTGGCTTAGCATGGTTCTGGGTGTGGAAATGTGGGTGGTACCATGTAAAAGGTTTGTTGCCTGGATAGGATAAAAGGAAAAGTAGGCAGGCTTGCTGCTTGCTGCCTACCCTGCTATGGACTGTTTCTCTTCCTTTGCCATGCCATCCTGCTGACTTGCAGCCCTTCCCTGGAGTGAACTGCCTATGGACTGAAACCTCTATGAACTATGAGCTACAATGAACCCTTCCTCCTTTAACTTTTGAGTCTGGAGTATTTTGTCCCAGCAATGAGAAAAGTAACTAAGGCAGTGCCTTCTTCCAAAAGCCTTAACTAATTAGAACAACAATCAAAATTTAAAAATAACTATATAAGTAGGAAACATGAACAATGAATTTACTTACCACCACACTTTGGGTTTGGGCAATTGCTGGCTGAACTCAAGTATTTAAGAAGATTCCCAGGAAGATCACAGGGAGTGTAGGAAATATTTCGCATCTTAATGGTCCGCGCAGCTAATTCCAGGAGAGTTGGAGGGTGGTAGGTTAAATCTCTAACAAAACGAACAACCAGTGGATTTCCTCGTAAGCTCAACTCTTCCAAATGAATAAGGTTGAGGATCTCTCGGGGCAGGTATGTCAGCAAGTTATTGTGGAGACTGAGGGAACGAAGTGAATGCAACCTAGAATGAATCCAGCACAAAAATCAATAGCAGTGAGCAACATAACTACTAGAAAGTTTACGTATTTCATGAGCATGTGCACAGACATACGTATGTACAGATGAAGAGTCAATTTCCCTGTAAGAATCAGCAAAGAAAGATGCTAAAACCAGATTAGAGTGCAGTTTTGTAAGTGCCATAAGAGATTTCTACCCTTGGAATCTTAGAGCCCTTAGCATACTAGAAGAGTGTGCTGATGTCTTACATGAGATTAATGTTAGAAGTAAAGATCTGGGGGAGCATACTTTGTCATTCAGATAGCTAAACCAGGAAAGAGTTCAGCTGCAATAGGAATGAAAATCCTTTATATTACAAAGCCTTGTTAGAATGATTCGTATCAAATATAAAATCACCGAAAATCCTGTAAAACTCAGGAAAGCCTATGACAAATTAACTTCTTCATTACAGAAAACAAGCTGAACAAATATTTTGAAGAATAAACCAGAGCACTCAGAAGTAAAATTTAAAATAACCTAATTCACAGCAAATCACTGAGTTGTAATTATCATGTCATTTACTACAAGTGTACTTAATTCTTTTCTACAGGTAAAAAAGTGCACTAAATTCAAGATAACAATCCCTAAACATAGATGTTTATGTACACATAAACTAAAGCTACTCACTGTGAAAGCTGAGGAGGCACACTTTGGATTTTGTTGTCACATAATACCAAGTAATTCAGAGAAGGCAGATTTGCTAATTCCGGTGGGATTTCTTTGATGAAGTTTCCTCCAAGATATAAACACTCTAAACTGAAAAAGATTTAAATGATGAAAAAATAAGAGTATATAAATGTGTTAGACAAGATATTCCATTGTCTCTACTACAGTGAACACATTTTCATCTATTTACTCTGCAAATGTATTACTTAGAAGTTGCTACATGCTATTCGTTCTCCAGAGAAATAATGCAATACTCAGGGAGCTTACACTATAGTGAAGCAGACAAGACAAACCAATGTTAAACATTATAATTAAACAAATAACAAGTCCAGGGCCAGGCATGGTGGTGCACACCTGTAATCTCAGCACTTCAGAGGCTGAGGCAGGATTACAGCAAGTTACAGGCCAGCTTGAGCTACATAATGAGCTCAAGGCCAGCCTATATTACATACCAAGATGGTTTCAAAAAACAAACAAGTCCAAAAATAAGCATTACATGATTAAAATACTAAAATAAGAGCAACACTTTACAAATAATACAGAAGTTGAAAAAGAGAAATAAGAAAAGGCCACAGCAGCTCTTACTGGAAAAGGCAGTTGCAGCTGGACTACAAATTTAGCCATTTAAAGGGCAGAAGGAGGAAGCTCCAGGCTGGAGGAGGAGGGCTTTTAAGGCTCAATTAGTACACACTGTTTAAGAGAACTTTTTTTTGTGTGTGGTGGTACGGGGGATCGAACTCAGGACCTTGCACTTGCGAGGCAGGTGTGGTGCCACAGAGCTAAATCCCTGACCTGAAGAGAACTTTTCTTGACGAATCCAGAGATAAGGTTGGAAAGAGTATAGACGATAGGAACCCTAAATTCTGTGGCAGTATGCTTGGGTTTCATGTACTAATAGGCAATGGAAACATCACTGGCCTTTTCTTTTTAAAGTTGAAAACAACATCTGAAATTTCTGTATTTCTTCTTTGTTCTTTTTTTATAACAAAAACATTCTTCAGACACTGTCTAAATAAATAACATGTAAAACTGACTCTTTCCATGAAATTAAAGTTCCAGATAATGACTGTGCTCTCCTACAAGAAGTTAACATTTTTGATATAATATACATTGTACCCAAATATAATGGTGCTACTCTCTGTGGTGATGGCCATAGAAAGGCTTTCTGCAAAGACTTTTGCAGTGGTGGCAGAAGTCAATTCTTACAATGTACGTGTACACACATATACTATGTCACTACTATGCCACTGCTGTCTTCCTGTTAAATCTGCTAACTCAGCAGGTAGAACTATCATTCTTCCAAGCCTGTTGCCCCTTACCCCACACATAGACACACATATTTGCATCTGAACCTCGAACAGACAACGGTTTGTGATTCCTAGACAAATGCTCTACTACTGAGCTACATCCCCAGCTAAACACTTTTAAAGCGGAAGAAAACAAGCCAGGTATGGTGGCGCTTGCCCAGTAATTGTAACACGGGACTATGAAGTAGGAGAAATGCAAGGAGGCCAACCTGGGATACAATAGCAAGACACTGTCTCAAGAAAACAAACAAAAACAAAATGAGAAAAAGTGCCCAACTAGACTGTGACCCAAACTTGCATGGTAAGAATTGGAAATTACTTTTAAAGCTACAAAATCCAACCCTGATCTAAATGCAAAAACTCAGTATAGTAATATGAGGGAGATTCCTGAGAATGGGCAGATTTTAGAGTATGAGGTATAATTTTAACAGATAAAGCCAAGTTGTTCTGCAGAACTCTGGGTAGTTACAAATCCACAACTAGCACTGAAAACACTCCTTAACCTATAACCTTGCCAAAAATAATTTGTCATCTTTAATTTTTAAAAAACTTATGGTGTAAAAAATAGTTCTCATTCTATACTTTAATCTGTAGATCTGCAGCTTCCTAATTATTAGTGAAATTTAGCATCTCTTTACATATTTCTGGCCGTTTGTATTTCTTTAGAGAATTTCCTGTTCAATCATTTACCTATTCTTCTCATGGGTTAGATAACTTTCATGCATTAATCTGTTGGGAGCTTTCTGGTTGTTAAGCATCCATTCTGCACAACTTTGTTCCTTTGTACCCAAGGGCACAGTATGTTCATGTTTTATATGTAATAAAAGATTATACAATGAACTTGTAAGCTGAGCAATTCAAAATTTTTTTTGTAGTTTTTAAATTATTTTTGCCTTCTTACTGGTTAATGTCTTACCATAACATGCTTTTCCTTCATCCCTTCAGAGTTCTGTCAATTTTTGCTCTCAATATATAGAAGCTATACTGCAGATACATTAAAGTTCTTGACTCCTAAAACTTTTTAAAGTGTTGTTCCTTAATTCATATGAAGATTTTTTCTTTGCTCATTTAAATTAATTCTGCCTTGAAATCTATTTCATCTGTTTATCAATACTGCCTAGCAGTTTTACCTTTATACTTACTTAATTCCAGATCCATTACTTACTGGTATAAAAACAGGCTAACTGCTTCCTTCTTTAAAATAGACTAATATTATTATATAGTACATGAAATACCTACTCAACAAATATAAATACCAACCATTTGCCAGATACCATTCTCTCTAAACTTATAATGCTTAGCAAAAATAAGCAGACAAGTAATTTTGATTTTTTTCCCTTTCAAAGATTACTTTATAGCCAAAATCAACCATCTGATTACAAGTTGAGTAAGTACCCAAGTACAGTACTGTTGGAAAAAAAAGACCTTAAGCAAGTTGGTTTGATCCTACCAAGTATGGTGTAATTCATGCTCAGATACTCAGAAATCCTGGGTTTTCAATGATTAGAAATATTTTAATAGACTAGAGTATTTAGAATTCAAATAAAAGAAACTACCCTGGAAAACAAACTATTTTAATTAGAAGGCTTACTGGGGAAAAGTTAAATAAACTTGAAGACCTTTTAATGAAGGATTCAATAGTTAGTAACAACTTGCAATATAGTCTGTGGGGGCAGAAAAGAAACTACAGTAAAGTGAAGAAAGGAAAGAGTGAGTCTTAGGAAAGTATAAATATTATCCCATTTCCTTAGGTCTGTGTTATGGACTGAATGCTTGTGTCCCAAAATTCATGATGAAATCCTAATTCTTAATGTGATGGCATTAGGAGTCAGTGTCTTTGGAAAATAATTAGGATTAGATGAAGTCATAAAAGTTGAGCCTTCATGAACAAGATTAGTGTCCTTAAAAGAGTCCTAAGACAGCTTTGTCTACTTTGTAAGGACACAGGGATAAAACTAAAGTTTATGAACCAGGAAGCAAGTCCTCTCTCACCAGACACTGCCAGTATCTCTGTCTTGGAATTTGCAGTCCCCAGAACCCTAAGAAATAAATTTCTGTTTCTTATAAGTCACCCTCTTCATGACATTTTGTTATAGAGCCTGAAGTTACTAAGTCAGGAACTCAGGAAACTACTCTCTGGTGGCTAGTTACTACTCAGTGTCTTCTCTCAGTGCACTGAAAGTGGGCAGGGAAGTACTCAGACAGAAAGGATGCCAAACTAGAAGATACTGTGACTTTCACAGAGAAAGAGCTGACGTTCTAAAATATAACCAAGCCCATGATTTTGAAATGGTGTACTGTAAATTCTCTTTTGCAACTGATAGGTATCACTAATCAAATTACACAACCAACATATTAAATTTACAATTAGGTCTATTCCTCTCACTTTTAAACTCAATTTTCAAATTTCTAGAAACTTGAATCTTTTCAATGACTTATGGAAATTAAGTTTCTAAAACATACTCTTGCCTAATTAGGGAATTACTGTGAATTAAAAGAAAAATTGTAGTATTTTAAAATTTTAAAGTCCTTGTGTTTGTCAACATTGCACTAATTAGAGGTGGAATAATTCAGTTTGACAAACATAGAAAAGAGGAAAATCATTCATGAAATTTACAGAATGAATTCTTCCTTTCCTTTCTGTTTAGTGTTAATGCAGCCAACTTAAATTTGTTTCTTGATACTGAAATCGGGTGATTTTTCTCTACCAAGGGCCAATGAACCACTGAAAAAATACATCAGGTTCCCACAGTGACAAGCAATTGTAACCACAGATGTAAACAGAAAATGTCTTTTGCTTCCCACCCAAATAAAGATGACATTAAGTAAAATAAAAATATATATTAGTCCTATATTACATGGTTGGTTAAAGGGAGATGAAATTAAAAAAGGGTTTTATGATGCCAGGGATTTAGCTCAGTGGCGCTGTGCCTGCCTTGCAAGCACAAGGTCTTTAGTTTGATCTCCAGTACCAGAAAAAAAAAAAAAGGTTTTAGTTTAAACTTTAACACATTTTATTTATCATCTCAAGTCACCTATCTCTTTCCTAAGATATTGTACACTAGCTTCAAAACATTTCACGGCATTAATTTTTAGCTTTCATTTTGTCACAATCCTTTATTCTCTAAAACCACATCAAAAAGATAGTAAGAGTGTCGGAAACAGAAAAAGAAAAGTGTTACATGTACTTAAGAAGAAAAGACTAGGAAAATGTACCAATGAAATTCTTGGCTTAAACCTACTGTCCAAATACTAATACCCTGTATGCCAAACAACTTTGAAACTTTCTATTGCCAGTCTTATTGCCTGATGGGTGGTAAGTTAAGCTCTTCCCCACTTAGTGTCTGGGCTAAATGACACTAGGAATAAAAGGTAGAAGTAAAACAAAACTGACAGAGGAATAAAAGGCAATAGTTCAGAAGAAACAGGTTGAACTATGAATTACACATTTTCAGCATTATAAAACAAAGTTTGTTCATATGAAAATCAAAAAAATTAAACCCATTTGCTGAAATATAAACTCATATTTTGATGGATAAAAATCTATATCCACAGCCTAATTTACTCCAGGGAAGTAAAGTTAATCATAAAAATTTTAAGATTTTTAGCATTTACTTACTTCTTACACTTTGAAAATGCTCTTTCAGAAACTTTTAAAAAAAGATTTTCCCAACATGGGAAAGGATCAACAGGGTACAAAAACATAGGTAAAGACATCTTGCTAAATCTGGAGAAGTCAATGACATCAGTTAAGCCAAGAATGTTTGTTTTAAATCAGGTGTGGTAGTGCAGGATAGCCCAAAGCCAGCCTGAATTACAAAGCTGTCTCAAAAAACCAAACTAAACTAAACCAAAACAAAAACTGTTTATTCCTTCCTGGAATAATGAAGGATAGGAAGAAAGGGGATGTTTGCATGGATTATATATTCTACAAAATTTAAAAACTGTCCTTAAAGAGGGCAGGTATCTTCTTTTTTGACAAAAAACTAGACCCAGTTTAAAAAGCATCATGGCATAGTATAGAACATTCATCAGGGTTACCAGTGAGGCCTAAAGAATACACATGTATTCTGCAAAAAGTTGATGTTCTTAGTGTTTATGTAGCAGAACCTCCACCTCTATATTTCTGGAGCTCTAATGCATTATTTTAGTGGTGACTAGTTAGCAGTCTTTGGAGGTTGGACCATAGAACTCTCACTGTCACTTTCTAGCCTCAAGCAAGTTACTGATACAAAATGTTTCCTCATCTGTTAAAAACAAGGATCACCTCCATCACTGAAATGAAATGAATAAGTTCACTGCCAAGGCTTTTTCTACCTTTAGGAGTATAATTCTACCTGACCCTTTTGGCCTACATTTAACCAGTTATGGCCTAAAGTTTTACTGATTCCTATCAATAAAGAGAATATAAAAAAACACTGATGTAGAAGATTCCACACATTACTGGTGTCACAGACACAATGATGAATAACCATAGATAAGCTGTCAGTCCAGAAAATCTGGTCAACCAGGCAAATGACTTGGACCACATGTGCAACAGAACATAAGTCCAAAGATTCCGATTCCAGTCCTATTTTGCTGTCGGGAAAAATGCCTGGATTTGGTGGTAGATTCCAGAGGTTAAATCTACTTCCACCACTTACTGGCTTTGCGATCTTGAGACTTAGTATCTCCGAGCCTTACTTTCTTCCTACCTGTTGTTCCTTCTACTTGGACTGATCCTAATGTCCTTGCACCCTAGTTAATTTGTACTCTTCTTTCAGAAGCTGGCTCGAGGACCAGAAAAGGTCAGGTCTCTCTGTTCACAGTACTGTTTGTCTTTACAGATGCTATGAACACTGTAATTAAATAATGAAACTTATAACGTTGTTTAACATCTCTTCAGCTAATACGTTAGCTCCATGAGGGCAGGATCCCCATCGTATTCCCAGCACCTCGGATAGTGGTTGACACATGACATGTACTCAGCAAATACCTGCTAAGGGGTAAATGAAGGGACATTTTGTCCAAATGCCTCATTCTGCAGATTAGGAAGCTATGGCTAGGATATGTCAAGTGACTTGCCTAAGGCCAGGACACCAAGAGTTCTTATTTCCAGGCCAATGTTTTTTACACTTAAATCTGAGATTCCTTCCAGCTCTAGCATTATCTTTGGAAATTTAGAAGATGAAAATACAGATGGTAGGTAAGTTACTCTTATTGTACTTCCAATCCACTGCAAGGCACCTTTATGGTACTTAATATTATCCTGTTTATTTCCTTCCATTACATTAAACGTACATTTACTGGTTAAAGGTATGCTGAGGCAGAGAATTCCTTTAAACAAGGAATTAAAATAGAAAAGATAAATGCAATGGTGAGAGATACAAAGTATACAACTTAGCAATAATTAACTGTCCAGGAAGCAGTAAAGGACAGAATCATAGGGGTAACCCTTTATATAAATGTTAAAGGAGTTTGGCAGGTTGAAAAAAAAAAATTCCAGGCAAAAGGAACCACACATGCACAGAGGCTCCGCATCTATTCAACACACATAACACACATTTAGTAAGTGCCTACCTGTGCCAGCTGCTTTCCCTGCAAGTTGGGAAAGTGCATGGCTCAAACTTCACAAATGCTACTGTCGGTATTGATACTGAGGAAAGGGAGCTGACAAATACAGTGAAAAGCAAGGGGTAAGATCAGAGCACCGTGTATGCCATGCTAAAAAGCAAGTATAGTACTTTAATCTACAGGCATGAAATACTACTTAAGACTTTTGAGCAAGAAGTGACAATCTTGGATTTATATCTGTTTCTCAGTACCCAGTTAGCTCAGATTACTGCCCGGACAGAGGAAGTAAGACAGAAATAGTATCTCCAAAATTTGCACGAGCCAAAAGCAACGCATGAAACGCCGTGATAGACGCAATCTTACTAGATCTTCCCTGTAACTCGCGGAGATGGTCAGGCAGGAGTGACTATCCATAAATTAAAGTGAACCCGCAGGAAGCCTGCTACGAGACAAACGCCCGGCGCTCCAGGGGACCCAGATACCGCCCCGAGCCCCCACCCACTGGTGTGCGGAGCCACTCACCTCTGCAAGTTCTCGATCTCGGCCGGGATGTTCTGTAGTTGGTTGCCGCCCAGGCTGAGGGTCTGCAGCGCTCGCAGCCCCAGCAACGAGGCGGGCAACTCCTGGAAGCAGTTGCCGCTGAGGTTGAGCACCTGGAGACTGCGGCTGAGCGGCGACTGGGCCAAACCTTTGGGCAGCGCGCCCGGCCCGCCGAGCCGGTTGTTCCTGGCCAACAACGTGCGCAGGCCGCTCAGCGCCAGCAGTTCCGGTCCCAGTGCGGTCAACGAGTTGCCGCTCACGTCCAGCAGCTGTAGGTGAGGAAAGCCACTGCGCAGCGCCCGTGGCAGAGACATCAGACGGTTATGGGGCAGCAGGAGCCGCAGCAGCGCCTCCCGCGAGCCGCGCCGCTCTTCGCTGCGCGCCTCCAGCTCGGACTCCAACGTTTCACTGGAGACACTGAGGCGGGACCAGTTAAGCTCGGCCTCTCCGGCCACGGCCACAGCCGCCCCAGCCTCCTCCATCCCGGCCGCCCGGCTCGGCCTTCCGCCGAGCTCGGCGGCGCACCGGAACCTGAACTGCGCCTTGCGTCGGAAGTGGCGCAGGGCGGGCCCTCGCCCAGAGCGCCCGTCGAGTCACGTGATGCGATGCGTGGGATGCGCACGCAGCCTCGGGGCGGACGCTGCCTCACGTGGCGCACGGCGCGGAGTGCAGCGCTTGACCCTACACGTCCCGCCGGCCTTGGTGTCCTCTGAGGTGATCTGCATTGGGGCGGCTGCATTTTACAGTCGTTGGGGCCCAGTGACCTATCCCCGCACTCCAGTACCGCCTTGTTAAACAGTCCAGGGGCTGCTTATGTGACCTGGAGGGTGCACAGGTCTTGGTGCTCCGCCCTTTACCTCTCAGTTTGGAAATGGCGCCCCTGGTCTCCAGTGTCCTGTGAGGATGCCCACAGGTCTGACAGGACCCTGGACTTGTAAAGTCCGAAGGGTCACAAAGCAGGCTTCGAAGTGTGGAGGCAGCTGGACTAGAAATCACCCCCTCTCTATGTGCGCGCTTAAAAAACAAAAACAAAAAACCCCCTAAAAGTAATGGATTTCGAAGTCTTTGGGGCCATTTTGATTGTAAAAGTACTTTCGTGGTTTTTCTAAGATACAGTGACTGGGAATGAATTTGGGAGTTCCATGGCGGTTCTCTGATTTGATATAGCTCAAATTAACCCGTCAGTTTAAGAACTCAGCATTGAAAACGTTAAAACTACAATTTGGGAAAATTTTGACTGACTTTAATTTAGCAATTCTAAGTAACGTATTTTCAACTTTGTCCCAAATTCAGTCTTTTTAAAAATTACATTTTGTAATTTTGAAGTCAATAGAAAGACAAGTACTTAGTTGGGTTTTTTTGTTTTTGTATTTTAAGCTTATTTGGACACGGTGTCGCTATGTAGCCCAGGCTGGCCTGCTTGTTGGCAATATTCCAGTCTCAGCTTCCTGAGTCCTGGGATTACAGGCATGTGCGGCTTAGTTGGTTTTTCTTTTGTTTTTTTTAAGGGAGTTTATACTTAAGGTTACTGTTATTGTGTGATCAATTATATTAAAATTGCTTTCCTCCTAAACAGTAACTTTTTTCTTGTCAGTCGTTTTTATATAAGAAACTTTGTACCTTACTCCACAGCCAAGTTAATTTCTGGTTGAGTAATGGTCATGGAAGGGTATGTTTTTTCATTTTAACATTCCACAGATGGACTTTTTTAAAAAGTCAGAAGTGTCTGGCAGGCATCTGTTTAGAAAAACAAAGTAAAAGGTATGTAGTAAGTAATGTAAAATGAGGAAAATAATTCAGATGTGACTCAGAATCACAAAATTAATCAGCTAAATTAATGGACAAATCAGCTAAATTAATGGACAAGCGATAACCCCAATAATAAGAGAATGAAGCTGCTTGCTAGACAGTTTTGAATACTCATGATAGAATTCGAAATTATATGGAATGAAGGAAAGAACACAGAAAAGATAGTGTAAGAAATGGATTAACTGACAAATTTTGAGTCTACAAGAGTGTAGTAGGAAGTATTTTAATTTAATAAGGACTCCTACTAGTACAGATAGGATATTGGGGGCTGAGGAATTCACTCCCCTCCACCCAGTTGAGCTGGAGCACCACCCTAAAGCCATCCCTCCCTAATCACTCCCCTCCACCCACTTGAGCTCCTAAGCTACCTTGGCAGCATTCAGTATAGTCTCAGACCTAATCACGTGCAGGCCCTTTTTCCCCCTCTTGAGCTCAAGAGCCTGATTTGGCTGCACAGCGTACATTGTTCCTTTTCTGTCATGCATCTCTCTGTTTCTGATCTTCAGTAAACCTAGCTACTTTCCCCCCACCATCATGTGTATCCTTTGTAATTCATTGTTGTCAGGTAAAAGGGCCGAAAACCAAGACCAGACCAGGCCACAACAAGCCTTTATTAGGGGAATAGATCTACCAGGCTGTCTGAACAAAGGAGAGACAAAAAGCAATATGGCCAGGTCAGGGAGAGTCTTTTATAGAGACTGGGGTGGGGTTTGTAGGGGGTGAGGTGGGATTGAGTGAGGTAGTGACTAGGGAATGAAAGAGCCTGTGATGTCACTAGGTGGTAGGAGGTGAGCGAGTATTAGGTTATTCTCTAGGCAGGAACAGGGGCATGCTGGGAAGAAGGGTTTATTCTTTGGTGGGAGCAACCATCTTGGTATGATGTCACATAGGGGAGAGGGCAAGGCATGATAGGAAGAGGGCAGCTACTATACATAATAGCTGGGGAGGTAATGGGAGATCTATCAATTGTGTGCTATACACAAGAACCTGGAATCTGTAGAGATCCACCACAGGGGGAAACAACTATCTAGTTGAATTTAAGAGAATTGTAACCAGATCAATGAAAGAGCTAAGATGCCTGAGGAACTATCTTCTAAAAGTTGAAAATTGTGTTTCTGGTTTTTGAAGCTATTGGCAAGGAAACCAAATTTTAATGAAAAATGTGCATCTTGTGTTCAATTAGAGTAGGCTCCTATTTATATAGAAGGCTATGTTCATTTTTGTATTTTCTCCTACCCCCCCCACCGTTGCTAACATTATTTCTTGTAGATAATTTAGATTGGTTGGAATAGTGTACCTTAATTAACTGAATGCATTTTTGAATAATTAGATTGGATTGTAAGGTCCTTGAGAGGAGCTGACTCATCATTATATCCTTAGCCTCTAACACAGGACCTAGTTCATAGTGATACAGATTAGGGTATGGCAAAACTGGCTGGGGAATTAGGTGTGACCTGTTAATTACAAAATCCCAGAATACATGTGCAGAACAGTTCCCAAAGACCTTCATGTGGACTTTTCTTGAGAATTTAAACAGGTTTTCCATAGGATGGCCTAGACCTGACATCAGCCTGGGAAATGGATGATACAAAAAGGACAATTATCACTGAGTTTTTGTCACTGTGGTCGATCTTACATGGTGCCATATTCTCACAGTGTAGGGTATATTTCTTTTCCTACTTTTACTTGCCCCAAATTAGCTCTGCAAATCTTGTTTCTTTTCCTACCTTTAATAAAATTTTGCTACCATTTTTAGTTTGACTTGACCAACTTTTTGGTCATGACAGAAAGAACCTAGAAGCCACTTCCAGAAGAAGACTCTAGCAGCCCAAAACCCAGTAACAATAGTAGATACTCTATATAAGTAAATATATTTATAAATATTAAAATTTAGTCGAAAAGGGACTAATAACCCACATTTATTGAGAACTTGGAATTAATTTTATTTGATATGATAAAATTACATTTCATGTAATTTATAAATTGGATGTAAATAAGTCACAGTTCATGACCATGGCATGACACAGGATGAGAGATTACTCCGGGTCAGTGTCCAATTCAAACTCCAAGAAGGGCGAGAGAGACTGCCCTTAACCAAGGCCCCTTAATGTGAGAGTCTCATAAAGACAGCCCCAAACTCAATCTTCTATGGCTTTTTATTGATAGAACAAGGAAGCAAGGATAAAGGATAAAAAATAGGGGACAGGGGAAGTCTGAGTGGTCTGCTACATGACTGACCTTAGGGTCTTAGTAATAAATATGAGTATGGGGAGGATGAGGGCCAGAGAATTCATTCCTTAAGGCAGTGAGTGTGATCCTATTTGGATTTGT
>NW_004624731.1:27883227-27896008 GCF_000247695.1 Heterocephalus glaber | reverse complement strand
CAGGTTGAAATCCAGTTTTTCCAACACCATTTATTAAATAGGCTATCTTTCCTCCAGTGAGGGTGGTTGGCTCCTTTGTCAAAGATGAGGTGGCTGAGTAAGACTATCTTGATTTCTCACCATGTATTTTTTGATGTGGGAGATTTTTGATATGTGGCTCCAAAAGTCCCTTTCCCCTGCATATCCATCTCATACATCTGGCCAGTGCCTCAGCATAAATATTGTCATAGTTTGGAAATAATGGGAAAAAATATTTAAAATTATAACTTTGCCCAAAAGTTTAAAGTGTACTGTTATAGTACAAGGTAGGGGAGTAAACAGTAAATTTAGAGATGATAGGTTTCTCCAGGCCAATGAGACAGAGGAATGAATACCAGGTGAGGGGATCACTTCCATTTCTTTCCTTACTGGGAACTCCAGATCCCATCTTCTTATACCATAGCTTGAATTGACAGCTCACAGGAACACTCCAAGACTTTGGGCAATCTGAGGAATGTGGCACCTGTAGAAACAGCCTTTTATCTAAGTATGAATTATTCTTCAGGGTTTCTGAGGTACCATCAAGATGTTCCTTCTCTGCCTTAGGGTGAAAGTCAAATGCAGATCAAACCTCAGGGCCCACACCCTGAACTGGAGGAGTGATGTGAACAGATTGCAGCTATTTCATTCCATTAAATTTCTTTCTATGGTTATTTTATTGAGGACCTACTAAGCAAAATATGCTAGGTGCTATAGGAGCTGAACAAAAGCAACACACCTCCCAGCAGGCCTCCCATTCTTGTTTTCATCTTATTTGTTCTGTTCTAATAAATCTACTTACCAGAGAAGCGTTTCTTTAAACCCATGACTAAAGTTCATCTAGGCTATTTCAGTGACATAGGAGATTAGGGCATGCAAAACTGGCTGGGGAAATAGGCATGACCTATGGTTACAAGATCTGGGAACACATGCACAGAACAGTTCTCCAAGCCCTGCACTTGAACTTCTTTGGAGAACTCGAGCGGATTTTCAATAGGATGCCTAGACCTGACTTCAGCCTGAGCTGTGGAATCCCAGCACCACCTCTCAGTACCAGCATGTAGAAGTTCTCATGGGTTGCTTTAAGATTTGGACAGCATAAAAAGACAGACACCAAGAAGAGCTTGATATCATGACTTTTCCTCATGATAGCCGGCCCTGATTTCTCCAGGGTGTACTTTTATCTTACTTTTTCCTTTTATTTGGCCCAAGCTCACTCTGCAGAGCCAGTTTCTCTCTCAGTCTTCACTTTTACTTTTTCAGATAAACGTTTCCACTGTTTTTTGCTCATTTCATTCATTTCTTATTCAAGATGAGAAAAACCTGGAATCCAGCTCCAGAAGGAGAGTTGAGGAACCCAGAACTCAATAACATTTTGGTGTAGCTAGCCAGGAGAATCAAAATCCAGGAGATTTTTATAACACCAGGGCTAGGGTAATCTGGTTTTTAAACTGTGCTGTGGGAATGAGAGAGGGAAAGTTACCTTAATAAAGAATTGGCCACTACTGAACTTGAGCCTAAAGTTTAGTAAACAAAGCATCCTACAGGAGACACAATACTTATCAATCAGAGGAAGAGAATAAAGATACATCTCATTTCCTTACTCCTTTCTGTACCCTTACTTTCTGTACCTCATTATGTGTACAAGGTCTGTCTTTCCATTATTTTATTTTTCCAGTTACAGTTTTTTTATAGTGTAAAAGGTCAATATAGAAAATTCGGCAATAAGTAATGAAAATGCTAAAATCATACACAAGGTCACCATTCAGAAATAAACACTATTAGTATTTTGGTATATTTCCTTCCTTTCCTATAAGCATATATTTTTCCATAAATTTGAAATCATATATATATATGTTTTGCATTTTGTTGTTATTGTTGTTTTGAGACAGGGTCTCACTATGTAGTTCAAGCTGGCCTTGAAATCACTATATAGTCCAGGCTGGCCTCGAACTCCTACTCAGCCTCCCAAGTGCTGGGATTACAGGCATGTGCCACCATGCCCAGCTGTACTTTGTATGTTTTTTCTACCAAAAATTGTACAGTGAGCATTTCCCCATGTTATTTAATCATCCTCCAGTAAATATAATGTTTAAAAAATGGGTAAAGAACAATTGCCCAACATTGGTCATACAGTCGTCTTTTAGTTTCAGTCTTCCACCACATTACCTTGCAAGCACTTTCTTTAGCCAACAAAGACAGCTCTAGAAATAATGGAGCACTGAGTGTTTGTGGCAACAGCTTGGTAATGACAGTGTCTCCAAGCCCTCTCCCTGAGGACTGCCATACAACTATCACTTTGAAGACAAGTGGACTCCACTCATTTGCTTCTCACCCAGCTGATCAGAAGGACCAGCTGTGATACAGGTAAGCTCGTTGGATTAAGGAGCTGTTTATTTGGGAGAAATTATTGACTGTAATTGTGAACTGGAGTCAAATGACTGCCAGTGTGCCTGAAATACTGAGGTATCTACCCTAACTGTACCTGGCCCCTTTATGTTTATTTTGCCATACAGATCTAGTTCATAGACTTCTCATTGTTTTCTGCAAACCAGATCTGAGAAGAGTATAAGCCCTGGAGGCAAGACCTAGGTACAAGGTTGGAATTTTCTGTTTAGCATAATTTATATTCAACTTTAGTAGTGTATGAATTCTTTTTGTTTTTGTTTTTCCTTTTATACTATGAAATTTTATAAGAATCTTACACTGGATTTCATTTAATTAAATTTCTGTATTTCAATAAGCACTTATTGGCTCTACAATATATAGAACACCAAGATAGATATATGAAAGATAGAGGACCTAATCCTGCCCTTAGGGAACCTACAGCCTAGTGGGTAAGATATGCACGTAAATAACAATAAGATGAATAGATCAGATTATAAATATTGAATGATGGAAAGATACCTACAAAATAATATGAAGAAAATTTAACTGGACACTAAACTATATACACAAATTGAATTTTCTTAAAAAGTACACATCCATCCATCCAGACATGGCGCCTCATGCCTGAAATTTGAGCACTGTGGGAGGCTGAGGCAGGAGGATCATAATTTTGAGCCCAGCCTGGGGCAATGGAGTGACTTAGTGAGACCTTGTCTCAAAATAAAAAGGGCTGGGGCTGTAGCTCAGTGCAAATGTCCTGGGTTCAATCCCCAGTACCCAAAACAAAACAAAACACCCCAAAACAAATACAACAACCTCATGTAAAAGACTGAAAGAAATACTCCAAAGAATTAAAGACATTTTTCTGTTTTTTTCAAAAAGTTTAAACTGTGGTATATTAGGATCATTAAAATAAGCATTATTAAATGAATGAGAGTACTATATGGCAGTAGAAAATGCACAGGAGCAAGGATTATGTGTGGGTTTGGTGGGGAAATCAGGAAGGCCATAATGATAAAAAACTTTCATAGCCTGGAAATTAATGATGAAATTTTATTGAGTTGAAAAGGCATTCCTATAACTTTTTTTTTCTTCCGGACATTTGATTGTAGTTCTCTTTGTTAAGTATCTATAGCTCTAGTAGCTGTTTCCTGCCACGTTATCTTTTAAATTTTATTATTTTGGGTATGTCTTTAAAATATTTTACTATATCCTCCATGGAGAGATATTTTCTAAGTCAATAGGTAATGTTAATCACTACATATTCCTGGTTAACGTATGTAGATTTGGTTACCAATCTACTTTTCCCACTGACCTTAGTCACAGGCTGGCAATGGCTACTTCTTTATCCTCCTATTCTTCTTGAGACTTCTGTACCTGTTAATATTCAACCCACAGCACACATATTTTCTAGGGCTTAACAGACCTCTAGGAAAGAAACTTACTGTGATTCTCCATAAACCATCTGCTTCAACAGCCAATAAACTTCCTGTTCCCTTGATGAATGCCTGCTTGGGAGCGGGGGTTTCCAGCAAGTGCAGGTGAAGCAGCAGAGGCTTGCCAGGACACAGTTTAGGTGAAATGCTCATGCTTCAGCTAACCTGCAGGGTGAGAGTCTTGCTCTGTGTGGCCTTGGATGAATTTTTTATGCTCTCTGTGTGTCACAGTTCATGACCGTGGCACGGCATGAAGGATGAAACCTCTTGGAGTCCATGGTGCAGTTTAACCTCTAAGATGGTCCCGAAGGGCTGCCTCAGCATGAGAGTCTCAGGAAAAACAGTCCCAAACTGAAGCTTCTGTGGCTTTGTATTGATAGAACCCGGAAGCAAGGATAAAGGACACCTGTGCAGGAATTCATGTAGGGGTCAGGGGAAGGACAGGGAAAGGTCAGGGTGGTCTGTGAAATGACTAACCTTAGGGCCAATCTAAGCAATAAGTTGGAGTATGGGGAGGACAAGGGACAGAGCATTCTCCGTAAGGCAATGTGTTTGATCCTACTTGGACTTGTGGCCCTCTAGGCTATCTTTTAATCTCTAACCATGCATTCCAGAAGGTTTTGGACGTGTGACCCCCTTACTTCTGCATATCCATCGCATACATACCTCTGGCCAATGCCCCCACACCTATGCCTTAGTTTCTATCTACTAAATGGAGGTGATAATAGCAACCCACTTCATAGGCTTATTTAGGAAATTAAAATTAGCATTTGTAAGCATATGCCATATAGTTGGTATAATGTATCACAGGTAGACATGGAGGATTGTGGTGGAGTTTTTTCTCCTTTAATAGAAATATAACGAGGAGGAGGAGGAGGAGAAGAAGAGGTGAAATATATGCTAAGAGATTATGGTTATTTTACTATTCTTTCTTTGAAATAGTAAGGGACAAAAGAACATGTAAAGACAGTGACATATAGCATGATTCATTATGAAGCTATGTTCAAGGTCATGAAGAAGTGACTAACTGGCTATGAGGTTGGGGGGTGGAGTTTTGAGTAAGTGAGTAACAGGGGTATATGAGAACAGTAATGAGGTGCAATGTACCAGACACAGAGGTTTGGACATAGCCACAACATTGGGATGATACCTGTGGGACTTAAAGTGTGGGAGACTAATGAGAGATGAGGCCAGAGAGAGAGGCTGGATGCAGCTCCTATCTGTGGCTTTACTTGCAGGCAGATGTGCACTTGTGCTGAAGCTTCTCAGAGGCTGAGTATTCCCTGTTCCCTTTTTCCCACTCCTTCCAGAGATGTCCCAGGTCCACTAAGTCCCATTAAAGTCCAGCTCTGGGTTGGCAGGCATGTTTAGCGCTCTCTCTCTCTCTTTCTCTCTCTCTCTCTCAGAGCTTTTTTTTCCCCCTGCTTAGGAAGCCGCCATACATTTCCAGATAAACCTTTATGTCTCCTCCACCTTCAACTTGCTCCAGTGACATTGAGACACCAGTGAACATTGCTTGGGATACTGTCACTGGTCCTTCAAACCTCATCTTTAGGGCTGACTCTGGGTCCATATGAATTCAACTGGGACTCACCTAGAGAGACAGATTTCCATATTCTAAAAATAATATAGCAAAACAACCTGCACAGGATTGACCTGAGTGAACTTAGCTCAGATGACATTCTCATGGGGAGTACTGAAGGGCTAGGAGCCTCTGTCAGCTGGGTGTGCCTGGTGGAGTGGAGTTTAGTGGTGATGCTCAGGAGAACTTTCCCACAACCAGGCAGCAGGTGGCTCCGGTAATGTTGGCCCATACTCTTTCCTAGCTAAAGCAAATTTCCTGTTTTTCTTTTTGTTTCTCACAGAATGTTCTTCTTTTTGCTGTCTGCCAACCTACTTCTACTTCTTCATGGTGAAGGTGAGTCATTTTTCTAAAAACTTTGTATTTCTGAAACAACTTTGGGGATACTGGGGAAAATAGTGGCTTGGAGAGAAAATCCAACCAAACAAACAAAGCAGCAAATTGACTTCATCCCTTCAAACTTCATTTTCATCTGTTAAATGGAAATTATGAATACCTGCTATGTTGGCTTTATAGGAAATGATGATGGGCAGATGAGAAAATAGACATATATTGTAAGGCATTTTGTTCATTCTACTTTCTTTTTTATAATGAGAAGAGCTGCCTACCCCCCAACTTGATTTGTCCATTTGAAGCCATATTTATATGAGTAACCCATTCATATCTGTAGTGTCAGCCTCTTAACCAAAATGAAAGTAAAAATTGAGACCTCTCCTGAAGTGACTGTGATAGGTGCCAATTTGTACTATAGCATCCAAAATGTCTGAAATCACGTCTGCCCTGAAAAACCTGGGTGAACACTTTATGTAACTCTTTACACTCACTTTCTTCAAAAGTGTTGGTGATAGATTAAAATAAAGATATGGGAAATGTTATTGTAATTCAGCTAACAAAAGTAAATATGTTAAAATTTCTAAAAATTACCATCTATTTAAACCCTGCAATGTAACTCCTTTGTACAGTGATCAAACACATTGTAGTCTTCAGGCATGTGCCATCCTCAGGGACTATACAGCAGTTCTGCCAGGCTCTTAAAGGTGGCAGCAGCTTGCTCCAGAGATAACTGAGAAGTTAGTGCGAGGCCTACCAGGCTGTATCTACTACTCTTTTCTCTTGATACTGTGTGTGTGTGCACAAGCGCGTGTGTATGTGTAAGGGTGCAGTGAGGCAAAGTGAGTTGGTAATCATTCATATTCAGTATAAACTCTGTCAAATAAAAAAAAAAAAGAATGGGTGTATATTCAGGTGAGAATGAAAAAGATGTGTCTGTTTGTTCTAATAATATCTTATAATTTATAGCAATATTGTCAACTAATGGTATGTGCCAGGTACTATACCAGATAGTATCATTCTATAGTTTTCAGACACAATGGCTTGGAAATAACAGATTAAAATAGACAAAGGAGTTATTTAGATTCAAACAGGACCATCTGCAGACATACCAGTGAGAAGCTGGCTTATTATGGTATATCCTCAGTAGACCATGTTTCATAATTTGTTGGCCAGCCTTTGGATGCCTGAGTCTAAGACCCTTCCCTCTGGGACCTGAAAGGATACAGCTGTAGCAAGGCCCCCTATGTAGAATTGGAGAAGCTACTATCAAGGACCCCTACATATCCTTGTGAGAGAGATGGAGGTGGAGGCAGCTTACTAAACTATCCACTCATTTTCTCTCCTCCTTCTGTCCCCCTGGAAAATGACTGAGTCCTGTCAGGAAAATAGTTTCTAGGATCCCAAGGTAGTTCATAACAACCCTGGAGCAGGTGTTCTTATCCTAATTGTACATGAGGAAACTGCAATCAGAGAGATTGAGTAACTTGCCTGATGGTAAATGACTAGTACTATAAGGGGTTACTTAGAACTAGAACTTGGATTTACAATTCTTCAGATCAGGACTTTAAAAACATTGCTTTTTGACCAAAACCACATGTGAAAATTAATGGTTTGAGGAAGAAAACACTTGATATTTTTAATTGCAAATTCATCTGTCTTAAAAGTTATATGTTATCTCTCTCGGTCTCTTCTTTTCCATCCTTTCTTTATATTCACTCATTTATTCATTCACTAGTCACTCATGTGTTCATTAAACTTAGAATGAGTGCCTATTGTTAGGAGACAGAAAACCATGTTTCACAATAAAGCTTTGGAGTCAGACCCTAGGGTTTCAGTCTTAGTCTCCTACTCACAAGCTGTGTATCCTTGAGCAACTTCACAGGCCTTGGTCTTCTCAGTAGTAAATTAGGGATAATAGTAGTATTGCCACAATGTAGTATGCAGGTTAAATGAATTAAGGCAGAAAAGTGTTTAGAATATGTTTAGCAATTGTAAATTCTCAATAAAGATTACCCAGTGTAGTCAGGGTCCACTAGAAAAACAGAAAAAGAGAGGGAAGAGAAGGGGAGGGAAAGGGATGGGAAGAAGGAACTAACTGGCTCATGGAGGTTAGAAGTCCCACGATTTGTAGTTGGATAGCTGGAAAACAAGTGGTGTAGTTCTAGCCTGAGTGAAAAGACTGGTATTACTTCAAGCCTGAAAGCAAAAAATGATTGCTCAAGCATTTAGACAGGAGACATTCCTTTTTGTAGGAGGGTCAGCTTTTTTGTTTTGTTTAGAACTTCCATTGGCTGAAAACTGAAAAATTAGAGAGGACAACTGCTTTACTGAGTTGGTCCATTCAGATGTTCATCTTATCCAAAAGCACCCTCACAGACACACCCAGAGTAATATTTCACCAAATATCTGGGCCATGTGGCCATTGCTACTAGAAAAAGCAGATTATGTCTATTATTCAGCTAAAGGCTCCTCTCCTGGATGTGAGTCCAGCTGTTCTTTGCTGGGCTGATGGCTTGGGAGCTTCCTTGCTCACTAACTTCAATCATTTGGATTTGCTCCTACTGTAATGCTTCACCTGTTTCTTTGATTTCCTCTCACATCATTGTATCAAGCAGTATCCTTATGCAGTCAAACCGCATGCAGTTCACACTGACCAGCTCTTCCTCCTTTCTGCTGTTTGCCACTAGCACAGTGCCTCTAGGAGAAAAAAAAAGCTTTCTTTCATAATGCTTAGGTCTTATTCTGTCTTACTCATGTTGGGAATTTATCCTATAGGCAAAAAATTTGGTAATGGGATAGGTATGTTACTCAGTGGTAGAGTGCTTTTCTAGCATGTGTGAAATCCTGGGCTCAGTCCCCAGCAAAATGCACACACACGCGCGTACACACACACACACACACACACACAGACACACCACTCAGAGTTTGGTGGCCATGATATTAAAAGTCCCTTTTAAACTCTGAGAGATGTTTCTTTGCACAATGCTACTGTATTTTAATTTGTGATCTTGAATAACTTCTTCCTGGGAATCAGTTTTGTCTTTTAGCAACAGAGACATTTGACAGGAGAATTCTGAATTTGGAAGCTTAATTTATAAATAATTAGAGAGGAATTATCCTAATTCAAATGGTAAGGGAGTGGAGATTCCACTGTTTTGGTCGTCCTCTGACCATCAGTGGTGACCTCTGGTGTGAGTTCTGGGAAAAATAGTTTGAAAACATTGAATCAGATGATCTCTAAACTTTCTTCTAGCTCTAACATACCTGGATTCCATTCCATGCTAGGATTGTCTAAAGAGTACATGGGTCATGGCTGTACTCCCTACTGTACTCCCTACTCCTTAACTGCCTAGGCTGGAAGGTATTTTTGGCAAATAGGATAGGTTTATTTACTGAACATCTGTTTCTTTCTTTCTGATGTGTTTTTCTGGATTACTAAAGCTGGATAATAAAAGCTACATTTCCAAGATGGCTTTGCCGTTAAGATTTCTGGGAGTGACTTAGGCTCTGCCAATCAGATACACTTGTGCAAGGGTTAAATTGGCAACTGGTTGAAGTGGAGAGAAAGGTTACATAGCACACGAGGCATCCTTTCCTTTGCCAATGTGAATTTGGCAGATACAGTTTGGCTGTAGAGCCAGCACCTGCTGTGATGGCCTCCTGATTCACCAGCTTCCAAATAAGGCAGAGGCAGCAGCAACTCAGCTAACCAGTTCTGCTGAGTCATTCTGAGCCTAGCATGCTGTGAAGGAGGAAAAACACACTCTAGAAGCCTCATCTTTCCATGTCCTGCTTCAGTCTCATCCCTCCAGCCTTCTAGTGATTTTATAAACTTCTAAACTAAGTCCTTTTCCACTTGAAATAGCTGGAATTATTCTCTGATCTGTCATTAAACCCTATCTGGTGCAGTGATCATTGGTCTTTACTAACTTCATTTCTCCTTTGACAGTCTCAGTGTGGGAAGAAGAGTTGCGGGCCCATCCCTTCACTGATGTTACCCTCTCCTGTCATTTTTCCTTTGTGGAGGGCACAGAAAATCTTGAATTTTCTTGGGAAAGAGAGGACATCAGAGAGGAATATGAAGTAGATGATGATGAGCAATTTTACCGCTTTTTCCGGTACTATGATTTCTTTGAAGTTTTCACGAAGTTAGTTTACCAGTTTGGCAATAACACAGAGCAACTAGAAGATCAAAATGCCATGTATGAAGGAAGAGTTTCAGTGGATCGGAATGAAATTTCTGAGGGGTCTCTGTCACTTCTACTAAGAAATGTGAACTTCATGGATGAAGCGATGTACAAGTGCTCAGCCATCACACCAGATGGAAGAGGCGAAAGCACAATGAAGCTAATCGTAGAAGGTGAAGGAATTTTATGGATGAACTTGTTTTCAAGCTCTGTCTCTGTTCATAAGGATAATTTATCTTAACTAAAAATATTACTCTGAACAAAAGGTGCTGGATCTATACCTGTATAATCATTCATTCATTAATGCATACAAAACAACATGAGCAGGATTGATCAAATCCCAAACTCTCTGAACAAATTGTAACAGTAAAACCCCCAAATCTGCTCCAACACATTAGTCCTATCTGAAGACTCAGAAATTTGACATGGGATTTAATGAGAAAAGCCATGCATTGGGAGTCAGGAGGGCCAAGTTCTAATTCTGGATGGCCTTGGGCAACTGGTTTAGCTTCTCTAGGCTTCACTTTTCTCTATTAAGATGTAGATCTGGCTGATCAGTGAATCTCCATGGTGTCCAGGGATCCTTATCCTTCACAGGATTGCTTGGAGAACTATCTTTTTTCACCAGAGATCTCATGGAGATTGGGGGGTCTGCATGGAAGAATTCATCCAGGATAAGAGTTGGCAAAGATGGGGAGGTGGTGATGAGAACCACTCATTACCATCTGAGAGTCTAAGCAGGGTATCAGAGACCAGTGGAGAGTCTGGAATGAACCCAGTCTAAGAAGAGAGATTCCAAGCCTAAAGACAGCAGGGGTAGGTGAGAGCTGGAGGACAGGACCATATTTGTATCCTGCTCTTTTCTCTTTATGCTTGCACCACAATATTAGCAATAATCCACCTCCAGATGCATTGGCTCTATAACGGGTTAATGTAAAAGCCAAGGGCAAGATTTCTGCTAGCCTGAGCCTCCTGGGGCTGAAAGTAAAAAGGAACTAATTATTTTGTTATCTTTTCCATCCAGACTCTGAAATGCCCCAGGTGCAATTTGACAAGATTGGCGAGGAGGATGTGGCCACTTGCATCTCCAAGGGCTGGTACTTTGCACCCAATGTGACCTGGTTGGACCGGGGCGAGAGGGACCTGAGTAATCACAGTACAGTTGAGGTCCTGGAGGAGCAGATGAATGGCCTGTATCGGGTGTACTCTGTTCTGAAATATCCAGTCAAGTTAAATGAGAAATATGTCTGTCATATCAAAGAGACAGACCAGAACTACAAGCCCTTCAGAATAATCCGCAGGTACCCCAGTAAGTGCAAACCAGAGGGGAAGAGTGAAAACGGGTGCATCTCACCACAAAGAAGTCAGCATTCATTAATATTTACTGAATGCCAAGTGTATCAGGCACTCCTGGGCACTTTGGGGACTTAAACGAAGCATCAGGAACATAAGCTTGTAGCCTGGGGCAAGAGAAAGTGATGAGGTAGAGTCTCTCTGGGTTTGAAAAAATGCTATGCTTCAGGGACTGGCAGCTTTCACCCTGATGAATGTGGCTGTTACTATTGATGAGGCTTCTGTGCCTCTGCTAAGAACATCAGCTTTGTGATGTGACAGGCTAAGTAGTCAGAGAAGCCATTCATCAGCTTCTCATTAAAATCCTGGGACTTCACATATGTCATTTTAAGTCCTTAACTCAACCCTGAAAGGTAACTGTTGTTACCATCTCCCATCTATTTGACAAAACCAAGAAGTTTAATAGTTTGATTAAGAACATAGCTAATGAGCACAATATTTGAATTTCAGATAAGTAGCAAATTATGTATGTCATAAGCATGCATAGTAATTGTTGTCTACCAGAAATTCAGTCTTTTAATTTTTTTGCAGTACTAGGCTTTCCCACTGAGCCACATCTCTAGCTCTTTATTAGTTTATTTATTTATTTATTTTTAATTCCCCATCCATTTATCTATCTAGAGAAGAGGTTTCATGAAGTTGCTAAGTTGCCCAGGCTGGGCTCAAACTTGCGATCCTCTTTCCTCAGCCTCACCAAGTGCTGAGATTGCAGGTATGCCCTACCATTCCTAGCTAGAGATTCAGATCTAACTGGTTGTCCTGTATGATATCTGGGAATGCTGTATTTAAGAGATAGGGAAGTTGAACCTCAGAAATGAGAGGGAGGAGGGGTTCATACCTCTCTGAAAGAAGTGAAAGAAGAAACTAAACTTCCTGCCTGGTTTAGGAGGCTGGCATTTTTTACAGTAGTGGTTCTCCACATTTCATCCCCAAACCACTGACACTGGTTCCACCCAGGAGTTTGTTAGAAATACAAATTCTCAGGCCTTACCCTTGACTCCTGAATAAAAACATCTAAAACACTCAGGGATAGGCCTACAATCTGTGTTTTAGTAAGGCCTCAAGGTGCTTCTGACCCACACTCAAGTTTGAGAATCACTGATGTTGGACACAAGCCCTTGGGGTGGTAAGGACATTCAGAGTATTTCTGTCTGTCCCTCTCCGTGGGGATGGGTGACATCTCCTCAAAGCCATGTCTAGCAGCTGCAGAAGCCAGAGCCCCTGGCTCCTTGGCCCAGTCCAGTAAAACACAGCTAACCAGACAGACTCATACATTTATATTTCCCACTTGGGTTGACTTTTCCTTCAAAGGGAAAGAAAAGAGGGACTCACTTATCTACCTGACTTCTAGTCTTCCCCACATATTCAGTTGTTAGAGGTCTGTGAACATTACAGATTCTCTTTTGAGAACACTAGGACACATTATTAATGAGTTGACTTCAAAAAATCTTGTTTTTTATAGATTTTTTTTTTTTTTTTTTTTT
>NW_004624731.1:27796146-27842109 GCF_000247695.1 Heterocephalus glaber | reverse complement strand
GCTCTTCTTGCCTTGAGGGTTTGTGTTGAGAAGTCTGCTGTGATTCTGATGGGCTTTCCTTTGTATGTGATTTGTTTCTTTTCTCTGCTTGCAGAATTTTGTTCTTCTATTGGGTTTCTGGAATCTTTATTATATGCCCATGTGTACATTTTTTTTTTTGAACAAGGGTATTTGGAGTCCTATATGCTTCACTTATCTGCAGGTCAATTTCTTTTCCCCTGCTTTGGAAGTTTTCCAGCATTACTTCTGTGAACAGTTTTTTTTATATCATCTGCACTCGCTCCTGTTTCTTCATTGACTCTGATCAGTGTTATGTTATTCTTCTTTGCATCATCTACCAGCTGCTGGATTGATTTCTTGAGGTCCCTTACTATTTTAAAGAAATTTTTCTTTTCCTTGTCACTAATTGCAGTCTTATTTTCTATATATGAAATTCTGTCCTCACATTGGCTCAATCTGCTGCATAAACTTTCAATAAAGTTTTTAATCTTCTGGAAATCTGTTTGCATCTGTTTTATGGATTCCATTGTTTCCTATGTTGGGATTCCATGATGTTCCTCAGCTCCTTTCTTTTTTTAATCTGTGTCCTCTCTAGATTTATTAATCATGTCTTGTACTATGGGCACAATCTCTGCTGTTACCTGAGAAATTATTTCTGATTTCATTTTTTCCAGATCTCTTTTGTTGCCAGTTTGGGGAGTCCAGGTGGTTCAGTATCAGACTGTTTCATCTGGGTGCCCCTTAGGGTTGCCTTAGGTGATCTGGAAGTCTGATTTTGGGACTTGTTTATGTGTCTTGTCATTTCAACGGGAGGTGGGGTGCTCTGCTCCTTAGTGCTGGGGGCAGTGGTAAGGTGGACTGGAAGGCTCCTCTTCAGTGCTGGGGTTGGCTCTGGTTAAACATTTTGAATTAATTCAAGATCTTGAGCAAGACTTGGTGGTGAATACCTGTAATCTCAGCACTTGGAAGACTGAGGCAGGAGGATCACCATGAATTTCAGGCCAGCTTGGGCTACATAATGAGTTCAAGGCCAGCCTGAACTACATGGTAAGCCCCTGCCTCAAAATAAAAAAATAGGGCCAGGGATTTAGCTCAGTTGTTCTGGTGCCTGCCTCGAAAGTGCAAGGTCCCGAGTTCCATCCTTGGTAGAAAAAAAAAAAACAACAAAAAAAACCCAAACCCCAAACCAAAACAAAACAGTAAAAATTTAAACATTTACTGGAGCTTTAAAAAAATCAAACCCTTTATTTTTTTGATACAATTTGGGATTTTTTTTTGCCATTGTGTGCATATTACTTTCCAGTAAAAAAGTTAAATGATTTGAAAAAAATTCACTATTGACAAGAAGACTGTTCTATTTAGAGAGCAACATGCTTCTTCCTATGTATCCCACAAAACAGCAGGGGTGAATGAATGTCTTTGTCTCACATCCCTGCTAGATTTATGTCAGAGCGGAGATATCTGCTTGGATATATCTGCTCATTCATATTGTTTTTTTCTCTCTCCTCTCCCTTATTCCACATAAAACTTGAGGACAAATGGAATTTCAATAAAGATGATCTACAGGTAAAGCTAATGAAAGTAATTTATGTTTTTTGGTACAATTCATAATACTAACTTTTGATTACAGGAGATATATTCTGAATTATATTTCATGTAGGTTGTCTTAATGAGTTTCTGGGGCACAACATATACTGCAACAGAAGGAAAAATATTCCCAGAGCCTGGTGGAAGGTTGGAAGAAACCAGCCAGGACTAAAAACTGGTTATGAACAAGGTTTTCATCAATATGGGTTCAAGACTCCTTTCTGAGAATGAAAATTTGAAGCTGAACTGTGATGACATATTGGTAACATAACTAAAGATATTCTTTTAATATCTGATCATCATGTAGATAATTCCTCAAATCAAATCAAAGTGACCTGGCTATAATTTTAAGGAAGCAAGAGTTCTACACATTTTTTAGTACCAAGAAACTCTATCAACTACAATGTATTCTTCTGGAAGATAGAATTAGTGGGGGTGGGAAGTACATGATATCTATAAAAATGGAAAGTTGAAAAACAAGTAATGCCCATGTGTCTCCACAATGGAGCAGAAGTCTTAACCAACCAGCCTTCAGTCCACTTGGAAATGCTTATCTCAATGGGACATGTGTACCAAGGAAAAGTCCCATTTCTGGCAGTGATTCCATGTTCCCTGTGTCACCTTCCTAAGTATATCTGGTTTCCTCACACACCTGACCTGTAGCTAGCTTCACAGTGCAGTTTCATAAGACCCACAGGGGTCCTATGAATCATTTTAGTTCAATCTTCTCCCAATATAAGAATGCTATGTGCTGTATTCTAGATGTGCTCTACCACCTCTAACTTCATAGATTGAAATCAATGCAACAATATGAAAAGATGACGCTTCAAGATGATTAGATCATGAGAGCACCACCATGAGTGGGATTAGTGTCCTCATCACAAAGCTCTTTAGGAGTTTGTTCACCCCTTTGCCATGTGAAGATGCAACAAGGCACTATCTTGAAAGCAAAGAGCAACTGGTGCCTTGATTTTGGACCTCACAACCTCCAGTCTGTGAGGAATAAATTGTTTATAAATTATACAGGGTGAGCTATTTTGTTATAGCAGCCTGATGGGTCAATACACTTCCTAACTTCTCATCATGTCCTGCCCCAGAACCACCATCTATGAACCTTTAAAGAAACTGATTGTAGGAGAAACTCTTCCACCCCTTTTAAGGCTCCTGAAACTCAAATCCACTTTGATGAAATAAATGTTCAATGTTCTTACATTTATTTTGTCTTAACTGGAGGTGGGAGGAAACCAATAAAAGACTTATTTTATTTTATTTTATTTATCAATAGTAACCAAAAAAAATCAGGAGTTACAAAAACAAGTTGAATGCAATATGGAAGCATACTAAATACAAATACATTTTCACAAACACACAGGCCATAGAAACCTGTTCAAATTGTTTCCTGAAGTTTGACTATTTAAACCATAGGTGTAAAGGAAAGACATTCAGACTGGTTCAGATGCACTTATCAGCAGGTGGAAGAGCCCTATTTTCCAAAAACAGTGATAGTGTCCAGCCAGAGTTATGTCATATGGGAGGGTTTCCATGGACCCTGGATCTGAACAGACACTGTAAAACTACACAGAGAAAGTCCAGGAAGCTTGCAGTTTATGTCCTATATGCTTTTAGAAGGCTAAAGAAACTGAATCTGATTTAATCCTGCCTGTTTGCACCATGCAAAGCTCTATGCAAGACTCCCCAAACTAGGCTACTTAGCAGCTTTCCATGAATGGCCCTCAGATCACATGATTCTATGGTACAGATAGCAGCTGCCCTATTTACACAGAAGCAGCAGACTCAAGAGGAATGTGGCTTTGCTCTTGGGAATTGAGTGTTGCAGTGTAGGGTAGAGTCTTGGATGGTAATTCCTGTTCTAAATGTGACCAGTAAAGAGACCCTGTGGCTTCTTGCTTTAAACAAACTGGTACTATTGCCCTCTCCCACTGTGTCTAAGAGCTGGCAAAACTTTCTTTGATTAAGGCATGCTGCTGTGGGTTCTCCAAGGCACTTGGACAGAGAGCTGCATTTCAGACTGCACACATGAGGTTCAAAGACAGCTTTTTAAAAATGGGGTGACACATAGAAGTTCAGAATTCTAACTAAGCAAAGTGGAATTTTCTCCTTTTAAATGAGTGTGAGGAAAACTAGAAGGAATTTCTTGTCTGGCACAAATTTGTCTGTTGCCTGAGCAGTACCATCTAAATATCTTTTCTCTGAGGGTCAGTGACTTGATTTTCCAAAAGAGATCCAGTTTTTGCTTTTGTTATGCCAAATGCATCTGAAACATGGTAATGAGGTTTAATAATTAGGAGCCAAAAGATGCAAGCATAATTGCAAATAACTCAGCTATAAGGCTCAATCTCCACTGTGTACTCCTCTTGAATTTGAAACCTTCTACTGGCCACATCTCTAAAGGGACAGGTCTTTCTGACTCCAACAAGAGGTTGCACATGACATGCATGGTTGGAGACTAGTACGGTGGTTCTCTCACCCTTCTTGGGCTGGCTTTCCCAGGAAGGTCTCAAATACCTGCACAAACTGCAAGGCTTATTCAGACTGAGGTCAAGCTTGGCTATCTTGTTTTTTGGCTGACTCTTCTTATTATAATAAAGTTTCATTTATCTTAAGGAGAAGGAAGAAAATTACAGGAACCTTTTGCTCTCTAGACAACTTCCATAATCACAAAATTTGTAATTTATCAAATCAAAAGCTTAATGCATTCTTAACCACTCACTGAGGAAACCAGGGCCCAGAAATTGGAAGAAATAGGGTCAAAATCACTCTGCTAATGTTACTGGTAGACCAATGAGCATGTTCGTAGGCTGGGATATGCTAAGCTTCTATCCTTTGGAATAGTGATTGGCCTGACCTTCTCAGAGTAAATGAACACAAATTAACTTTTTGAATCTTGAAAGTTTTATATGAAGATGCTTCCTCTTCCCCTGACTTCCATCCAAGGCCTCCCTACCCCTTGGCACACAGCTGACCTGCTGGAAACCAAGCAACCAACTTTGGGCTACATCTAATCTAGTCTGTGGCAGGGTCAGGGGTGTCTGGATTATAGAGCTCCGTGCACCAGGAAGAACTCCAAACTCCTTCACCTCAGAAATGGTAGAACTACCTTAAAATAATTACAAAAGCTTAATATCTAGTCAAGAAAATAAAACATAAAACAACAACAACAATATCATGATAATAATTGAAAAATGAAGTCAACTTCCAAAAAAGAGAAAGTGTTTTACAGAGAAGTAGCACCTTTGGTAAAATGTATTTAAAAATTTGGTTAGGTCTCTACTGGGCTCAAAGTATACAAGTATCTGCATAATTTGGGCATACTCCCAGAAACTCCATCCAAGTCTGAGGGGTGTGGGTCACTAGCAGGATGGCTGTGCTTAGAGGAAGTGGCTGGGACCAAGAGGAGAAGTAGAGATGCTGGACATCTGTCATGCTGACAGCAGTGACAACAAGGACCAGAAGCAGAACGTGGTCCCCGACCTCAGAGAGGCTTCAGATCTGGATCTGAGCCTTCCATTCCCTCCTCCAGGGACTGCCTGCCCAGTCCTCTCTGGCACTGTGTTCACTCCCTGCAGCCATGACCTCAGAGAGGCTTCAGCTCTGGGTCTTCCCTCTCCCAACCTGATGCAGTTTTCCTACTTGCTTCCAGCCCCAGAGCACTATATATAGCTTCTCTCAAAGCTCTCCTAGAAATGGAGGCTATGGCCCATCCCCTCCTAGCCAGCCACCTCCATTTCCTTTATTGCAAAACAAATAAACAAAATAAAATTTGTTGCTGTACGAGCAAATACTGGTGATTTGGCAATTGTAGCAGACACTTGGTATACTGGACTCAGCGCTGAAGTAGAAGAGAAGGTGCTGCACTCCAGACACTCTTCCTATGTGCCTCTTAGATTTCTTTGGTGCTCACCCTCTTGGTCTTTTCAGCGGTTTCCTTTGAGATGCAAAAGAAAATCATCATCATGGAAATATTTAACAATACGATGCACTGACGATGCATGCTTATGCTCAATTTTAGTTGTTTACTTCTCTGGCTCCTCTGTGGATGCTGAGCAACTTGGGGGCAGGGACCACATCCTTTTCATGACATGGTGGTATAGGGGCTGTTTACTAGATTAAGAAGTGATCCCATCTTAACGCCTATGAAACTAGGATATGATGATCTCCATTTTAAAGATAAAGAAAAGGACACTAATATGGAAATTATACAAGATATTGTGACTCTAACAAGACCCAGATAATTAAGACCACTGGGTTCCATAGGCAGACTGCTTGTTTGGATTTGGCTGTGCTACTTTCTGGTGACTTTGGGCATGTTGTGAAACCTCCTGTGTCTCAATGTTTTCAATTGCAATATGAGGGTTATGAGAGATGAACTCTTACAACAGTGCCTGGCATGGTCCTCCAAAAAAGATACAAAAATGGCCAATCAAAAGATGTCCAATATCATCAATTATTAGGCAAATAAAAATAAAAACCTCAAAGAGGTTCCACTTCACATCAACTAGAACATAAACAATTTTTGACAAGAATGTGAATTTAAACATGGAGTTATCATCTGACTTAGCAATTCCATTCCTAGGAACATAGGTCCACACAAAAAACTTGCACAATAGTGTTCACTGCAGCATTATTCCTGGCAGTCAAGAAACTGAAACACATTAATACCTACTGACTGATGAATGAGTGCATAAAGTGTGTTACATCCACGCCATGGAATGTTATTGAGCCCTAGAGAGGAATAAAGTACTGAGTCATGCTACAAAGACGAACCTTGAAAACATTATGCTCAGTGCAAAACGTCAGACAGAAAAGGCCTTATATGGTATGAGTCCATTTACATGAAATGTCTAGAATAGGCAAATGTATAAATACAGAAAGTGGATTCGTGGTTGCCAGGGTTAGTGGTGATAGCTGATACTTTTGTTGTTGTTGTTGTTAGAGATAGGGTCTTGCTATATGTATTTCAGGCTGTCCTTGAACTCACTATGTGGCCCAGGCTGGCCTTGAACTGATGGTAATCCTCCTGCTTCAGGCTCCCAAGTGCTGGGATTAGATATGCACCACAATGCTCAGCTTGTTACCCTCTTAGAATATACTAAAAAAAACCCCACTGAATTGAATACATTAAAAGGGTGAGTTTTATACTTTGTAAATTATAACTTAATTTTAAAAAAAGGAAAAATACTGACAACAGTGGCTGATATTCTAGCAGACAGGACTGGTGTAGTTTGGTAAACACTAGCATGCCTTCTTACTGCCATACTAATGGTTTTCTCTGGCTTCAAGAACCCATACTGTCCACACATGCTGATGGCCAGAAATACCAGGGAATTAATGTCTCCTGGTAGCAATCCTCAATCAGTTGCTCATGGGGGTTTTGTAGAGATGCCCCAGCTCCTCCCACCTTCAGCATAGTAATTCTGTTCCCAGAATTCCCCACAAGATTAAGCTCTGTGTGCCCATGCTGTTAACATGCTTGAATATGCTCTTTATTGATTCCTTCCTGGACACATTTCTCTATCCCTCTTCTGCTGTTCCCTGGGATTGGCTCCCAAATACACTATTTCTACTTGAGTTCCTGCCTCAGTGCCTACTTCTGAGTGAACTCCGTAAGACAGATAAATCTAAAAATGTTAATTATTGGAATTCACTATGCAGTGTCGCTCCAGTATAATTTCTCCAACTTCAATGAAAGGAATTCCCATGAAGTTTTCCTCCCCTCCCCTTTATGGGGTTGTGCTCATTTGGACACTGAAGACTGGTGACACAAAAGACTAGAAGCTTCTGTTTAAACAACTGAGGTTTCTTCATGATCAGTGATGACAAAGTGCATATAAAGAATGAGCAATAAATATGAGCAATAATTAATAATAATTGTCAAATATTTCATCTCAGTAGCTTGGCAGCTATTGTGATCATTATATTCCCTAAAAACCTGTATGTCAGGGAGAAAGCTTTTATTACCTGGTGTTTAGGTATCTAATATAAGGTCTAATATTGTGTTAATGCTATATGATAAGTCAGTGGCTAGGCGTAGGATCCAATACTGCCACAGTGTGTCAATTGATCAGTATTCTGCTAAGAAACCTTTCGTCAAGGAGGCATTCAATTTAATGACATAAAGGCAGAACAGAATTCTCATAATCTTCTTGAGCTTCCAGGAAGGAGAATCTTTGTCAGTCACAGGCTATTTTCTAGCCAGATGGGCATTTATCTTGAATCCTTTGTGTTGTGGTTCAAATCCACTCATTTCACCCTTACTGAGCACAGACTGTGCACCCGGCCCTGTGCCACATGCAAGGGTACAATCACAAGCAAGTTATGGAGCCTGCTCTCAAGGAGTGTATAATCTTCGAGTTTGGGTACTGGTCACAACAGGAAACATTAATACTAATATTTCTTTAGATCATGCTCACTTGCAAATTACCATCTTACTTATGCAGTCACTTACCAAGCTGTATCCCACATCTGCTGGAAACTGTAGGGCTAGAGGACTCCATCAGAAAACTGTATTGTGGCTTGATAATACAGATAAGGCTGTATGGCCAGGCTTTACTGTATTGAACTAAGTATGTCTCCTTGGTTTCCTGGAGCACCGGAAGTGTCTGAGTGGTGTAAGGGCCTAGTGGCAGCAGCAACAGCTGAACCAGCATGGTGGCTGTCACTCACCTGGTGCTTTTGAAGCTCCTGGACATATCGGGTCATCTCTTCCTCTGTTTGGGTCTGGGCCCCCTTCTGATTCTTTCCTACAAAAAGAACCAAAGCTCAGAGAAGTGGTGGCTGTGGTAAGCCAAGGGGAACCCACCTAGCTTGGCCTTACAGATTCTCAATTAATCTTTATTTAACCTGTGGAAGGAGAGGCACATCACCTGCATTTCTCTGAGTATAAAGGCATGAAGGGCCTCATGTAACTGACACCTCAAGGTAACAGACTGTGAACAAGCAGTCTGCCCCCACTCTTCTCTGGCCTGTTCCTGGGGTCTGCTTCAACTGCTCAGCACATCTATGCCATAGGCTGGCCATACAGAAAAAGCTATGCCAAGAACCTGTCTCCAGGCTCAGGCAATTTCTCTGGGGCAGTGATAGTCAACCATTTACATGATCTCAAAATGTCCTGGAGAGCATTTTAAAATGTAATTCCTGGTCAGGATGTAGCTCAGTAGAGCACTTGCACAGTATGTGCAAAGCCCTGGCTTTGATACCAAGCACTACAAACAAACAAACAGAAGTTACCTAGCTTTCTCCTTTAGTGTCCAGTTTAATTGATATCAGTTGGGGCCTGGGCACCTATTTTTTTAAAAAGAGTCTCTAGGTGACTCTGATGTGTGACCAGGTTGATAACCACAGCATCTAGCAATGTTTCCCAGACTTGCACAATAATACAACTAAAATTACACAGGTTCTGCAGCTGTTCTTTTTGCAGGTTCTAATTCAGTAGAGCTGGGATGCTGCCCAGGAATCTCTGTTTATTGAACACAATATTTACCACTGGCAAAGACTGGACAGTGGCATCAATCTGTTCCTCACAACAGCTTCCCTTGGCCCAGGCTCCATCTGGCTTCAGATCTCAGGTGCTTGTTCTTTCTTTTGGGATTTGTGGTCTAAGCCTGGACTGCTTTCAGGTACAAGACTCTATAATTTCCTCTTAAATCCAAGACCTACACAGAAAGATACGCTGAGGTCCCCACGGTACCACCATCGGGATTACTACTTTTTATGTTCAGTGTTGGAGTTAGAACCTAGGGCCTCAACCGTACTGTTTTTGCTAGTGAGCTGCACCCCCAGCCCCTGGTTTGCTCTTTGTACCCACACAGAGTTCTGAACTTCAACCTGCTTGGGAGGGAGGGAAGGAGAAAGAAGAGAGAGAAGGAGGGAGGAGAGAGGAAAGGAGGAAGGGAGAGCTGTGTGGCAACGGAAACAGGCAATGTCCTATGGGGTGAGAATTTGGTTTCTCTCTGGTGCATGTTGTTGCCTGATGCATCATTATGCAGATGATCGTGCTTGGGATTCTGTAAACCAGCTACACCAACTACTGTGTCTCAGAAATAGAAAGCTACTTTTATGAAGCCGGAACAGGAGCAACTAGATGTGCATGGGCACTGCAGGGAGCTTGGAGAAGACAAATATAAAGTGATTCCTGGTTGAGGCAGGTTGGGCCTCAGTTCCAAGATATCCTCTGGTGGCTTCAGTATCTTTGGCATCAGTGTAGCCCAGGACCCAAATGACTACCAAGATAACCTTTAGCTTCTGTCCCCTACCCCAAACTCTCTCTGATGTCTTTACTCCTCAACCTAGCCAGTCCATGTGTCAACTATCTCAACTTTTATTTTTTGTTTTCTTTTTAGGACTGCCTGATTCTGTTAGGTTACAGAGTGTTCACAGACATTTATCTTTTTTTCGGCTGGGTATGGCAAGGTACAGTCATTTTGTCTTCCAACAACCTGAATCTTTTACACACAGTATTTCCTAAATGTCACAATGATTAAGTGCTTTGCCACTTAGTGGGATAATATACAAAGTGCTTAAAAGAGTACCTGACACAGAGTTCTCACTAAATCAGTTTGCTCTCCCGGTTATCGTCATTCCAGTCTGACTGCAACATTTATTCTTGCTCTGGGTCTTAATCCTCTCCTGTTTGAAGCCTCTGGAGTGATTTTCAAACTCAGTGCATCTGGGACAAATATTTTGCCTTCCATGTGACCTCTAGGAGACCTGACACTGAAAGTCTGGGCCTGCCACATGCTCCCTGGCGTTCTCGTCCCCAGGTACTGCCCTCTGCCCCATCATCCCCAGGCTAACGTCTCTCATGTGACTCTTGACACTGTTCCTTTTTTTTGTCTGAGGTGCAGCTCACCGTCACAGGTCATGGCTGTGCAGACCCAGTTTCCACAGGCACAGACACAGCGGTTACAGTCCACCTCGGTCTCAGCACCATCTGCATATGTTTCATCCTCAAGGGCACACTCTGTTAGACCAAAAAGAAGGGCAACAGTTTGGCTATAAGGCTGAAAGATGTGCGCAGCTTCCCCATTTCCCAGGCAAGGCTGTCTGCCTGCCAGAGGCACCATGGCTAAGCAGATACTCCCATCAAAATAAAGATTTTTGGGCTTAACTTCAACATGGAGCGGATCATGGAGGCAGATTATTTTGGCCAGCCCTGCAAAGTTCCATCAAACTTCTCCATTTTGGGCCCCCAAATGCCTCCATCCCTGAAATCTCTCGATTTCTAGGTTAAGCTTACTCTTCTCAGGAGGGTTGAAGGATGGATTGAGGCACTTGAGGAACTCTTGGAAGCTGAGTTTCCAATCAGCATTTTCATCAGACAGTTCAATGAGAGCATCAACACAGAGTCCTCTGAAATGAAATAGGGGAGAAAGGTGTCAGCAAGACCTTAGCTTCTTGATGAAGAAAGGAAGCATCATACTTAGATACACCCGGGGCCTCCCAGAGGCCAAGAAAATGACTGCTCTCTGAAAACCTTTCCCTCAACAGCAACCTGTTACAATCATTATCCATCCTGACTCCCCTGAGAATCTATAACGGCCAGTATATTAAACTAGATGTCAGTATCACTAAGCTGTTCAAATGTTCTCCCACGATGATGAACGTTTTGTGAACAGCTTTGTCTACCTTGAGTGACAATGCTTTCCCTACCTGCACACTTTTCTCTAGTGATTACCTTTCCCATAGTATAACTGTCAAATCAAATGGACCAGAAAAATCAAAATACAAGATATGACAGATGCTATGAAAGGAATGTGGGATTTGAATGAATATGGAATTCAAGCAAGAATCACTATTATCACTATTATAGAAAGAGATCTTTCAGAAAAGATCTATAGACCCTCAGCTCCATCAGTGCCCCCGACCTGGATTTGGGCCTTGGCTTAATCTCTTACTACTCAAATGGTCTTGAGCTAGATATTCAGCTTTCTGAGCTCATTTTCTTACCTGTAAAGGGAGGACAAAAAGCCTTCCTTCCCTGGGATGCTATAAGGTCAAACATTGAAATTATAAGACATTATCTAAGTTCAAGTCACCAAAATATGAAGGATTTACAGATCCTATACTCTACGGTCATGGGCTAGGGTTAGGAAGAATCCTAGAAGCTGTGCTTAGTACTTCTTTTGAACAAAAGACAGTTTCTTTTCCTAGTTTTAATTCTATCAACAAACTAGGACCACATCAGAAGTTTCTCAGGGATTCCTATTAATATTTATTCTAGACTAATACCAGAAAAGGAGAAGACATACATATGTAACAATTAGAAGTATACAGGAGACCACACCAATTATCTTAGAGTCAGAACTGAAGCTATTTTATGTTTTGTTTTGTTTTTTTTTGGTACCGGGGATCGAACTTGGGACCTTGCGCTTGTAAGGTAGGTGCCAGAACCACTGAGCTAAATCCCTGGCCCCTGAAGCTATTTTAGACCTATTTGATAATGGATTAATGTATTCCTTCAGAAAATCAACCAATAAAACATAATGCAGAACACTCAGAAATAATTTTGTTCTGATGTGACCTTGATCAGTTATTTTAAAATTACCTCCTTTCTTCCTTGCATGTTTTGGCCAAAAACAATAACTACTTGATTAGAATCAGTGTTGCACAATATATTAGTTTATAATGTTCAGAGCATAGAATAGAGCAGAATTTGTATTTTTCTCTACTATTTCACATTGGCACTGTTGGCTGTGCAGCAGGAAGAGGGGCTCAAATCCTTTCCCAGGCAGTGTTTCACCGTGCTCCACTCCCTGATCCTCACTGCCTCACCGTAGCAGCTTGTTGTTCTCCTGGTCTGCATAGGTGGTAATGTTGATGGCAGTTTCATTCTGCTCCACAAATTTCAGGAATTCACTGGAGTCCAGGCGAGAGTCACCATTATCAAAGTTCTAGGAAGGGAATTAAAAGATCTCTCAAGAATGTGTTATAAAACCTCTGTTCCACTCCCACCCTGCCAGCTCATCCCATTCTCTTTTTTTTTTTTGGTACCGGGGATCGAACTTGGGTCTTTGTGCTTGCGCAGCAAGTGATGAAACCACTGAGCTAAATCCCTGGCTAGCTCATTCCATTCTTGACATGTTCCAGCCCTCTCTGGCCTGGGCTCAAGGAGCTGAGCAACCCAGGCTGCAGGTGCTGGGCATCTAAAGACGGTAATGGTACCCTGAGATGAGTGAGTCAAAGTGCTTGGGCACAGGGTCCATCAATCCATATCCCACTGGGGAGGTGCAGTCTGAATGGGGGCCTGCATTGCCTGGAGGCCTGGGGTGTCTGAGAGCACTCTGCGGTCTGTCCCTGACACAGTCCTGCAAATACCCTCATCTCCACCCTTGGGTTCAGACCATGAGCAAACCCTCATGCACATGTGACAAGAGTATAAATTCACAAGCTACAAGACAGAATCTCAGGAAGCCCAGAATGTATGCTTCTAACAAGGAGCAGCAAGGCAAATGACCTTCCAAGCTCCCTTTGGGAATCACACAACTCTATCTTGCTGTTTGATTACCAGCCTCCTTGTACTTAACTCAGGGCTTAAGTGTCACACTGATACAAAGAACTCACCACATGAGTGAGAACTCATAGGCACAGGCCCCAAGTCAGTAAGCTGTGGACAGGGCTGGTGCAAAGTCCCTGTCCCTTCCCCCTGAGCTGTGGTCCCCACTGTGGATGTGTGCACAGGTTCTCAGACGTCCCCATGCAGGCTGTCCTGATGACCTAGCCGACATCCCATGGGCATGAGGTAAGAGTGTGATGAGCTCAGACACTGTGCTCTCCTTCAAAAGATCCTAAATGGAGACCTCAGCCATCTGGGATCACTCATAATGGTGAAGCTCCAGCTGCAGGAGCGGGGTGTCACTTTCAAGACACTGATCAAATTCCAAGTTGGATGCTGCTGCTTTTCTAATTCCATTAGTATTTTCTTCTCACTCCCAAATTCTTTCCCTAAGCTGCTTGGGAAATGATCAGCCTGTTACTTTTAAGATGATTCTCCAGATGGTGCAGGGGATTTTGGAGAAAAGTCTGTCCCAGGTTTCCAAGTAGAAGGGAAAAATGTAGCTGTAAACTCTCATGACCGCCATATGTCACATATGTTCCATTTTAAGCTTGTAAAGCTTTCCATGCCGTGCACAAGTATATATAGAACAGCTACTAGGCCTTTGGCTATTACCTGTTTACCATTCTCATCCTAATTCCCCGGAACAAGTCTCAGATACTCTTTACTCTCTGTACATTTTCCCTGAGGAAACTTCCCTAACATTCACCTTGTGAGGTCTTGGTTAATTAAGGGAGAGCAATTAAATCAGCTTGGGCAGCAGGCATTCTTAGAAGCAAAGGACTTTCGTGATTCCAAACATTGCATGTTGGGGGCAACAGAAACAACCTTCAGAGACCCCAACATCACCACGGCCTCCAGACAGAGTGTAGGGAGGGGTTTAGTCCTGCCCTGGCTGAAGACCCACTATGGAGAGCCCCTGTGGGTAGCCTGAACTACAGCCAACCAGGAGATTCACAAAGGCAGGGCTGTGTGCGCACACTTCTAACGTCAGTGGGCTTGAATCCAGGCTGGGAGCTGAGGGGACATCCTGGCCCTTCTGGAGTTTTATCTTAGAAGGGCCAGGCTGGGGCTCCCCAGGGCAGGTCTCTGTGTGGAATCCACAGAAGCACAGAACTCTGGTACCCGTCCCAGAAACAGCAGGAAATGCCTGTGAGGTCTTGATCTTAGACTGTGATCCAACCTCATTCATTCAGCCTCTTTTCAGCCAGCCAGTCACAAAGACACAGCCACCCTATATCTGAGACAATGCTTTCCTCCTGGATACCTGCAGGGTTGTGGAAAGGCAGAAACGAAGATGATTGGAGACCCAGGCTTGGTGCTCATTATTTTAAGTCTGAAGATTGTTCAGAGATGGGCTGAACCTGGCACTCACTCACACATAGTAGCTGGATGATGGAGTAACTGACACCAGATAGGGGGCTGCCTCCAGCATCGGCTTAGTCTCCAGGAGTCTTCTACCTGGTGTGCCATGAAAGGCTCATTCCACCAGGGTCTTTTCTTCTTCATTCTGTTTTTACCTAAGAAATACTGTCCAAGTCACTGGCTGAAAGGCAGATTTTGGTGAAAAGCAGATTTTGGCCACATCCACACTGATTCACTTTGCTTTTCCACTATTTTGGTGTGAGGAATGTCAGCTTGGCTGGAGAACAAATCACTAGGTAGTTCAGGAAGACTCCTGGGGCCTCAGCGCTCACCAAAGGCCCTATTGGGAGGGAGCTGCCTTGAGAAGAGAACAGCACACAGGCCGCTGGTGCTTATCAATCAAGGGAATCTCCAATTTGCTTCTGGAAGACACTGCCACAGGGTCTGGGAAGAACTCTGTGATTGTCAGTGTGCCAATGCTCTCTGAACTGGGGGACTGTCCTCAACAGAAGCTTCTTTCTCAAGGGGTTGTGCAGTTTGCATCCAGGAACCTAAAACAATGTTACTGTTGGGAGAGGAGGAGGCCTGGGTACCTGGGAATCAAGTCTAATAGTCAGGTGCCACCAAAGGACTGCTACAAATTGTCCCAGGTTCCAGGTGGCTTCACAGCTCCATGCTCCAATCACAAGGACAAGTCCCTGTTCACAACAGGCCCCACAGGTACCACACACTTGGCTTTGTAAAATCGTGTTAAGTTACTTCTTGCTCCTGTCCAACTCCTGCTCAGCAAATGGGTGTGTTTTTCAGTAGAAGAGGAACCACCCTACGGCAAGGGTTGTCCTGTGGGAGTGACTAAAACAGAGGACACAGTGAGCAGGGCTGTGCTTTCTCATCCAAGCATGCTCTCAAAACTGTGGAATCCAGAGAGATTCCATCTCTGCCACAGGGGAAAGAAACTTTATCTAAAAATAACAGCATAAAGAGAAGTCTTAAGCAATCAGATATCCATCTTATCCCAGCCCAGTATTTCTCCATCTGTGGGGTCAAAAGAAGGATTCACGGACTGGATAGACTGGTGTTGAGAATGTGGAGAGGCCTCAGTGCTGCCAAGAAGTCCCTCAGGTGTCTGGAGCTCTCCCAGAGTCCTGGCTGGTTAGGGCCTGGGACAGCAGGCCCTGGGAACACGTGAGGGAGAACTTGGCCTCAGGATATGCGGCCAAGGCCTAGAGATGTGTCGGAAAATGATGAGGGATCGATGGGAATGTAGGTGCCAGAATGGGTGTGTGTAGGCATGTCCCTGGCCTGTTGTGCATGTGACTGTGTTTATGTGTCTGTACTTCAGAGTGGGACATGCTTATCTGAGTGTGATGTTCCTATGTACATGCGTGTGTTCTTGTCGGTCACACTTCAACTGCTTCTTCTATGACTCTGAGCTTTCAGAAAGATCTCATACCATTTCCTCCCTTACTTTCCTGTTTGAAAGTAGCATCTCTCCTGGTTTGACTGGAACTCTGTCTCTTCCACTAGGCAGAAAGCAACAGCTGTCTGTAGGATCACAAAGAATCTCTGGACCCTTAAAATGCCAGTCCGTGGGCTCTTGCTGATGGGGAAGCTCTGCAGGCTATGGACAGTAACTTAGAGAAGTGGTAAACTGGGTAGGAAAGAGGCTGAAGTGGTTTGGGACTGGGTGAGATCAGAAAGTACTTTGCATCAGCAGCCAGCTCTGTAAGGTGGCACAAGAGTTAAGGGCTAGAGCACAGCCGTATTCTTCCTGACAGCCTCTCAAGACATCCGTGGTTTAACTGCCCAATAGGAGCAGCAGAGGTAAGATGGGTTCCAAGGCTGACTGCTGGGCTCCCACTGAGCAAGTGGGTCACACATTGAGCAAGAGGAATGATCTATGATGAGGAAACACGCAGGGACTCTAAGCAGGTGTATGTTGTCTCATGGTCAGGCAATGAAGGAGGAAGTTCCCCTTTCTTTGGGACTGAACAGTTTTGACCTTGACTCTAATTACCTTAAAGTACTTGTCTAGGATTTCACTGTAGTTGCTGCCTTTAGAGAACCAGCCATCTGGGATGATCTCCGCTTCCAACCACTGGATGATGCGACGCCGGAGCTCATCTCGGTTGGCCTGATAGCAAACGACTGCAGGAAAAGGGAGACATGTCAGCTGGGTGTGGAGGAAGGATTGCAGTGTCATCTGGCACCCATTTCTCATGGGGCTCAGTGCTCAGGCACTGCATAAGTCATCAGATTCAGCCTTCACAGCACCCAGGGGACACAAGATGACCACACCCTGGGTACATAATTGGGAGGTATCTAACCAGGGAGTCAAACACATGTCTCTAAAACATTTATAAAGATTGAGAATGTTGAAACAGAGAGATTTTGTTGTTTAAGTCAGAAAAAAATAGGGCAGCAAATACAGAACATTTTCATTAACTTCAAGAAGATGAGGGGAAAAAAACCCCAATCACTAAAGCAGCTCTCTTGGCTCCAAGATAAGCAGAGATAGCACAGGAATAAATGACAGCATTACAGTTCTTGAGGTCACTGCATTTCTGATTTTTCTTCCTTTCTCACCAACTAGATCTATCAAAACTTTCTCCCACCTAAAATTTTATACCACTCACACCATCCTCTATTATACACAACAGAAAATAAGCCCAAGAAAGGGCCGTGCCACAGCTCTGCTCCAGGCAGCTGTTGTGAGCTGAGTGAAAGCCACAGGTGAGACTGAGAGTCAGATGAATGGGGAGCAGAATAGAGGGGCGCTTGGCAGAAGTCCTAGAAGACAACGTATGCTGGAATGTGGGAAGGACACAGGGCTGGGGAATGGACATTCTATTGGGGAATGGACATGGATATTCTTTCTCACTCTGCCCTTCCCTGCTGTGTGATGTGGTGATGATCTCTCTCAGCCTCCATTTCCTCCTCTGTACGGTAATTACAGTGAGGTCGCCCTCACCAGGATGCAGTGAGGTTGGAGGAAAGTGCTTGGAAAAGGGGTCTGTATCTAAAATCATAATGAAATTTTAATCTGTATTAATAGAAAACCACAGAAGCCCTATTAGCACATCCAGTTATCCCTTCTCAGAGGACTTCGGCCTCCTGGTACTGCTGGGCTGGTGACATGCGGCTTGCAGGGCACTGAAGGAAGCATTCCGGCTTCCCATCCTTGCAGTGCAGCCACTGCTCAGCAGGAATGGAGAGCAGCTAACATGCCACCCCACCAGCTGCTTTAGTTGGCAAGCACCCAAAAATGCAGGTTTGCCATTTTCCTGAGCTGTGCTGAGGAGTGGCTGGTTTGGCGTCAGAAGTTCTGACACACGCAGAAGATCTTGTGAGCTCTGCAGGGATTTCTGTCACAAAAAGAATTTCCTCCCTAAGATACATGGACACTGCAGGAAAAGCCAGGGACTCACCTGGACTGGCGGATGGAGTTACAGATTTCTTTTCTGCAAGACAGAAAAGGAAAATCTATAATGCAAAGTGAAGAAATAAAGAGAATACCTGCACATTTCTAGGACTAAAACCAGCCCTAGCAAAGGGGCCTGTTGGTAGGTTTTCATCATTTTGTCTTCGTTCTTTTTGCTTTTCCTTCCTTCCTTTAATATTTTTATTATTTTTAATTTTTTTCTTTTGGACACTGGGGATTGAACCTAGTACCTTTGCACTGAACTATATCCACAGTCTTTTTTCTCATTTTTATTTTGAGATAGGGTCTCTCAAGTTGCTAACCCCAAGCAGGGCTTGAATTTGCAGGTTTCTTGCCTGGGATTACAGGCATATGCCACCAGGCCTGGCACTTTTCCTTTTTCTAAGGTCCAAGTACTAGATATTCTCTTTACTGCTTTGACATTTTAGGGTGCTCCTGTTCTCACACTTCCTCCTGTTGGGTGGAGAGTCCCTGGGATTTTTAGATTTCATATGGTGGGAAAGTCGTGTGGTTGTGTGGTGGTCCACTGCTCTGTTCCCTGTCTCCCAGGCCTGGAGCTGCCATGCAGTGGTGATGGTGTGCTTTACCTTTGCAGTGCCCATCATAATCAACCTGAATTTTGGATCCAGTGAGGCAGGCATCTCGATGCAACTCACAGTGGTTGAGGTAGGTCTTGCCATTACTGCCACACACAGGCCTCTTGTGAGGTTTGCATTGCTGAAATAGAGCCAAGGCAGGATGTTTGTGTAGTCATGGGTACGTGTACACACACATGCACACACTCATACTCTAAATTCTTCTTGGGCCTACTTATACACATTTCTTGCTTTGTTTAGTATTTGGGAGCCATTTTATTTTCCTTCTAATTTCACTGCCGCTATTGTGCGGCTGTGGGTGGGGGTGAAGAACTGCAGAAAATAGTTACAGGCAGGAATATGGAGCAAAGTCCATTTGGCAACGAAGTTCGGCTTTGGCTGTGGCTGAAATGACCAAGATCACAGGCAAGCTCAGTTTCATTAGACTTTTGTGGCTTTTAAAAAAGGGAAAAAGAAGGGAAAAGCAAGTTTATCTCAGATCTAATAAAGAGACAAAAACAAAACAAAACAAAAAAGGAGAAGAAAGGAAAAAACAAAAGAAAGAGTAGATGTTCAAATGGGTAGGGGAACTAAGGAGGGGTGGAGGAAAGGAAGGAAGCTAAAGGAAAAGAAAATGAGAAAAGAAGGAAGCAAAGCTTTTGAAAATAAGGAGGGGAAGAGGGGTTGAAGGGAGGATAGGAGAATGGGAAAAAAGTATCAAGATAGATCATGTACAGGTACAAATTCCCTATGATCAATGTGATGATTATGTGTAACTAAAATGTTCCAATAAACTTAATTAAAAACAAACAAACAAACAAACAAACAGAGTAGATGTGGTAAAAAGGAAAAAAACCACTGGACCTGGAAAGTAGCCCATTCCTCCAATTTATAGACTAAGATACTAAAATAAACTTTCTTTATTCACTTAAATTTAAAAATAAACTTTCTTTATTCGCTTAACCATTATTTACTATTTACTATGGAATGCCTACTGTGTGCTGTGTGCTGAGCAAAACCAAATGGGTGCTGTTTCTTCATAGCAATTCATGGGAATCAGGCTGAACTGAGAGTAGACATCGGGTTTCCAGATCTATCCAAAGTCTGGGCTCATGCCACCACACTGTGGCCAGGGTACTTCTAGTGAGGACCTCTTGGGGCAAAGATTCCATCCAAGGTGGGAGACTCTCCTTTTCGGAGTAATGTATCAGGGTCTTGAATTTGGAGGCTAAGTTGGGTGTATTTACTTGCAGAAAGACCTGTGTTTTCAGGGCACAGGTTGGTCTATAATCTCATTTTTGTATAAAATGGGGATCATATTATATATTGTGTATAAAATGGGGATTATGTTTATATTAGCATAGAGAAAAAAACTTGGAATAATATATACCAAGCTGTCAATACCAGTTACCACAGACTAATGGGATTAGAGGGGTATAAAGAAAGATTGTTAATTTTATGTCTATATGAATGTCTATACTATAAACAGGAAGTAGTTTTTTAATTTAAAAAATCTTATATAGCTAAACTTTTAACCCCAGGGAAAAAATTCTACATCTTTGACAGCTCTTATAGAGATGATGAAATCACTAGTAACGTCCTTGGACTGGCTTTGGCCACTGTCCTCTGGTCCCTGCCATCAGGACCTACCTCGATGCAGAGGCAGGTGGGCTCTCCCTTCTCTGTGACTGCACATTCCCGGCCAGCTCCACAGAACACATTGGCACAAATTTTGGATTTGCTCCTTATTTCTTCCTAAAACACAAATCATAAAGGAAACCATGTTACTGAGGTGAACCCATTATAAGATGACCCAGTGACGGTGGTTATTTTCAGGCTTGGGCTTTGGTCTGGAATTGCACCTCATGGTGTTGAGGGGTTGTGATCAGCCATAAGTGGTCCCCATCAGTCAGCACCATAGTCCCAGGCATAAGTTCAGGTAGCTCTGACTCCCTAAGATTGATTTTCTAAAAGTAAGCATTCCTTTCTTCTTCCCTTTTTAAAAGTTTATTGAGCACACCTATTATATGCCAACACTACATAGAGACTCAGTATTCAAAGGACAGTCCTTATTCTCAAGAAGTTTGAGGACCTTCTGGAAAGAGATATTTAGAAATATATGTATGCACACCAATATGCATATATATGTATGCACACCAAGAAGAGCCCCAGGAAACTGGAGGGAGAGAAGGGCATGAATCAAATGATTCTTTCCGAAGCCTTATGTGATTCTCAAAGGATGAGAACACTAAGCCAAGTAGAAATGGAAACATTAGAAAGAAATATAAACATCACAAGGATCAAAACCTCACCAAGTGGTGTTAAATGTGATATTATTGAAAAGGGCAAGAGAAGGATGGCTAAACCATGAACACATGCATTTGCTATCTTTCAGTATTCAATCCCTGTCCATGTCTGCTCTGGCTTTAAGATTGGAGGGCCAAACTACCCCTAAGGAGAGTAGAAAATCTGAAGGTAGAAATACCTCCAAGCTACTTTCTGGTCAGGATTCCTGTTCAGACACGGGCAGAACTGACAAGGCAGGGAAAAAATCACCAAAGTACAGGCTTGAGAGCTAAGGGCCTGTGCCCAATACAGCTGGTCTGCTGCCACCTGGAGGCTGCATGGCAAACTCCAGGTTATTCTTTTCTCCCACAAACCAGCTTGGGTCAAGCAGGGCTCCCATTGGTTTAGAAGTTATTTGCATGCTCTCATTTCATTGGTTTACATGCTGTTACCAAACCAATTCTTTTGTGCATGTTGCTAAGGTGAATTCAATAAAGCTGGCAAGCAGGGAAGAAAAGAGGAAGTAATTCCCAGAAGGCTGGGGACCCTGGAGAGCTGTTGTTTCCTAAACCGGGAGTGGAGATAAAATCAGGCATCTACTCCAGGCGGGGCCCTCTTGTTGGGGGCACAAGAGGCAGGGCCCTCTTGTGGCTCTCTTGTAGTAAAGCAACACTAAAAAAGAAGAGAAAAGGCTACCACTGATCACTTTAAAAAAGAGAATTTCAGGATAACCTTGTCCCCTCTCCTCCACTAGACACTGTAACCCTGTGGTTGTATCACTTGAGCTACAGACACAAATGCATCCAAAATGCCTGCAGTCAAGGACACACCAGCACCCAGCTTCCCTGGCGGACACCTACAAACTTACTCTAGCTGTGTGTCCCTAATTAGTCACTTTAATTAGTTGAGACTCAACATTTCCTCGTTTGTTACAGAGGAGGAGTTACCAACCCTGCCCCGTGAAGATGAAATGAGATCATATATTTGGGAGTACTACAAACCACAAAGCAAGCTACCCATGAGAAGTGTGATTAATGGAAATATTGTATAGTGCTGGCTGCAGAACTGCAGGTGGCAGTTACACAGCCCCATTTTCTCTTAAGTTGTTTTAGTGAGCATTAAAAATAAAAGTGTTTCCTTAATAACTGAATTCAACCAAAGCAAGTGTTCAGAAATAGTTCCCCAAAATCCATTTGGAGAAATATACCTTTTACTTAAATGAGAAAAATATTTTAATAGTACAATTAATATTTATGAAGTGTTTCATATACCTGATTTCATCTTACTGTGCAGACAATTGTATATTATTGTTTGTGCTATTTTATATAGAGGTGGAAATTGAAGATCAGAATGATCAAAAGGACTTACCCAAGATTCAAAAGCTAACAATGATAAGAGCTCAGATTCTAACACAGATTTTTCAGATCACATATTAACTAAGTTCCCATTTACAAATACCTGGTATCCTGCTAAATGATTTATTATATAAACTGTACAATTACTCCATAGATTAGACATCATTACCATCCCCATTTCACAGATGAGGAAACTGAGCCTTAATGGTCAAATAGCAAGAGATAGAACTACAATTCTCCTCAATCAAAAAAATGGGTTCTTTTTAATTTTCATATCCAAGTGACTTAAGCCTAAGGAAACAACAATGAGGATGTGAATTATCCACAGCTCACCTTTGTTCCTTATTTGCCACAGTCAAGGACAAGGTACTGTACTCTCTTAAACCTCATCAGTTTCCTCATTCCCACAAAGTGAGAATGCTGATCCTCAGAGGGCTGCTGCTACGATTGCATGAGATGCACAGTATGCAGCAGAGTGCCTGCCAAACAACAGAATATGGCTGTCTCCACAATGGACAATTTATTCCCAGTCTTCCCACTGAGATGCTGTCACTGCCCCTTGGGGCCATCATGTCCTCATTCTTCCCTGTTCCCTCTTACAATGGAATGGAAATACTGAGAGCAACAGGACTGATGGAATAGAAAAAGCAAAGGGCCTAGTAACTCCCATGGCCTGTCTGCAGAGCACAGGCAATGGGGAGCCATTAGTTAACAACCATTCCTCTTTGCAGGTAACACATTTGTCAATAGGTGGCAATCTCTTTCTTTGTCTCACGCAGAGCCGAATGCAGACTTGTAGGCTCAGCTCTGGTAGCTCTGCTCAGCTTTGTCCTCCAGTGAGAAGTGGTGCGGGGGGGTGGGGGGGTGGCAGAGAACAGGGTGAACACTCCACCAGTACAGGCAGGAGGATCTGTCAGGTTGGGAAGGAATGTCCTCCCCTGCAGCCCTCAAGCTCCTCCCCAGCTCTCCTCATTCATAGGCATGCTCTAAATCCCAAATTTAAAACAATGAAGGATTTTCTCCAGAAAGGTGGCATTTGCACCACTGAAATCCTTCTTCGAGCCCCAACTTCTCCAGAAGTAAGAGTGTCAGATGCAGCCCCAAGATCCTAGAAAGTTCCTTAGGGTGGCAGGTAGTCTGACTCATCTGCTGCCTGACCACTGCTGAGTGGAAAAGAACACCTTGGGAAAGTGAACATAGCATGAACATGTGCATGGGTGGTGAGGGGGTCACTCGAGGAGGGGAGACGATGAAGTGAGGTAGTGGGTGGTGGTGAGCAAGGTGGGTTTCAACAGCTGATCTCAGGGCCTTCATGGCTCTGGTAGACAGAGAAACTCTGGTCAAGGGAAGGAGCTGTAGGGAAAGGGGACAGCAGCAAGGGCTGTCCCGGAGCACAATGTAGATCTGACTCATCTCCACATTGCTGTTTTCATGATGTGTATTGCAAACTGGCTCTGGGGATTTGGTCTAAGGGTTTTTTTTGTTTTTTTTTCTTTTGTACCAGAGATCGAACTCAGGACCTTGTGCTTGCGAGGCAGGCACAGTGCCACTGAGCTAAATCCCCAGCCCTCTAAGGGTTAATTTTCACACTGCAAAATCCCCTTGTTAAAGACTCATCAGGAACATTTCTGACTTTTACCAGGGAAAAACTTTCTCTGACCAACTGTCATCCACTGCACGGTAATAATGATACTTTATACCAGTTCAGCAATTTTGATGAATATGTAATTTTTACTTTCACTTTTGACTCTTGAAGCTTTTTTAAATGGGCTGGCAGGGGTTACCTCTAACAGCTTCCTGATATAAGATTTTATGAAGAAAATGAAGCAAGACTCACAGCTACAAATGACTGATCCAAGATCTGATGGTGAAAGAGCTGGGTCTCCGGACTTTAATTCCAGTCTTTTCCTCTTAACTCTGCCTCTCTACAAATCAAGTCCAGGAAAGGTGTTGTCTCAAGTCCAAGGTCTTACACAATGGAAATTATTTTTTGCAAGCAAAGGAGACCCATTGTAAGCAAACGGAAAAGCAAGTTATTTGCAAAACCACCAGGAGAAGTGATGGAGTGTGAGTCTCTAGGCTAAAGATCATTAAGCCTGAGCCTAAAGTACACTTTCACTGTCTTAAAAAAGTCTTCTGAAATAAAATAATTTCTGGAAGAACAGAGTGCTTTGGCAAGGGAGGAAGCTTATAAGTGAAGCCATAAAACTGTCAGCTTAGCATAACATCATTTCACTAAGGTGAACTGGGTTGGCTCTGTCCCCTCATTCTTTTCCTCCTTCTCAACTTTTTTTTTTTCTGGAAAAAGCAGCTTTGGTTATGCCAAGGTGGCATTTTGGCTCCACTTGCCTCTATTCTGTGATAGAGCAGCTTTGTTGACCTGAGAAAGGCTCTCCTTGTTTTGCCAGAATAGTCATGGCAACTTCACAGGACACAAGGGCTCTCAAATACACATAGTACCATGGAGATAAGGACAAAAGAGTCCAGAGAACTGGGGAGAGCAGGGTGCATATGTAGAGGGGTTGCTGAGGGTGGGATGCTCACTCCTCCCAGGCAGCCACTCTGGAATGGAATTCTGCAGCAAAGTCCTAGAAAGCCAAGGAGAAAGAACAGAACCGTGGCAGCCCCTTGACATCTAGCTAGAGCACTATGTGATCTTGCTCAATCTCTCTGATTCTTTGCTTTGAAAAAGTACCTGCTGGTGTTGCTAGGGAAGGAGGAAGTGTCCCTTCCTTACATGTGTTCACAACCAATTCCTCATCTCAAGGTCAGTGTACCAGCGCCAGACCCAGGTCTTGGGAGGCTTGGAGCTTCAGTAATTTAGGGGCCCTTTGTAGGAAAAAGAAAACACATCAATGAATGCAAAAGTAGCCACAGGGCCCTGGAATTGGCCTTGCAAGTAAAGGGACTGAAATTTATGCTTAATTAGCTGCATGGAAATCTAAATCTCCATTTGCCCTATTATTTTCTTCATAAACAAGATACGGTTTATGGTTTGGGCCAATTAATTGGGCCATCAGCCCTACTTACCATTTTCTGCATATACGCCTTACCAAGTAGACTGTAAGTGCCCTATTCCCTTTGGCTTCCACAGACCCATCAGTGTCCTGCCTGAGAAAATGTCTAATAAATCATTTTTATAATAAATGTCATCAGGGGATATAAAGTTTCAGTTATATTCAAATGAGAAAATTCTGGATATATATTATGGTAGTTATGTAGTGGTAAAGAATGTGCTAATTACATTGTGGTGATGGTTTCACAACATACACAAATCAAAACTTCAAGCTGTATATTTTGAATATATAAAAATTCATGTGTCGATGATATTTCAGTAAAGCTATTTAAAAATAAATAAAAATTACTTTTAAATGTCATCTGGGGTTCATTTAGTTCAGTGTCAGTGGCTGGTGACAGTAGCGCTCAGGATGTCCCTGGAAAGGAAGGTATGGCTAGGTTCCATGGCATCCAAAAAAACTTTCAGAAAAAAAGAACATGTAGTGCATATCTGTCAATCAAGACTTAATTCCCTTCTGTACTAACTCCCACGTTCAGCTCTAACACAGCCTATAGGATATAACCTGTTCCTGACATTTCTACCCATGTGTGGCAATGCACTGTCCTAGAAATTGCCATGTTCAAACTTCAAATGGGACAATGCTTCTTATTTATTATTTTACAGATCTTGTCACATTCTCTTAAGTGTTTGCCCTTTCAGTCTAAAGAATCCAAGTCGGCTCTGTCCCTCTCCCTCTTCTGTCCCTTGTAGTTGCCAAGGGCTGCTCTGGGAGGCCTTTGCCCATGTGCTTGTGTTTCTTGGGGCAGCCCAGACATAGCTCAGTAAGCCGAGTGCTTGGCTGCTATGTAACAGTAAGTCACAATTGAGGCTGGTCAGAGCTGAAGCAAGCAATATTCAGTGAGCATTTGCAGAGTCAGAAACATACCAGGCCCTTTCACGTGGGACTGAAAACAATCTCACAAGATCTGTGAGGCCAGAGGGTTGACTCTTGTTGCCTCAAGGAGCTTGCAGCTTGCAGAGCTGTGCTGTGACTAACCCAGGTGACTGGGAGAAGGTGCTTCTGTCCTCATGACTCAGGTCATGGTTCACGGCCAGGAGCTGGGAGTCTCCACCACGAGCACCACATTGTCTCCACAGCACAGGCTCCTCCGGATCCCTTATGAAGCAAGCTGTATCTGCCTATAATCCTCCCTGGGACTCCTGGGAATTTCCCCAAATCCTATCTTTTTTTCCTAAATGGTGATTTTGTAAGGCCTCTATAATTTCACTCTTCAATTTCCTCAGGAGCCCTGGATGGAATCCTCTAATACAGAACATGCATCAGCCCTGAATTAGCCTGTTAGGTCTGAGCATGGCATTCATTTTCTGCTCCTCAATTGTCAATCTAAGGCCCATGAAGGGTGTATGGATAGTTCTCCAGTCCTCATCAGTATGACCAATGCAAATCATTAAAACCCATCAAAAAGCACATTTGATGAATGCCTACGTCAACAAACAAGAATAAAAACAGACATGGTACTAGTGCTGCAGCACAAACCAAAAAGGAGCAGAAGATGCAGCCTGTCTTCACAGGAGGTCATCCTAGTTGGGGTGACTGATATTGGCATACAGGCCAAGGCGGTCCTGAAGCCATGGGGCCAAATCAAGGTGACATGCCTTCCCAGGAGAGATGGGACTTAAGCCAAGCCCTGTAGGACAGGAGGGTCTGGATGGAAATTTTGCAGGAGTAGGAAGTAGGAAGTACTCATTCCTGAGTAGGAATGTTTTAAGGAGGATGGCTGGAAAGTGGTACAGTAGGAAATGAGTGAGGGGGAGTTGGGAGCACAAGGAAACTAGACAAGAACTCATAGAAGGTAGTAGTGGCATGAATTCAGAAGGATAAAATCCAGGAAACATTTCTCAAGAATAATCAGGTCTGGCAACATACTAGACAGAGGGAGAGGAAGGGGAGAATGTGGAACCTGCCAAAATCTGTGGCTGTGAGGATCTGGAGGGTTGGAGGAGTCTTTGTGAGAGGCAGAGCCCTGGGAAGAGGCCAAGTGAGGGTGGGGCAGGCCGTCATGAGTCAGGTATGGATGCTACTCTAAGGGGGGTGGGCAGTAACACATCCCACTGAGAGCTGAACAATGCACATCTGGATATCATTTGTGTAGGAGTGAGAAACAGGGACAGAGCAGCAACAAGTGAGCTCAGGAGGAATGGGTGGGACGGAAGGCTGAGGGTGGCTGGGTGGGGGCAGGATGAGCAGCAGGGCACAGAGAGGGCAGGAGAACAGGCTGCCTAGCCCACAGAGGCCTTTGTGCAAATCAGAAAAGGATCTACTTCTACAGGCAAATGTACCACGGGGCCAGGGTGCAGGGCTTAGGTTGGATTTCAGACCCCTCACAACTGTATGAGGGCTCTGAAGGCACAGTAGGGAAGAAAGAGAAGGCGCATTCAGAAAACTGGGAAGAAGCCTGGGAAGCCTGGAGGGATCCTAGGAATGGATGAGAGGCTGATGATGAGTGCCACTGGATGAAAAATGACTTGGCCAGTAACTGGGATAAAACAGCTCCTCTGCCCAGAAAAAAAGCTCTTAAACCTCTGCTGCAGCCTGAAGTGGTGACTCAGAGCCCAGAGCCCAGGCAGAGGCAGTAAGGTCCTGTGTAAGGAATGTGCAGGAGGCTGGAGATGGGCCCTGGACACATCTCTGCTTCCAATGCAGTGTGACTTAGGGAAGGAGCTTGACATCCCTGGGCCTCAGTTTCTCCATCTGTAAAATGCAGGGGTGTGTGTGATGCCGAAGTCTCATACACTGCTAGAATTCTATTAACTAGAAAGCTCAAGAATTTTCTATTTCAGATGATCCTGAAAACCAAACTTCAACCTCCCAAGGAAGCTAATTTAAATGCCCAAACCAAGAGTCGGTCTACAGATAGCAGTGTTCTTCAAGGTGTTGCAGCAATTTTGCCGGTAGAATTAAAGTTGGTTCTCACAGTCGCAGGACTGTCATAAGCAATAACTGTTCATTCCGTCCTGGATCGTGGCATTGGAAGCCAACGAGGCAGTCAGTAATGGAAGCCCAAGTGAGTGCCCTGATTTCACTCTGGGTGGACCAGCTGGAACCCTCAACTCCCCTAGAATGCTACTAATAAAGTTTTTATTCTAGTTTGCTTTGCATGAAAAAAAGGAGGTGGGGGAGAGGAATGGGTAAAGGAAATCCACAGGAGATTCGCAAGTCTTCATTCCTGCCAAGAACCTGTCACTGAAGTATGTCTGGGACTGCCAGGACTCACATTTACTCAGCATTCATGCTCTAATTATTTCCACATGTAGTTCAAGGAAAACGGTTGATCAAAAGTTTCAAAAAAAAATTCCCACACACCTAAATCCCAATACCCTTAATTCACAGAGGGTAGAAGGCTTGAGGGCAGCTGCGTGAGAGTTCCCAGACAGCCAGTTTTAGAAGCATCCCCTACAGCGCCTGCCACATCTGGACCAGTATCTTCGCGTGTTCCTAGCACTCCATCCCAAGCAAGCCAACCCTCCACCTCTGCAAGTTTCTCCTCCCGGAACCAATTAGGATTCATTCTTTAGAATTCACAACAGAATGCAGGATTTATTACCCTGGTTTTATTGAGGCAAATAGGGATCAGTATAGTGTAGAGGCATTTAGTTCTCTGCCCCACCGACTTTGCCCAGAGTGCTGTTGAGTTCAGGTCATCTCTGGGTGACTCCAGACACCACATACCCACTAGGGAAGGAATCCACAGTGGCAGGGACTTGAGTACCCCTCCCCTACATCTGCAGCTCCTTTCCACAACTGCCATTTGCACACAGCTCCCCCTACTCCGAAAGCAAAGCCACTCTTCTCCAAGGTAATTCACGTGAGCTGGTACAGAGCTGGTTGCCCACACTGTCATCTATCGAGTCTATTTGGGAACATTTAACAAGGTCTTTAGTACATGACTCAGGGTCTTCTTCCATTCTCCTAGGTGACTTTGTTGTTTCTATGACCTCAAGATCCCTCGCCTCATCTTTAGTAACTCTTCGCTTCGCAGGGTCTCTGGCTATATAGAGTTGCCTCCGGGATGTGTCTGTGAGCAGAGGAGTTAGCTGTGGCAGACTAAAGAGTGTAGGTCTCCTGAGGGTCTAACTTTTGAAATGAGAGCTCATTACCCTTTGAAAATGTCAGCACTATCAGGTATTGTTAGATGCTTCTTTAACCTTCAGATGGGCAGAGAATGTCCCACAAGGCCAGTTTAAAAAATAATGTCACCATCTGGGAAGTCTGATTTATTCTCACTGGCCCAAATTTTTCTTGTCCTTCAAGGTTCAGCTCAGGTTGTATCACTCCATCCTCAGTGACCTTTTCTTTATGATTGGTATGAAATCCTCCTTTCTTGACCTTTTATTTCTGTATGAACTCATTTTGACCATTTTTTGAAGTTATTTAACTGATTATCACATTCCATCTTTCCAGCTAACCTATAAGCTCCTAGAGAACAAAGATTAGGTTTTAGATTCTTTCTTCAGGTCCTAGTGTAACACCCTGTGACACTCAAATCAACCTCAGTGGAAAGCACAAAAGGGCAATTGGAGCCACACTGCCTTAGGCTTGGGATGGGGCAAAGGCACAGTGCCCATGTCCACTCTTCTTTGTGGCTGCTCCCTCCCAGGATGAGTCTTTCTGAGGAAAAAGCCTGAAAACTTCACCTTTCCCATTAGACCATAAATATTTGGCCTGGAATTTCATTCATTTGATATTATCTTATACCCAAAGAAAGACACTGGTGCGTGCGCGCAAATGTCTGTGTGTTGATGGGATAGACAGAAGGGCAATGGGGAGCTAAAGTGGTTTTTATTCATCTCCTTTGTCCACAATTAATATATAATCTATCTGAGCTATGCCGACAGAATGAGAACTTGGTGGAGAGAAAGAAGGTAGAGAGTTAACAGCCAAAGAGGAGCCTCACACTTTGGTGCCCTACACATGGGAGAAGGGAAGGCAAGGCCTTAGCTGTGCCCAAGTGGGCTGTTTCCTCTGAGAGAGGACACATTACAAAGAACTGTGGTACCCAACCAGAATTGAGACCATTTGACAGAATGACAAAGGCTGGCGTGATGGCAGGGAGATTAGGGATGGCAGGAACAAAATGGAGGTGGGATCCCAGCATAGCATAGTAGCAGGAGTCTACACTCTAAAACAGGACAGAGCCCTGGTAGTCTTTCAGGGTAGTGTGGCTGCACAGCAGCTGTCAAGTTTCTAGCACCCTGGCAGTAATTCTGTAGCCCAAAGATGCAGAAGGGGTTAAAACCCAGCAAGAAACTCGAGGCTAAATGAAGTCTCCATATGTGTGGCTCAGTAGGGTTCTAGGAGAAGCAGACAGATGTAATTAGAAGTTCTCAGACACTGTGTTGCCATAGCAACTGCTGGCCAGGAGAGAAGAGGGGGTGGTGGTGGGGTACCAGGAGACCTAGGAATAGTCTTCCAAGGAAATGCCAGTGGCAGGTGGTGTTCCTCATACTGGGCTCCACTGTTGCATCCTCCAGCTTCCCCACTCCCAGGTCCTCCAGGATGATCTCTATCTAGTTTCTCTTCACTCCCCATTCCTACCATCACCTGGAGCAATTCCAGATGCAAATTAAGTATTTCTTCAGATGGCAGCAGAGGAAGGAATTTAGAATTCTGGAAGGAAGATTTGTACAGATGATCACATTTTCTGGGCAGGCAGTGAGCTGATTTCTGTATCACTATGGAGCCCAGCTCCTTTGTGAGTATGAGTGCCGCACAGCAAGGAGGGATATATGAATGTGGCTTTCAGCCATACTGGGACATCTAAAAGTAAAGGTGAGGTGGGCCTGGTTGATGCACACCTGTAATCTCAGCACTCTGGGAGACTGAGGCAGGAAGATCACAAGTTCAAGACCAGCCTGAGTAACTTAGTGAGACCTTTCTCAAAACAAAAAAGGGTGGAGGATATACATTATTGCAAAGGTCTTGGGTTCAATCACCAATATGAAAAAAAGAGGAAACCTTTTAAATAAATACACTTAGATAAAAGGCATAAACTGTGATACCTGGTCACCTACGGGAAAAATTATTTTTATTTTATAGAGTGGGAATTGTAACCCGATGTCTATGGGCCCCCAGAAATCCGGCCACAAGTTTTGGGACTGAATTTTAATGGGGCATTATGCATAGACACACCTAAACTCAAACCCGAACTCCTAGGAATGATGAGAAACCCAAAGAAAATACTCAGAGAGTAAAGACTACTTCTTATAGCCTCAATCCTCCTTGACTCAGTGACTCAGGGGTTCTGCTTGTGGGAAGCTAGGGAACCTGACTAGATGGGACCACTAGTTCCTCCTAGATCTTGGTCACTATAAATCCTTTCAACGACTGCAAACAGAAAGTCATTCACCTCACATGTTGTCACCAAACAGGAGACAATTCCCAGTGAATTGTTGCAGTGATAAAGTCATCAGTGAAGTGAGACCATTCCCACAGCAAGACCTAATAAATCTGCCTTGGAGAGAGGAGATGTTTCCAGGAGTACATTCTTGTACATTCCTGAAGTGGAGAACCAAAACCAGTGGCTCAGGGATCCTGTGGTCTGGAAATACAGAGAAAGGTCAGATTCTTCTAGGGGACCAGCAGAAATGACTGTACTTTAGGCATAATAGAGCCAGCCTGGATATTTTGAACATGCAGTTTAGCCACAAGCTCACTTACAAAACTGTAGGATGTGTAAAGGGTGAGGCCCATACAGGGTGGATCTTCTTAGTACTTTTCAGAGACCGTGAGAATGCTAGGTATTTAGTAGAAGTTCCTGAAAGTTACTTGACAACCATGGCTGGTGGTAGCCTTCTTCTCCATCCTGGTTAAGGATGGAAGCCACTGGACCAACAGGCCTTATATACCTGCACTTATACTCAGAGGGGTTCTGGGAAGTGGAGTGCAAGTCTCTGCTCAATTTGGAATTTTCTGATTTCTGGAGGAGTCAAAAGGGACACCTTGCAACCTGTAAGCATCTATGTTACACCACTGCTCGTTGCTAGGCACGTGTATGAGGGAGTTTTGGCATCCTCTCCAAGTTCCCTGGATTTTACCAGTCCAGTTCAGAGAAAAATGGTCATCTTTCTGGAATTAAGAACTATGTAAAATCCATTCCTTTGGGGAAAAGTAACACTCCCAACACAAATTAATCTGTATTTCCTGATCATTGTCCAAAGTGGCAGTTGATGAAACCCACTGCTGAGCAACTAAACAATATATGGAACAACTGATAAAATACCAAACACGTCACGTGCTGGGGGCTCAAGCAAGAATAACATACAGTCGTTGTCTCTAAGAGCTTAGAGTCTAGGCATGGAGACAGGGGTATAAGTACATGGAATTAAATCACAGAATACCACAATCTAATAGACATAACTCAAGGCAATGTGTGGCTAAATGCAACGTATGATTAAGTGACAACTGTCAAGGGCAGCTCTATGTAATAGAAATAGAATATCAGGCTAATATAGAAGTTAAAATCTTCCAGTTAGACACATTTTAAAAAGTCAAAAGAAATAGGTAATATCAATTTTAATAATTTATTTTAAGGTATGTCACCAATATTATCATTTTGATATGAAATCAGTGTGACTGAGAGAGTTTACGTATTTTTTTTCATACTAGGGTATGGAATCTGGTCTGTATTTTACACTTGGAGCACATCTTAACTGGACTAGTCACATTTCAAGTGCTCAAGAGCCACATATGGCCAGGAGCTATCTGTTCTGAACAGCTCTAAACAGTGAATTCTTGGCTCTGACTTTCCTGAACCTGAGGAGGACAGCTTGGGTAGAGTAAGACTTTCCTTAACCTGAAATGCTTTGAACTGGTGTATATAACTGAAGTCAGTGGATACTACCTGAACTCAGGAGCGAGGCAGCACACTGGGCAGCAACTGTGACCAGAAGACTGAAGTAACAAATACCCAGTGCACTGAAAACGTGCAAGTGGCTGGGCACAGAGGCCTGATTCTGGCTCTGTTCTCCATGCCCATGGACAAATCACTTTATCCTCTGGTCACTATAAGAAAGAAAAAATGTTTGCCATTTCCTGACCTTAGGACATTTTGTATCTTAGCTCAGAAACAAGGATAAAAAGTTAATTAAACTGTGCCTATTTTGAGCCTTCTTTTAACTATAAATAGTGTTTTGGCATAAACACTTATGGACAAATTTGGTAATGAGTTGGATATATCATCTCAAAACTTTTTAAACATTTTTCTTAGTTTAACTGCTTTACTCTCTTGCTGCCAGCTCTCAGCATGCCTCTCAACCCCCCAGTTTTGAGATTAAAGGCAATGAAAACATGCACATTATATTCTTCCTGAGACATTCCTGCCTTGCATTCTTTCCTTGGAGGGGCTGGGAAGTCTCAGCTTGGGGGAAGGAGCTGTAAGGCCTACTCACACTGGCTAGTGAAGCCTTAGTGGCTTCACCAATGAGCAACTGACAGGTATTCTGTTCCATTGCACCAAACCCCCTCTTTCTGCGGAGAATAAAATCCCACGAGACCCTCATGCTGTATGAACAATGCATAAAGATCTCATTTTCTGTTCAAAAGGGTAACAGAGCAGCTCTACACAAAAGCCTACTAGCTTAGTTGCTATGGATGAATTATCATGTCATAAAAATACTCCCAAGTATTATGTAATAGGTTAGTTCTCAAAAACTCCACTACCCTTCCTTTGTAACTGACTACATACTGCAGAAATGCAACATATTAAACTGCTTTTCATTACCTTGAAGGATTCCAACTCCACTGAAAAGTGGAGCTATGTGCTATGGTGAGTCCAGGAAGTTGGTTTAAGGGTCAAGTATAAGAAAGTTTGGAGAGCTGGCAGGTGGTAGGGTGGTCTGCTCCCTGGGACTCTACCCGGTGCTGATCACTGTGCTATGAGTTGGACCTTTTCCGGGAATCAATAACTTCTCCTTTGAGATATGGATGTGCAAATTCAGCAACACTGAATGCTTTTTTTCAATTTGTTTTACTCATACTAGAGACATTACAGTTGCCATTCAAATGGCAGCAGAGAGCAAGAACAGCAAGATATTTATTTTTAATGCAACAGGAGCCACTGCAGTTTTAGATAGGAAATGATATGACAAGAGAGGCGCAAGGATGCTATTGCAGTAGTCCAGGCACAACAGGATGGTGACTTGGACTATGGTGGTGGCAATGAAGAAAGAGAGCGGTCTAGGGAGAGGTATTATATTCTGACAGTGCAGCCCACAGCACTTGCTGAGAGACTGGGCTATGGGTAGGGAAAGTGAAATGTCAAAAAAACAAAATTCCTGGGGACTTCTGCTTGATATGTACAAAGCCAGAGGTAGGTATGGACATGGACCTGCTGATGGCCCAGCCTGGTGTCACCACAAGAAGGATCTTCCCTCAGACTGGCCCTGAGCTTCAGATGAGTTCCATGCAGGAAATGGAGTTAGTTTAGCAAGTGAGCTCAACAAGGTCACGAAGGCCTGCAGTCAGATGTAAACAGACTCTGCTCATGGTATCTGTTACGACTGGTCCATGGAACACCAGCCTTGAAATGTTTACGATATTTTTTGAAATAATGTTCTGTGGTAAACGGTTGGAAAACAATGTTTATTATATATTCCTCCTAAAGTGTCATAAATAATGCACATGAATATTGCAAGTCCTGCAGCTAAAGAACTATTTAACTTAGCACATGCATTAACATCATTCAATCTACACAACACAAGCCTAGGCTCTTTATGTTTCTCCCTGTAGTTCAGTGCCCTGGAACTCAAGCAACAGGAATACTGTTATTCAGGATAAAGATCAGAAAACTTCTACTTTATCACCTTATCTTCATTTGCTTAACCCATTACAATTAAAACTGAGAGTTTCCTATCTGCACTACTCCTCCGTTCTCTTCTACTAGTCTGACTCATCATTATTGTCCTGCTTCCTCTTTGTTCCACCCATTTCTAGGATGAAAATTATTTGGGGACAGTTCATGCTTTGAACTTCTTCAGCCTTAGAAATCTCTAACTTTTGTCTGTCCCTCAAAGGAAAGAAGTTGTCTGTCACAACTTCTGAGTGTGGTTATTGTCACATCTGAGCCCAAAGATTGGTATCCAGAGCCCATAATACCATTCAGCTATCCCAGAGGGAAACACACACACACACACAGACGGAGAGAGCGCTCACTAGCATAGGCAGAGAGAAGACTTTTCCTGACACAACAAAGCAATGGGCAATGAGGAGATCTTCACAACCCAGGCCAGTGTAATGAGTATTCATCGTCACTAAATGACAACGCCATTTACAACGGGCAAAATGATAGCACTACCTAGAAAATAACCCAATCAACCAAATGAAACACAGCCAATGGAAAGGAAACTGGCTTCTCTCTCTAATCCACACTGCAATTCGATGGAGCAATTTAGGCAGGAAATGAGAGCCTTCTGTTCCCGCAAATGTGTAAGGGGAATTCTGGGGGAAAATACAATTTCTGAGCTGCCAAATGACCAACAAGGTGGGCTTAATAATGAGTGAGCATGAGCTGTTTGGATAGGATTTCATAAAACCACCATGGTTTCCTTATTTTTGTTTCAAAAAAAATAAAAAACAATGTCTAAAATAGTCCATGGAATAAATAACAGCAATAGCAATAACAACCAACCCTCAACCTTTATGGTACTTTATCATCTAGATTAAATTATATATGTCCTTTTGTAGAAAATAAAACATGGAGACTATTCTGATTGTACCCCTATGAGAAAGCTGCTACCTTTGTAACTGCCCTTTAAACAACCTGACCCATGAGAAGCTTAGGGAATTTTCTTAAGTAAGTGTGCAGTGAGTACTGAATTCATTATACCCAACCCTTAGCATGGCAAAACCTGAGTACCTGGCCTCTACTCAAAACGTTTCCCAGTTCAACTCTCCTTCTGTTCCCATCCTCCAAGAAAGGAAATTGAGAAACCCAAAGTGAGCTCACCTGAGGTTTTCTTTGATCATTTTCCAGCCCTTGGTGCCATGCAGAAAATTATTCTGTTTAACATGATGGAAATTTTGATTAATGCTTAAAATAAAAGCTTTACTCTTAAAATACCTAAACCAAGAAATCTGCTTCTCTGCATATGGCTACTGGCAAGGTCAAGGCCACACTGGATAAGAAAGGAAAGAAGATACACTGGATAAGAAAGGAAAGAAGATAAACTGGTTGTAGGGGTACATGCTTGGAAACCCAGCACTCTGGGAGGCTGAGGCAGGAGGATCCCTAAGTTCAAGTCCAGCCTGGGCAATTTAGTGAAACCCTATCTCAAAAGAAAAAATAAGAAAGGGTTGGGGATGTAGATCAGTGTAAAGACTCTGGGTTCAATTTCCATTACTGAGAGAAAAAAGAAAGAAAGAAAATAGAAAATGCCGAGGAAAGACTAGAGGAGAGGGGAGCGAAGCAAAGCACAAATGGACACATTCGGAAAGACCCTTGGGACTCTCAGGAGAAGTCAGATGATGCAGACGTCATCCTGCCCCAGGTGAGTGTAGTACCACAATCAGCATAAGGGAAGACTCAAGGTTGAAGTGCCCTTGAAGTGGGACCAACTGTGAACATTTGTAAATGGACAATATGCATACATTTGCCTCCATCCCACAGTAGCTTTTGCTGGACCACCCATGGGTCACCAAGAAGCCCTGGGTCCTCCACAGAGACCCCAGCCTTAGTGGGAACACAGGAATGGTGGAGTCTGTGCTCTGGGTGGGCATCTGTACCTCTGCTTCACTAGCAGTAACTGCCCACATGTAACAGTTTCACACTAAGGTTTAAATGACCCAGGCACCCTTGAAAGTAATCAGAATTCCTCTGGATCACCTTTGAGTTCCTCAGCAATTTTCATTGTGTCCTTGGGCTTAGAAAGAAATAGGGACATTGTAACATTCTGAATAAATTGAAACAAATTAGATATATTAAGGAAAATTTAATAATGTTTGTTTCTCCCCACTAGTTTCCATAGGAATTTGTTTTTGAGGAACAGCTCACTGTAAGAGATACAGGTAGATGGCCATGCTCTCCAAATACTGAGATTTAAATGTGTGTGTGTGCGCGCGCACATGCACACACCTGGACATGTGTATTATGCATGTAAACACACATGTGCACAGCCAATTTGAATTCAGTGCTACTCTGTGCAAGACCCATTATTAGGAAAGACATAGGCCCCACTGGGTTGGTCCCCTACTCAGGACCAACGGTTGGCACAATTTAGCACTCTGGGATTATCTAGTGGGATTCTAGAACAGGAGCATAGGTGAAGTATCAAACATTTCAGCAGGACTAAACATCTTTGATGGCCTCTAATTTCCTACTCAGTTCATCCTAACAAGTCACTTGATTGAACCACTGTGGCTGAAGCCAAAGAACAGTGCTCATGGACAGTTAATAAGGCTCATGGGCTGGGAGTGTAGCTCAGTGGTAGAGCGCTTACTTGGGCTCTGTGAACCTCTGGATTTGAACCCTAGCAAAACAAAACTAAAACAAAGTCCCCAAAAGGTGAATTTTAGCATGGGCACATGTCTGTAATCCCAGTACTCTGGGACAGTGAGGCAGCAGGATCGAATATTGGAGCCCAGACTGGGCAACACAGCAACTTAGCAAAACCCTGTTTCAAAATTAAAAAAAAAAATTTAAGGGCTGGAGATGTAGCTCAGTGGAAAAGCCCTGGGTTCAATCCCCAGTACCACACACACACACACACACACACACACACACACACACACACACAGAGGCTCACAGCTGATTCAGAGATCAGATCTGGAGACCAAGGCAGGAACTTCAGGAGCCAGGCAACACGATGAGAAGCAAAAGCAAGGATACTGAAAAACAAAATCAGAGTCCAATACAACATTTTCAGATAGCCACTTTGTAAGCTATTTGCAATACTGCATCATTTTAAAAAGAAAATGTGAACATTTCCAAAAGTCAGATGGAAATTTTGGGTTTTTTCAGTCAGTTGGATTGCACAAGTTGGACTGGGGGCTGTCTTTTTAAACAAAAAAGTTTTTTTAAAGATTCTTCACTCAAGACTGGTGTGGTAGTGCATACCTGTAATCCCAGCACTTTCGAGGCTGAGGCAGGAGGATTGCAATGAGTTGAAGCCAGCCTGGGCTACATAGCAAGACCCTGTCTCAAAAACAAAAACAAAACAAACAAAAAAACTAAAAAGATTCCTCATTCAACCCTAAGAGGATCCAGCACCCTTCATTTCTTGTCCAGTGTTGTTACACAGCTGGATTCTGAAGTGAAAAATGAAGTGATTCTTCACTGTGAAGTGAAGAGTGTTTAGGACTGTGGGGCATGGAGATGGTGCAGGTGCCACCCGCTATGTCAACACATGCAGAGGAAGTCAGGGACGCAAGGGGCATCCTGCTGTCACTCATTCTGTTTGCTTGTTCCTGGCCAGCCACTCTTTCCAACTGTTCCTCCTTCCCGGAAATTAAGATAAAGAGCTAATCAAAAACCTAATCCCATTAAGTAGATTATTTTGAAAATCCAATACAGAACATCTGCCTTTTACATGGGCAGTCCTTCAGCACTGTGACTGAGAGCTTACCCACTCACACATTTTGAAGGAGGGGCAGGTGACCTGCCCAAGTCCACACAGCACGAGGCTTATGGCTGGGTTGCCCCTGTCTGCCCTGGGCTATTTGTCCCAGATCTTCTCTGCATGACATGGGGCTTATTTGAAGCCAGCGACTGTCAGGTACATCAAACCTCGGTCACAGCTTTGGCCAGCACTGCTGCAACTTCTGAGCTCAAAGCAGCTGAGTCCTGCAGACTCATCAATCCACTCACCTGCTTCCTACGTGTGCGCTCTCGCCAGTCCTCCAGGACCCTCTAAGGCTGAGAAAGAAAACTGGGGAAAGGAGCGAGGGGAGGCAACCAAAGCCAGTGCCACAGAGCAGTCAGCGCTGCAGAGCTGTGTGGACTGGACTGCCAGAGAGGCATGGCGCCAAGCAGACACTGTCTAGACGTGAACCAGCCTCTCCCAGCCCAGGGCCGGGTGGGGAGGAGAGAGAGAGGCTGGAAAGCCAGCTCGCTCACTGTTCAGCTAATCCAAACACATGACACAACCTCTGACAGGCTCCAGGCTGGGGGTTCACTCTGTCTGGGACAGTTCTTCCCAGGGGCTGGAATTCAGCTGTGGCCTGAGGGAGATTCTGCCAATCCAGCAACCAGAGGGGCTCTGGAAAGGCTTTCCTTCAATTCCGGGGAATCACAGTTTCCAAACTAGACTGAGTTGGGCAGCAGCCAAAAGTAGCATACGGGGGGGGGGGGGGGGGCGGCGAACAGATTTTTGAAATTTCCATTTTTATCGTCTTAGTTCATCCACGAGAAAGACCCACAAAAAACAAAGAACTGGCTTTTGATGGAGGCACTAAGCCTCCAAATCAAATCAGTTTATAAAATGTATCGATGTAGGAATGTCCTTTAAGCATCGCATGGCTCAGAGATAATGTTAGGCCTGGGGGTCTTTGTGGATCAGTTAGAAAAAAAGGTGCTCCTTCCTCTGGGAGCAGGAAAGTTCTGTGCCAGGGCATGTGGCTTGGTGGGCAGTGTGGGATGCATTCGGCCCCACTTGCTCCCTCGGCGGGGCACATTTGTGTTGCAAACATCTGTACAGTTACACCCAGCAAGTAGGGTGCAGCATCAGAGTTGTCTTGCAATTTGGCCTTATTTAATGTGGAATAGTTTTGAACACACTGGAAGGACAAAGAAATTGCCTTAAAACATCTCCTGAGTCACTGACTGTAACAACTACACTGTAGCAACTACACTGTAGCATGCGACTGAGAAGCAGCTGGAGCCAAATTCAAATAGAAACCATGACCAATCCATGTGGCCAGAAAGACTGAACCTGCAGCATCTATCCAGGCACTCAAGCCATTTGACAGATACAGTTGGGAGTGATGATGCCCAGCTGTAATCCCAGCTACTTGGAAGGTTGAGGCAGGAGGATCACAAGTTCAAGGCCAGCCTGGGCAACTTGGCCAGATCCTGTCTCAAAAAATAAAAAGAGTTGGGACTATAGCTCACTGTGAAGGTCCTTGGTTCAATACTTAGTGCTGCAAACAAAATAAAACAAAACAAAAAACTGATGTAACATAAAGGGAGGGGAAGGAGACTTAACATTACTAACAAAAGTGTCTGGTTTGTTTTCAAAGTCATTTCAGAAAAAGCAGTGGGCCTTGATCACTGAGCTTTTACCGTAGGGCTATTTAGTGCTGGAGTTTGCATCCTGGCTTTGCTACCTACTAGGTGGGCCAGTCTGGGACAAATGAATTCTCCAAGCCAGTGTTTTTCTTCATGGATAAAATACAGACAATAATAACTACTCACCAAGTTGTGAAAGTTATGTAAGATAAGGCTTTTTCTCTGTCTGCCTGCTGTCTGGCTAAGTACCAGTCATTTTTCAGAGCTCTGTTTAGGGGTCACTTCCTCTTCCAGGCCTTCCTGAGCCCAGTGCTGGCATAGGGTCTCAGCCCTGTCCTAACTCTTCTCACACAGCACTGCTTTGCGCTTGTGTCTCTGCTGCCTCCTCTACCGGACTGCAAGCTCCTTGGGGACAAGGTCTGGGCCTCATTCGCCAGCACTAACTAACTCAGGGGCTGACACTGGACGGATTTGTGAGAACTTCTACTTTGCTGTTTTTAACTGACTTTGAGAAACTGTATTCTGTCCCAGAAGAGTGATGCAAATGAGCATAGCAAGGCTTTGTGCAGCTGGATCTCTGCAGAAATGTGAAGACTGTCATCCGTGGGTGTTCTGGCAGCTCCTACTGTAGCCCTGACACTCAGGATGTCCTCTCTGTAATGGCAGTAGGAGGAAGAAGCGTGAGAAAAGGCCAGACAAGAAGGAGGATGAGAAAGATGAAGGGCAAAGAGCAACACCAGGTTCCAGGGTTGGTGGGTGGTGTAGGTATGTGAGGCTAGAATCAGGACAGGCTGCAGACCCAGCAGCACCTTCCTCAAAGACTCAAGGTTTGTGTGGCCTTTGCTCCCAGGGGGACAGATCCCAGTCTGCTCCACAAGTATTTCCTACCACGTCTTTTAGAGAAGATAGAAAGTGGGCATGGGGACGGGGGCACATGCCTGTGGTCTCAGCACTCAAAGACTGAGGCAGGAGGATCGCCAAGTTCAAGTTAAGCCTGGGCAAGTTAGTGACATTGTCTCAAAATACAAAAAGGGGTTAGGGCTGAAGATGTAGCTCAGTGCAGAGGCTCCAAGTTCAATCCCCAAAGGGGACTGAAAAAAGAACAAAACAAAAAACAAACAAACAAAAAGAAATGATAAGAAAATATGAAGAGTAAGAACAGTCAGTAGCCATGTGTGTTAATCCCAGTACTCTGGGAGGCTGAGGCCAGAGTACTGCAAGTTGGAACACAGCCTGGGCAATGTAGTAGTTTAGTGAGACCTTTTCTCAAGACAAAATAGAAGAAAGGACTGGGGATATAGCTCAGTTTGAAGGCTCTCAGTTCAATTCCCAGTACTACAAAAAGAAAAAAAAGAGTAATTGACATTTGTTTTTGAAACAATGAAAAGAAACAACTTCCTTTGTGTGATCGTATTTTCCAAAACTAAAATTTATAATTCATAGCCAGGTGACAGACTATATTATGGGGACTACAGAAGGAATACAGGAAAATGACAATCCAAGATATCTGGTGGCTACTTCCACATATAAGGAGAAACCCAGGGGAGAGAAAAACTCAACGTGGAAGAACTCTAGAGGAGTTGTATTACCTTCCAGTTCCTGCCCTCTGTGTACCGTCCTTAGGGAGAAGCCATGCAGAAGCCTCAACTGCCTAAGCACAGGAGATGCTCCCCGAGTGCACAGCTCTCCCCTGGAGGAACGGTAAGAACTGTAACTTTGCAGAAGAAATCCCAAGACGGGTTCAGCAGAAGTGAGAGTCCTGATACAGATTCTGAGCATCGAAGTGTCTACTGAAATAAATACCTACATTTATTTTTTAACAAAGAAAGTAATACTTAAACCTCAGGAAAGAGTCAAAGAAGCAGGAGAATTCTGCATGCTGTTAGCACACCTGTGCATGTGTACTTACATGCAGACAGACAGACACACACACACACACACACACACACACCAGCTTCAAGGCCTGGGTGCTGAGTATCATGTTATAATTCCTCTCAGGGATGAACAGGTAAAAAGTGTAACAACCTGAGCCAGTGCACAGCTGTACAATCCTAGGCAATGACCAGTGGGTGTCCCTGTGTCAAATGAGAGTTCTCTTGTTGGCATTAGTACAGAGTCAAAAAATGCCCCCAGACCCATTCTTTGTCAGTGCCCTGTAGGGACGGATAAGAGGCACTTCATCTCCAGCAGGTACTTGGTTTTGGTATAACTGTGTACCACAAGTAGAGGAAACTGTTTTCGTTACCCAGCTGAAAAGATAGCAACATTGACATTGTAGAGATGAGGAAACTGAACTCATGAATACAGCAACTTCCACAAGGTCTCTCCACTAGGCAAAGCCAGAATCTAAGCCCAGTCCACTATTCCTAAATCCTTATGTAAAGCTCCAAGTCAGAAACATTAGGCAACTGTAAAAAATGGGACATGAGCTGGTAAGGGATACAGCAGGACTTCTAATCAAGGATGGTTTTGTTACAGTGTCGCTCTTAATAACAAACATGCTCTGTAACCTGATCTGTGGGGTGTTGCTCAGTGGCAGACCACTTGCCCAGCACATGGGAGGCCCTGGGTTCCAGGCCTAGCATCACTCACACAAAAAAAATGAACAAAAATGAAACACCACACTTGGAAACATACAGATATGAGAACAAACGGAGATAATGAAGGTGGAAACTCAGGAGAAGGCTTAGTGACAGGAAAATGAGAAGGAAGGCAAAAACACGAGTTCAGTAGGAGACAATTTCACATAAAGTTCCATATGAACAGCTGCCACATACCGATGAGGTGGACAGGCTGACAGTGGTCCCCTCTGCCCAAGCGGAACCTCTGAAGTTCTGAGCATGCCAGAGCCACTCATCCTACTACTGCATCTCAGGATCTTCTGAACCAGGGCCAAGAGGCAAGGCAGGGGTTGGGGTGACTTCTGCTATAGCCATGGATCTGACTCCCTAATGGCCAGATCCAACTGAGCCTGCTATGGTGGTGACCCCTCCTTCAGAACAGGGACCTGTAAGGAATGCACTGCCTTTAAGTTTTGCATAATTCCAACAGCCAGATATGTATATGCCCAGTGACTACCATAATGCCTGATACTTCTGTCCGAGATTAATAAATTGCACTTACTAACCATCATTGAAGAAGAGAATGAAAGAGAAGGGGAAAACTAAACTCTGACTCAGACACAGGATTTAAATCTGGGGATAAAAAGCAGATACAGAGGGGCCTGGGATTTATCTCAGTGGTGCTACAGCCTGCCTCGCAAGCATAAAGTCCCAAGTTTGATCCCCGGTACCAAAAAAAAAACCGATACAGAAATACTTTCCCTACATCAGTTCAGACCAATATCCTAAGACAAACACACAATATCCCAAGACAGACACATCTGGGTCTGCAACATGCCACAGCTTTTGCCATGTCACATGACCTGTTTGACAACAGCTTGATCACAAAGAGTGTCTAGATTATTCAGGAGACATATTAGAAGTCATAAATTCAGATCTAATCTTGGGAGTAGTTTAATGGTGATGGCTTCCAAATGAGGATATAAAAAGTCTGTGAGATTACATAGAAATCCTTCAACCACAGCAGAAAATGTAAATTTACAGAATACATTTTGTACTCTAACTACCCACAGAGCGTTCTATTAGCAAATTATTGCCAGACTCAGCTAATGCAGAAGCTGTTATCTATGATAGCAGCAGCACATACAGCCTTAGTGTGAGCAACTGTTTCCTTCACCAGAACAGCCAAGAGAATTCTCATTATCGTATTTTGGTTGATGCCCAACATTAGAAGGCTTGGCTTACTTTAAGGTGTTCAGGTTCATTTAAAGAACTTACAAGCCTGGGCCAGAAACTGGTTAAGTGTTGTTTTCTGGACAGTTTCATCCATTTGCTACCTCAGGTCTTTGTCAGTTCTAAACTTTCCCTTCTTATATTCATTTTGGATAAACATTTGTCAATTTTGGTCAAAATGGATCGATTTTTTTCCAGCAAGAATGGCAAACAGCTTTCATCTCACATACAGATTCTGACTTATTGCTAATGGGTACCTATAACATTTCCAAGTAGGGTTTTCAAACCTCCCCCAGGTTCAGTAGGAAAGAACTTTGATTGATTAGCAATGTCTGTCACGGAAGGAGAGGGTAAACTGTTTTGTACATGCCATCCTTGCAGCCCATTTATCTCATAGCACTGGGAGGTACTTATTTTTATTCCCTGCATTGTCTAGATGGCTCATCACATACTTCTACTGATTGATTGATTGACTGATTGGGTCATTTGTCTGGAAGGAGAATGAACCAATAGCGCCTAACTGTAGAACCTTACTTCTCACCTTCTGCTGAGGCAATTCCTGGACATACTACTCCTCAGACATTACAAAGATTCCTGTGAGTCTTTCCTTCTTCAAAAGCAATTTACCTCTCTATAAATACATTATTCTGTTTACATTTTCTGATAAAATATGAAAATTAAAATATACTCATTAAAAACCTAGATAGTATATGACTAGAGCTAAGAATAAAAGTACTCAATACTAGCACAAATGGTTGTGTCATATCTTATTTAACCCTTCTTCTATTGGGTTTTTAGGCAGTATTGAGTTTTTAGGTGTCATAAATAACATGATTTACATCTTATTCCTTAAATGTTATAGCAACTAGGACAAAATGATCCAACAGAATGATCTTTCTTCCTTTAACTTAGTTTCTCCTTGTGGATTATAGTGAGCTCTGGAATATCCACCCACTAGACAAGTCAAGTAAGCTCCCCCAAAGCTGACCTAAAGTTCACTAAAATGGATCCACAGCAATGAAGACTATATCTAACTATGTTTGTGGTGTGTTCTTGTACCTACCAAGAAAAACAATTTTCCATGAGGAGTACAGTTAACTTTAGCTAAGTTAAAGTGCTTATAATAAAATCCAAATTGCTTATAATAATATCCAAGTTTCAGGCAAGGTTAATTTACCTTTTCATTAATTAGTAAAGGTTCATTATTGAGAAAATATGGATTTAAAACTTGCCAAATGCTATGAGGGCCAGACATCAAGAGATTGGACTGGTTAAAAGAAAATTAATAATCTTTGGGTAAGGAATCATGAAATGTATACTGGATCTTTCCTATCAGAGGTTTCAGTGTAAATCTTCCCACCATAAGTTTATAGCCTTTCTGCACCAACTCCTTCTATCTTGTTTGGGTGGTAGCTACCTGGGTATATCTGCATGTAAAAGTTCTCTAAGCTATTCACTAATGATCTGTGCATTTTGTTAATGTAAAAGAAGTTTTGAAATCAAGGAAAGCTTCATATTTTATATTAATGTAACAACAGTAACTCTAAAGATATGTGTTCACCATATTGTTTTTTGTTTTCTTTTATTTTTGATACAGGGTCTTGCTATCTAGTCCAGACTGGCCTGGAACTCGGTGATCCTCATTGTCTCAGCCTTCTCAATGTTGGGTGTTCACCACACCCTGCTCACCATGTCATAATATACATCTTAGCTGCCACCACTTCCCTTTTTTTTTTTTTTAAATTCTTTT
>NW_004624731.1:27778968-27795691 GCF_000247695.1 Heterocephalus glaber | reverse complement strand
TTTTCTTCCAATTTCACATTACCTATTATACATTTAGTCCTTATTTATACTTTCAGTTTCTCACACCAGAGAAACTATTTGGTATTTATACATGTGTTCTATTTATTTCACTTAAGAGTATTGCCTCAATGTGCATCCACTTAGTTACAAATGTCTCTAATTTCTCATTTTTTATGGCTCAGTAGTACTCCATTTTATTAAAAAACCACATTTTCTTTATCCAATCTCCAGTTGATGGGCATTTGGGCTGTTTCCAAGTTTTCGCTATTACAAACTGTTAGCTGCCACCACTTAAAACACCTGGCTGCCCCCAGATTGTAAGCAAACCAAGGGAGGTGACCATGTTTGACACTTCATTGGTGATTCTGCCTTGTGTACGGGGCGTGCTTGACCTGCAGCAGAGAATGCTACCTGGCAGACATGGTGAAGGCAAGTCCTGTACTGTCAATGGCTCACTCTTGGAGAAAGCACCCTCACCAAAGCCACTGGTGTCAAAATTGGGTACCTTGGAGAAAAGTATGCATGTGACCTCCAAGGACATTAATCAGCTGGGTTACAAAATGAACAATCTTAGTTTTGTTTTTCAATCCCATGGTTTTGGTATTGAGATGGGCTCTTACTATGTTACCACACATCTCCAACATGTGTGCTTAAATGACCCTCCTGTCTCAATCTCCCAAGAATCTGGAATGACAAGTGTATGGCAGTTCTGCTAGTATCTGGCATTACTAAGCCAATAAAAATGTATGTCTGTTACAAGTGTTTTGTTGGATGTCCAGTTATTTGAAGAGGTATAGGAAAAAGAAACCATGGTATTTTCAATTCTTACATGTGACCACTGGTATTGACAACTCATTCTTTACTTTTTGTTCCATGGAAGCTTGTGTCGTTCTGCCTAACTAATTTCTTCTTTGGGACATTTCCTCTGGGGTCATTATATTCATCTACACCATGACCCTGATCTGCTCCCCTCATGCTCCTCCTCACAGCTTGCTCCTGTGGGCCTGAGAATTGATTCTTGCATTCTGTCACCTGATCTAGAGACTTTTAAAGGAATTATAACAGCCAGGTACTTGCCCATCTGTTTTGGCTATTCAGCAGTAGCCCTGCTATATATCAACATACCAGTTTCCAACAATGGTCTTTAGAACCACAGCAAATAGTTTACTTGCCAAAAGATAAATAAGAGATCATTTCAGTGGCTAATATACAAAGCTCCAAGAAGCAGTTGGCAGATGTGTTTCACTCTAGGCCACGAGTCTACCATTAGAACAATTCTAAAGAATTCTGGGGCCAGGCATAGTGGTGGTATACACCTGTAATCCCAGCTACTAAGGAGGCTGAGGCAGGAGTACTGCCAAATTTGAAGGAAGTCTGAGTTACCTGGTGAGATTCCATCTAAAAAAAAAAAAAGTCCTTTGGTAGAGTGCTTGCCTAATATGCAAGGCCCTGGGTTCATCCTCAATAGTTGCGGGGGGGGGGGGGATGTAGAGGCACTCCCAAATCAGCCAGTAAAACTCCTGATGGTTAAGTATGCAGATAGCAGGGTATAAAGAGGTTAATCAGTGTGGTTTCTGATAATCTTCTAGAATGGCATGCCTAGGGCTAAGTGAAGTGTGTCTGTCTATAGAACTATAATTGCTTTCCTTGTTCTTCCCTTAGGTGACGTACTCACAGTTCATGGGTCAAGTGTAGATCCCTTACTGGAATGAGTGATCTGATTTGTAAATATATCCCCTGTACATGTGACTTATAAAAATGAATTTCCAGACTTGGAATGCTGGGAATGAAAACAAAGACATCTACCTCAGGAGAGCAAGCAGGGAAGTGGTGGAGAGTTTGCCAAGGCTGTCCCCAAAAAGCAGGCAGCTGGGCCACAGAATCCCCATCCAGCCTGGCGTGTTAAGAGGCACAGATTCACTGAGACTTGAGAGGCACACAAACTAACAACTGGGCTCTCCACATCATACTTCCCTCACCAACACATCTCAAGGTACTGCAGTGATTCCCAGTGGGAGAGGGAACAGCAGGTCCTGTGGAATTGTCAAGCCCTCCCTCTGGTGCTGATCCTCCTATGCTTAGTTTAGTCAGATGCCAATACAGGCACCTGCGGAGCCCTGTGCTTCCCCAACACCCTCTTCCAGGCAGACTCTAAAAGTGCATGGTATGTGTGCAGGTAGATGGAGGCTGGAAGTAGGGAAGAATGGAAGAAATCAAAAAACAACTCTAAAGTGCCAAATAAGAGACCACGGAAAACACTAAAAGACAATGTAACATTTTTCTGTATGAGACTGGTTAAGTTTCTCCAATCTAACAGAATAGGATTTACCTAGATTGGCATTAACAGGGATGATAGCCACTGTTCCCTAAGCTCGAACACCTGATTCTGAATGTTTACTTCACAAGCTTTGGCCTTACAACATGATTTGTAAATCAATCACATTATTTTTCAAATGTTGAATTAAATCTGTGTCCATATTAAAGCAAAAGCATCACAAAACCTCACTTTATTTTCTCAATTTCATTTTTAAAAGTTCAACAGTATTTGCACAAGTTTAGCTGCTTGAATGTTTACTAAAATACTCATGCCAATAAAGACTATAAATATTGTGTTTGCTGACTTTATATTTAACAAGAAAAAAACTTCCACAGCTAGTGTCATTAACTAGAAGTTATAATGCTTCAAATAAATTCAAATCACAAATCTCCTATGGAGAGTACCTTTTCATTAATAACTGAGAATTTATTATTAACACATGGATGAAAAACTTGCCAACTGTGCCAGACATCAGAGGTTGGACTGACTAAAAGACAATAATTCTTAATAAACTCGAGTCAACCTAGCTCATGCCTACCCCTCACTCTTCACTGTAACCATGTCCTGGCTTCACAGTCTCCTTCTGCACCAACTCCCTTGATTTTCACGCCTCAGCACTTCTCGTTTTTTCCTCTCCCTATAGGTTTTGCCTGGGAATCTGAGAGCTCTGGATGCTCTTCTACCTCCAGCAGGAAACTGCTGCCAGAAGAACTTCCTTCCAGGGCTCAACTTTCCCTGCAATGCAGACAAGGATGGGGAGGCTGATGTGTAGTCCAGGCTTCCTAAAACAGATCCCAGACCTTGGGCTACACAGACCTGCGGTGAGTGAACCCACAATCTCCTTGCATCTCACATTTGCATTCCAGGTCACAGAGCTGAATCACACACTAGCCAGCAATTCTTAAGCCTGCAGCAAAACTAACCAGAGATTCACCTCATCCATCACTGAACTGCAGCTGTCTCTGAGGGCCACACCAGGGGGTGGAAGGTGTTCCTTAACCGGGGCTAAATCTACCAGCAAAGGAGGATAGTTCCTCAAATTGAAACTCTGGGAATCAAAACGGATGCAAGAAGCTGGCCTGGAGTGCAAGATGGGCTCCAAAGGCAGGGGCAGCTAGGTTCAGATCCCTCTTGAGAACTACCCAGGTGTATGACCTTGGGCAAGGTACCTGCTCTCCTTACATCTGTTCCCTCCTCTGTAAAATGGCAATCATAAACCTACCTAATAGGGTTCGAGGAAATTTCAAAGAAAAGATGCAGGCAACATACACAGTGAAAGTCTAGTGTACAGAATACTTGGTAAGTGCTAATGGTTCCCGCTCGAAAGTGGGTTGGGGTAGAGATGAAAAGCCTGGTGTCTGGAGCCAAACTGTTAGGTTCAGATCCTGTCCCTGCATTAACAGCTGAGGACATCTGATAAGGAACATGAACTTCTCTAACTCAGTTTCTCTATCACAAACATGGAGCTTTACTACCACACATAGTCAATATCTAACAAATATTAGCTATTTTTATTTCATTGTACAACTAGTTTGTATTTTTACCTTAATCCATAGTGTAGGAAATTAAACAAGACTTTGGTACAATGTGTATTTTTTTTAATCGTGAAAACTTGGTATTTGTTTAAAAATTCTGGGGCCCAGTCAAGCTGTGATGCCAACGGAGGGTCGAAACTGTGATATGAAAAAAAAAAAAAATTCAAAGAGGGAGGATAAACCACCCACCAGGGAGCTATTTCTTTTGTAATGTGCATTCCATTTCTTCTCCCTCATGCTTTTTAATTCTTTCCACATTTCCTGCCATAATTATCAAATGTTTAGTTTCTGACCTCACTTTTCTGGAGACTAGAGCCTAGGGAATTTAGAATTGCTTATTTTCTGTCCATAAACCTTGGAGTTAATGGAGGGGCTTGTGAGCGAAGGTTTTGTTGGTTTGTTTGTAGTGTCTCAGGAAGGTCACTGGAGTTGAAAAGAAAACATTACCAATAATAATAATAAAAAAAAGCGCTGAAATGCTTTAACTGGAAACTGCAGAGCCCCCAAAGACCAGAGCCATGGATCTCACACTTGGGCAACATGAGCTTAAGGGGAAATTTAGATTTAAGAGGCCGTTACATGGCCCAGATAATAACACAAAAATCCCAGAGCACTTTACAAAGAAGAACACAAATTTCAGGACATCATAATTTCATCTTATCAGAGAAAAGTAAATCTATTTTGGCCCAAAGAAGACTCTCCCTATTCCTCCACCCCCACTCCTCGAGGAGACAGACTTGGAAAAGTCCCTAACTCCTCTCAATTTCCTTTGAGCAAAGAACTCAAGGCGCCTTTTTGAACTCGGCGGCTGCTCTCCCGGGTCGCCGCCTCCGCCCCGTCCCGTCCGGGTCCCGTCTGCACCCTCCCTCCGCACGCAGCCGCGGAGGGCCGACCCACCACTCGGGGTTTGCGGATTAAGTTTGGTAAACAGCGTTTCTGCGCGGACCCGACCGCCCGAGCCCCACCCCGCTCCTCCCGAGAGCGGAAACCCCCGGTTCCGCCCGGGCCGCCCGGACCCTCTCTCCTCACCCACCTCGGCGCGGACCCAGGCGACCGCCACCAGCGCGAGCGCGAGAGCGAGCCAGCGTCTCCACATCTGCGGGAGAGAAAAGAGCGAGACTGAAGGCGCCGGCCCGGGAAACTTTGGGGTCGCGGCTCGTTCCCCCCTCCGGGCTGGCCGCAGGGAAGGTCCCGTCCCGCTCACCGTGTCCGGCGGCTCCGAGGGCGCGGGCAGGGCGGCGCGGCGAGCGGGGTGCGGAGTGCGAGGAAGGCAGTCCGTGAGCCTAAGAGGAAACCCGACCTGGGCTCGCCGCCCCTTAAGACCCCTCCTTCCCGGCCCGCCGGGCCCCAGCTCCTCCCATTCTCCTCCCCTCTGCAGCAGCGACCCCGCGCTCCACTCGCCTCCCTCCTCCGCCCCCGTGGGTCCCGGTGCCCAGCCCCAGCCCCGAGCCCTCAGGCCCGCTGGAGGAAGGGAGGGGGGGCCACAGCAACAAAGACGGAGGAGGGAACGGGCAACCCCACCGCGGGAGGGGCGGCCGGCCTGCCGCGGCCCGGGTGGCAGCGGCGTAGGCTGCGGCTGTGGCCAGGTGGGCGGTACCGCGGGGCCCGGGCTGGGGCTGGGATGCGAACCTGGAGGACCCGGCTCCCCGGGAGCTGAGCAGCGGAACCCTCCATCTTCCGCCTACCGTAAAACGAAAGGGAGAAGGCGGAGGTGCAAAAGGGGGGCCCTGGTTCGAGGGTGTTACTGCAGGCGGAGCGCGGGGACGCCTGCTTTGGGTTCAACTGGATTTCTTGAGAGGGTGCAGCTGCCCTGCTCTGCTCAGACGATCCCGAGCCCAGCGTTTGGCAGAAGCCTTTTCCTGATTTCTCAGCCCCAGGAGTGGACACCCCCGTCCCTTGTTCCTGATCCCACTCTGGCTTCTCAGGTAGCCTCCGCGATCATGCCTCCCATCTCTTCCAACTTTTTCCCAGTGGCCTTCAAAACTGGGTTCCCTGTCTGACCCAGCTAACTTGCTGCCTGTTTCCTGCCAGGACTCCCTTGTCGCTGGTGCTGAGAACGAATTACCCTTTCAGATGTAATATGCCCAAGGCTGAGCCCTGCTTTCTGCCAAGCTCAGGGGCCGGCCGTCTACTCCCTCCAGTGGTTGCTTCTTTCAGCTCCTGGTTGTAGACCCCCCCCCCCCCGCCCCGAGATCACGTGCATGCATCCCTTAGCTCCCATTCATGGCCCCTTGCCCATGCCAGACCTTCATCCTGTCACCCAGAAATGCTGGCAGCCACCCAGGTTTCTCTCCGGTTGCCCCCTCCTTTTCTGTCTCTACTGCAATACATTGCAGTATTCTCTCGCTACCTGGTTTAAACACTATCTTCTTCAACTGAGAAAATTTTAATGCTCTTCTCCCACATCAAGTGCAAACTTTCCTCTATCCTCACCTCATCTACTTCAACACACTCCCCTGTTCAGATCAGAGGTGTCTTCACATTGTCCTCTCAACTGGTCATATTCACTCTTCTACCACAGTTTGAGTGTCTACTGTTTCGGTTCCAAGGTACTTCAAAATGCCCACAACCCCCATGCAAGTTCAGAATCCATTGAGACAGCCAGTGGAGTCGCCACGATGGAGAGCATCATGTCACCTTTGTTCCTGGTGACAGCTGGAATGATACCAAGGCTTTAGAGTTGCAGCCTTATATAAACCCCACTGTGTGGAAAAGCAGAAAACGCAGGCTTCTTGGGGTAGACATGCTCCCTAAACTTGGGGTGGGAGTGACACAGCCTAGGGCTTTGACACTCATCAGTTAGCTCCCTCCTGCTCCTTGGTATGGAACACACACACCACATACTCTGTCCCAATCACTGTGCTAGGGTTGAAGAAGGGAATTGTGAAATACAAAGTTTTGCTTCTGCCTTCTGGAAATTCACAATAGTAATACCTTGGTTCATAAACACTTCTGTTCCCAAACAATTTGATTCACAACAAAAGCAGTGGACAGAATTTTGCTTCCATTCAAACTCCACATCAGGTGACAAACAACCGAGGCTATCTTCTCTACACAAACACAAAAGCAGCCACCTTCCCTAAAATCATATGTTGAGGCACCGCTGTACTTGGCATCCCTTGTGCAGCACTGCACTCCCTCAAAGCTGGTACTCCTCCCTTCCTGTTTGTCTACTGGAATTCTGTTCTTCGTAGAACTCAAGTTTCACTGCATCTCTAGCACCTTTTCTGACAACCATTTGGCATAGAGGAAGAACATGAGGTTGGAGGTCAAACCGACCTGGCTTTCAATCCTGTCACTGCCATTTACCAGCTGTGACCTTCATCAAATTACTTGAACTCTTGGAACTTAGATTTCTGTATCTTACAAATGCCAGTGATAATGCCCTTCAGGAGGTCGTGAAATTTAAATAGATACATTACAAAAAGTTTCTGGCAGGCATAGGCCTCTATAAATGGTAGCCATCATTATTTCATTGATCTGCTTTGCATCTAAATTGCAGCTGGTACCGTGAGAGCCATCCAGCATATCTTGCTCTACTTAATTGTCACAACAAACTAAAAGGTATTTTTTTATGGCTTCCATTTTCAAATGAGAAAACTGAAGCTTGGAAAAAGTTATGTATTTTTCAAAGTTATATAGCTGGTTACACAGCTTTACAACTTCACATTTTATTACATATTATACAATGTTTAACACTTACATAGTTTTCTTGATTCAGAGTATGGTTAACTCTATAGTAAACAAAACAAAAATAGCAACAAAACAAACTGCATGAGAGAGTGGACAGCTATATCAGGGAGGGGCATTTGTTGTATGTGACAGAGCAGCCAACTTAAATGACTGTACAATTAAGTGGAATTTATCAACCTGCATCCCTGAGAAGTCCAGGCATAGGGCTGGATTTAGTGTCTTCATCCAGGATGTCAAGGTCATCAAGGATCAATTTCTTGCCATTGTTTGCTTCTGCTGTCAGCAGTCTCTTTCTATCTCTCTTCTGCAGGGTGGCTCCTGGGAGCTCAGCCTGTGCCCTTACAGCGGTAAGCTGACTGCAGGGCTGATCTTTGGCCTCACCTAGATGAAGCACAGAGCAGCTACAATAGCCCTAAGAGATAGCTAGATAAATAGATAGATGATAGATTGATTGATAGACTTTTTTTCCATTACTGGAGGTTGAACCCAGAGACTGAGCTATATTCCTAGCCCTTTTAAAGTTTTTAAAATTTTGAGACAGGATCTCTCTCAGCTGCTAAGTTGCTCAGTATGTGCTAGAACTTGAAACCCTCCTATCTCCTAGAGTGTTAGAATTACAGGCATTTGCTGCCATTACCAGCTCTAGGATATACTTTTTTAAAGCCCACTTTGGGTTTCTGGATACCTCCAAAGTGATCACTCTGGCCTGGGGCAATTGGCTGCTTAAGCAGTGAGGGCCCAGTCTGGGAACTGTCCAAAAAAGACCAGGATAATGTTGGTGGGGAAAGGAAGCTGAGAGTTGCCAAATGACGTCCACTGCAGTAGTGAATCTCCAGCTTACCCAGTGAAATCGGTGTTCTCCAAAGAGGGGTAGAGGGTCCCCAGACGGCAAGTGAAAAAAAATACTAGAATTTCTGTTTTCACTTATTTACTATCTGAAAATAGAAATCACTTTTGCAAATATATATTGATTATGGCACCTATATTGGATCCCTCTGTCAGGCAGTCAGGGGTTAAAAACCCCATTGGCTAAATGAAGAGCCCATGAGCATTCTTCCCCACGGAGGGACTGACAGCAGCTTGTTTCCACTAACAGACTGTGATGAACTGCAGCCTGCCCGCTTTGGTAGATTTATACATGATGCACTCTAGTTTTAACTAAATTAGATTAAAAACATTTCAACCCTAAAACTCATAAATTGAGGATACAACCTTTTCCCATTAGTAAGAAAAAGCAGAGATGACACATTTCCTGCTTCTGAAAAAAGCTGGCTGTCTGCTGCTTTCATGAAGTAAAGGGAATTGCAATGAGACCTGATGATAAGTCAGTCAAAATTCAAAAGTTACAATAAGGCTATTTAAAACATGGATTCACACTCATTGTTACTAGTGATAGCCTCATCCTAAGTATGCCTGGAGATACTGGTTAAAAGTATTTAAGATCTGAAGACCTCTAGAAACAAAGGACTGGGAAAATAAAGACAAATCCTACATTTCTGGTGAGGTTTAAAGACATGCAATGCTCAATTTAGTTCTTTAGAACATTTTGCTCAATATTGTGTTTAGAGACTCTCTTTTAGGTTTCTTAACAGCAAAAAACATGCCTTTGAGAGAAATAATTGTGTTCCTGCTTTCATCCAGAATAATAGAAATACTACATGAAGACCAAAATGATGACAGGCTAAGATGCATTCTTTGGTCAGCACACATTTTTGGGTTTTGCATCCACAGATTAAACTAACTACAAGTAGAAAATATTCAGGAAAAATATTGTTTTATTAAAGAATATGTACAGTATTTTTCCTTATCACTGTTCTTTTAATAATCTATTTGCATAGCATTTACATTGTACTTGGTATTATAAGTAAACAAGATATGATTCGAAGCACATGGGAAAATGAACATGGGTCACATGCAAATATGATACCATTTTATATAGTACTTGAGCTTCCATGGATTTTGGTACCTTAGGGGGTATCTTGGAATCAATCCCTTGGAATATAAAGGGATAACTGTATATATAGCTGTATAATACCAGAGAATAATATTAGTGCAGATTATGCCATGTGAGAGATTTCTTATATACTGAATGAAAATACAGATGTCTCCATTGTTCCTTAGATTATTATACTGGCTATACTCTGTTTCAATAATGAAGTACACAAAAAATTGCTTTTTCCTGAGTGTAACTAAGGAAGCCTATACTGGGAGGGATACATTTTTAATAATACATTGCATCTTTAATGAAAACAATGTTTTCTGGAAGAACTGTGTTAAGTAAGGTCATAGGAGTGGCTGTTTTGAAGGGGGTAGAAGAAGAGTTCCCAGTTAAGTACAACAGCTAGGCTCACATGTAAAACCTTCATCACGCCATTCATAGAGAAGCCGTGGCAGCAGAGACACTGGGGCCAGAACTGTAGAGCATGATTTGGAAAGTCACTGATGTGGTTATATTGATAAATTTTATAAATCAAAATATAGCAGAATATTTACAGCACTTATGTGCACTTATGATGATATGGGCAGCGCTCAGAATATTTTGAGGTTCACAGATGATCTTGAACAGAGGACTTAAGTGTTGTTAAACTTGAAAATGTATGATTTTGTGGGGTACTAGGGTTCAAACTCAGCATCACGTATATGTTAGGCAAGTGCTATATCACAGAGCTGCATCCGCAGCCCTCAAAATATGAATCCTTTTTTGTCATGATGACAGTTATTAGCAATTTGTTGTCTTTTTCTATGACAATAGGAAGAATGTTAGCTATCAGATTAAGACAAATCCACACACAGTCTATAACTTCAAGATAAAAATGTGATGTTAATAAGGAGAGATAAAGAAATTGCTTTTTAAAAGAAACATGCAATAGAGAAATATTTTAAAATTGGATATTTGAAAATGTTATATCATTAGGTGGTTTTGTTATCCAAATAATGCAAGTGTGGCTCCCATGAAACTTTCATACATGCACATTTGAAAAACATAGGCACAGTTTTCTAACTCATTTAAAACTTTTCTAGCTAAAAGTTCTAGCGAAGTGGTGTGTGGTGGTGAACACCTGTAATCATAGCTACTTGGGGCTGAGGAAGGAAGATGGAAAGTTCAAGGCTGGAATGGGCAACTCAGCAAGACCTTCTCTCAAGATAAGAAATAAAAAGAGCTGGGATTGTAGCTCAGTGATATAGCACCCCTGGGTTCAGTCCCCAGTACCACACAAAAAAAGTGACAGTGGTTATTTACTCACTTGTTAAAAACGTAAAAATGCAACAAATTTTGATTAAATCATGGGGCAGTCAAAATTGCTAGCCAAATATTGACAAAAACCCTAGCAAGGTTGGTTTCTAGGACTGAAAAGTGTATGTCATGATTTGATGAATGAAACTATGTATATCTACCATTCAGATCTATGTGTATCTGTGAATGTATTTATCTTCAAAGGCCACTATATCCATCAGAACACTGGTGGATTAAGATATGGAAATCCATTTTGGTGGCTGGAAGGTCAAAACCAGAGCCAGTATGATCGATTTCTTGTGGCCTTTCTCTTTGACTTGCTGATGATTTTTTCATCACTGTGACCTCACATGGCTTTTCTGCTTCCTCTTCTAAGGACATGAGTCGTATCTGATTAGGGCCCCACTGTTATGACCTCAATTAATCTTAATTACCTTCTCAGAGGCCCTGTCTCCAAACACTGTCACATTTGGAGTTATGGTTTCAACACATGAATTGGGGAGAACACAATTCAGTCCATAACAATGAGTTACCTTTTTCAGCTCTGAAAGCTGTAAAAGCAGTTATAAAAATAAACCAGACTTAGAATCATACTTTCAACTCCCTGTCATAAAATTTGAAGCAAATATTTTCTAAAAGAAGTAACAACCTCCCACTAAATTTATTATTCTTATTTTTCCAATGAGATAAAAAGGTGTTTTAATCATTAATAAGTAAAATAAAGGAATATTTTTAAAATGTTGATGACATGGCTGCAGAAAGTCAAATCTCACACTTAGGCCAAAGGGACACCCTAAGAATTGAATACAATATTTATCATGGTTAATTAGTCACATTCATTGTGACAGTTTCATCAATCATTGAGAATACCTGTGGCAAGATATTTTCATCAGCAACTTGGGAAAATAAGGTATTTGCTAAATGCTTATGTATTTATTCATACATCCAGAGTCATATGTAATTTAAATATATGCCTATTCTGCCTGATCTAAAGGCCATAGACCCACACAATCTCCTCAAAGTTAATTTTGGAAAATTCTATAAATTGGTGGTATAAATTTTCATATTATATTCATAAAACTGTGATTTATATTAATCCATCTACTCATGATGGACTTGGCAGGATTGGTTTGGATAAATAAAAGGACTTGATAAGTTTTTGTTTTGTTTTTTGAAGGATGTGTGTGTGCAGGTGCTGGGTTTCAGACCCAAGCCCTTGCACATGGAAAGCATATGCTTTACCACTGAGATACATATCTGTAACCCAACTTTGTGGAATTTTTAAATGTCGCAGTAGTCAGTACACATCAATTCCTTTTGCATCTAGCATGCTTTCACTGCACTTCAGGTAACAAAATCTAGTTTCCTTCTAGAGTATCATTCCTCTTCCACTCTTCAACAATGTTTCTATCTTGCTGTAGAGATAAAAAAGTGATTCAAGACAAACCAGTCAGTTCATTTCATCTTCCTGTCTACAGTAACTACTGTAGGAGTCATTTAACAGAAGTGAGCCCAGTAAGGCTATGAAATCTAATTCTAAGACTTTTGTCCTGCCCGTCAGGGAAGCTGATGCTCTCTGCTACTGGCCTGGGTACTAGATTATGTATCTGTAGCTGCTGGGGGCCTCCTCCTGGGGCCTGAGATATGCCAACCGAGAGGAGGCAGAACCAGGAGTTGGAGTAATCTAGTAACACTGTCAGAGCCACAACTTGAGCTGTACCTGATCTGACATAGTCTTAGACTTATTTTTTTTGCCTCTTTATCTTTTCTCTAGCCTCTTAGGTGTGTGTGTGTTTTCCTCAATTGAAAAAACTCCCAACTGATCATCAAGCCATAAATATTACCGTAGAGTGTTTAAAACAATAAGATAGTATAAACAAATGTACTAATCTTTTAAGCCTACTATTTGTAAGGTTCTGAAATAGTAGAGCTGGACAAGGGAAGTGATTTTTTTCAAACATTTGTAGAAAAGCAGATATTCTGTCCACAACACAATGTAGCTTCCTCCACTGAACATCCTGCTACAGACATGGAATGTGTATTATTTAAGACACCTTTAATATACATCACTGAATCCAACTCATGCTAGCCTAAGCCAAGAGGGAATTTATGGTTGCTTAGGAGTCGTGGTGGCTCCTGGGGCCGAACAAAGGGCTGCAGGAGCTAAGTAAAGTGTCAGGGACTTAAATGGGTCTTCTGGCAAGATAAACACAATGCCTCCTCCAAAATTCACTTCCTGTAAATGTTACCTTATATGGTAAAAGAGTGAATATTATCTTATATGTTGAAGGTGTGATAAGTGAAGGGTCTTAAGTGAGGAGCTCATCCTGGATGGTGATGTAAAGGTGGAGGTGGAGAGTGGAGTGATGCAGCTACAAGCCAAGGAATGCCAGGGAATATGGGGAGCCACCAGAAGCTAGAAGAGGGAGGAAAAACTTCTCCCCAGAGCCTGTAGAGTAGTGATAGCCAACCTATGGCACATGTGTTGAAGTGGGCATGCAGGGCTCTCTCTGTCAGCATGTGAGCCAAGTCATCTCAGCATCACCCTAGCAGCCAAGCATCAGATAAGGGCACATAGAGCCTATGCACATGCTCGGAAAGGAATAGTGGCTCCAGGTGATGACATCATGAGCCACTACTTATCTCAGCTTTCATGTGGCTGGTTATTGTGCTGCCAATATTTTGCTTGGACTGGTTGTGAGTTTTAATACATTTGTTTTTATTAACATATGATTTTAGCTTGAGTTTTCATAACAAAAATTGAAATTTAATATCTAAGATTGAGCAAAGATATATACAATAGATAGATAGATAGATAGATAGATAGATAGATAGATAGATAGTTGATTGGACTGGCGATGATCTTAGCAGAAGCCCCTACAAGGTAGGAAATGAATTCAGATGCCTTATTCAGAGCAGGTCAAAAGCTGATAGTCAGTGAACATTAACCCCTTGTGCTGGTGGTTTGCAAATTCCAGGAACCCCAGCTGAGAATCACTGCCATAGATTATTGATTCAAGGAATATTCATTTCTTTAGTGTTAACTAATAGCAACTAACAGCATTAGCTATTTTTGGTATAGGGATAGATTTGTATTGGGTGCTTCATTTTTCTTTTAATTTTATGTTTTTATAGACTCCAAGTTTTGAACAACAAAGAATGACTACAGTGGGAAAAGCAAAATTAAAAATAGATAGTGGAAGATAATTCCAAGAGGCTGATACAGAGTCTTTTGAAGTGATTGAATGGAGAGAGAAATCATTATGTACTCTGTAGTGAAAGTGTTGTGTCACATACCACATGTTAGAAGACACTTTGATAACAACCACAAAAATATTGCCAAACTTGGTGAAACTGTAAAGAGTTTCTTGAAGGGAAATTGAGGAAATATCATTTCCAGGATTGTTGTTTTTGCAATTATCTTTCTAAAACAAATCATCTGTGAGCTGGCAGCTTTCAAATTTCACTGCGGATAGCAAAACATGGTAAGCCCCTCTCTGATGGGGATTTTATTAAAATGACCATGTTGTCTGGAAGTAATTCCCTTTTTCATGATTTCCCAAACAAGAACAAAATTATGTGATGCATCTCTGAAATGCCACTTAGCAAAAATACTGTTAAAAATAGAGTCCTATACATGATTAATCAGCACCTCACCACTGACTTACAAAAGGCAGTCTGTTACTCCATGCGCTTGTATGAAAGCACAGATATAAATACTCATGCAAGGCTAGCAGTAATTTGCGTTATGCTGTTGGGGACATCATCAGAGAAAAGCTAGTGAAACTGGTGTTTGCCTGAAAGAACACAAGGGATAGATTTATACAATGCTGTGGAGGCTTTTGTCATGACATAAGACCAGAAGAAGTGGTTTCAATTACTAATGATGGTGGTGATGCACTACTTTGCATGGTGGGGGCAAATATGGTTTCATACTGTTCTTTGTTAAAGAAGCAAAACTGGGGCCGGGGATTTAGCTCAGTAGTTTTGCCGCCTACTGCGCAAGCTCAAGGACCCGAGTTCGATCCCCGGCACACACCCCCCCCCACAAAAAAAAGAAGCAAAACTTCCAGTCATTCAGTTTCATTGTATTATACATAAAGAAGCTCTTTGTGCCAGAAAAAGCAGCAAAAAATTAGATGACATCCTTGAAGATGTCACAAAAATGGTGAATTACATCATGGCTCATGCTTTTAATTTTTGACAATTTTAAGCATTTCTTGATGAAGTTCAGGCACAGTATAATACTTTACTTATGTATAATAATGTCCAATGGCTGAGCAGAAGATGAGTCCTAGAGAGATTTCTAGTCTGCTTGGATGAAATTAGGCTGTTTATCAATGAAAAAGGGCAGGAATATCCACAGCTCACTGATATGGCCTAGCTTAACAATCTCATAGTTTTTACAGATTTTATACTACACTTCAACATAATGAATAAAAAACTACAAGGTGTAGGGAAAACAGCAGAAAGGACATTTTGTGATATCAAAACATTTGAGAGAAAACTGCAGGCTTTGAAAGAGACCTTGAAAGTGAGCAGCTGAAATATTTTCCAAATCTAAAAATGCATTTAGAAAATTCTACATTTGCTGACAATCCTATAAGCTACTAGGAAATCTACAAGGAATCAGAATTTTAGTAACAGATTTTTACAGTTCTGTAAGATGGAGACAACTCTGTGTTTTCTTGTTTCTCCAGATAAAGCCAAATTTGAAGCACTTGATCTTTCCTGCTTACACTGGTTAGATTTTGGAAATCTTGAAATGGAGCTATTGGAGTTTTAAGCTCTATCTGGAAAAATAAATTCTATGACCTGTGTGTAACACTTGAGAAGATAGAGCGTGAAGGGTTGACAAAGAACAGCACAGCTGGTAGTTCTGAAAATGAAATCCTTAAAGTGTGGAATTCGCTGCCAAATAATTTTAAGTTAATAAAAGCACTCGAGATTGCTTTTCTTACTTTGTTTGGGTCATCTTATGCTTGTCAGCAGATGTTTTCAGCTTTGAATTACAGTATCAAATCTGATTCAAGGAACAGACTAATAGATTACCTTAGGGCAGCATGTGTTGCTCTCAAACTGACAAAATATGAGGTTTGACAAGTTATCAGCATGCATACAACAAAGGTCACATTAAATGTGCAAAAGCACACCAAATGCAAACTTTTACCTCTCAATAAAAAGCTGCTTGTATCATGAAAGCTGTATTATTGTCCTTTTAAGTCTCTTAAAAGTTTAGCCATCACCACTCTAGAGGGCGTGCTGCCTTGCTATGGGGAGAGCCCTGTGTTTGGGCTATGATACCACCCTAGAGAGCTTCACAATCCACTTGAACTGGAGAAGGAGATTGCTCCAGAGAAAGGAGACAGAGGAAACTATAAAAGCCAACATCCACTGCAAGGCAGTAGGCCAGATGCCTGGGCTGTTTTGCAGCTTGGGAAACTAGGAGGATATAAGGATTGTGGGCAGAAACAGAACAGACTTGCCCCTGAGTGCAATACTTTAGATATTCCCTCCTCTAGATCCAGGTGTAAGACTAATTATCTTTTGAATGAAAACTGCAGAAGCTCCTTGCTTCATCAAAATAATGGGTCCACCCTCTTGTAGGTTTCTGTCAAGGATGATCTAGACCAGATGAGAGAGGGTGGCCTCAGTGGCAGCATCAAGTTATGGGCAGAGTTGGGCTCCTAAGGGGTGCCCAGGGGATAGTGTTCCCCATGGCCAGAGACCTACAGCTGAGAAGAGCCTTTGGCTCATTCTGGGCAGCTTTGTTTCCCTATCTCATATTTTATTTTTTATTTTTTTATTTTTTTCTCCATTAAGTTTATTGGTACATTTTAGGTATAAAATACATTTACATACATCATTGGGATCTTGTACCATTACATGAATATCTTGGCTCTTATTTTTTTCCCCTTCCCCTGCCCTCCCTTCACCCCCTCC
>NW_004624731.1:27755799-27767141 GCF_000247695.1 Heterocephalus glaber | reverse complement strand
AAATAAGAACCAAGAGAGATTATGTAAAGGTGCAAATTTCCAATGATGAATGTCATTATATTGTGTACCTAAAATGTACCAATAAAATAAAATTTAAAAAAAGAGTTGAGAGGACCACCTGAGGATTTGCTCTGAGAAGCCCAACCAGACTCCAGCTCTGAGTCTAGTTCTATGGCGGGAGTACAGTGCATTTACCATGTTATGGATTCTATCTATTTCCAGAGCCAACATTCTATGACTCTGTAAAACGTGGGTAACCAGAAGTGTATTTTATGGACGTGGTATGGCAGCCCGTGTTATAGTGCAGGGACCTCAGGATATTCAGTTAGTAATGGGAATATGTCCTCCATGTGACTCAGCACCCACACAGACTCCCATTGATGTAGCATTGGCTGAAGCAGGAATGTGATTAGAAAGAAGGTTTTCATTCCAATGGTCACCTTGTTTGGGGAAGGATAACCTTCCTTTATCTGGCATGTGACCTTTCAGTTGAGTATTCTGGGGCTGTTGCAAGATAGTGCTAAATAGCACAAGAATACTCACTCTGTGACGACTGGTCCCTAGTGAGCTTCCTGCATTGAAAGTGATAAGAGTTGTTTGGGACTCTCTAGTCACAGTATTAGAGCCATTTCCAGCTTTTGTTATTAAAAATGAGCTCAAGTTTTAAGTCCCTATTTTAGGATCAAGGGAAACATGAAGCTTCAGACAGTGATTATGGTTTTGAATACAGGAGATAGCTAAGACAACTGGACTACTAAAGGATTGAAACTTGGTATTTTTGCTCCTCAGTTTTTTCTATTAAAATGTGAATAATAATAACACCACACAGGACTTCTGTGAGTATGAAATTGGACAGTGTGTGTAAAATACACAGAGCGAGTTCTTAATTACTGTTACCTATTTAATTTATTCATAGGTACAGTACAGAATCTTTAACATGATTATTTTATATCTGAACTTTTCAGGATTCAGAATTCTATCACTGGAAGTGGTTAACAGCAGAAAGCTTTATAAACATTTCTCAGGGATAGATTTGAAACATTTGTAAAATGTGGTAGACTTTTGGCATTTATGGGTTTCAGTTTTGTATTTTTAGCTATTCACAGACAACTTAGGGATCTGTGGCATGGTATAACATGCTTCACCTTAATCTAAAAGGAGCTGCCTTCTACTTGGAGAGATGACTTCAGAGCACAGATTGCACATCACCTTCACAGCAGAGGATTGGACAAGGCAGAGTGGAAGGTGAACACTTTACCTGGAGAGAGCCAATTTACTGTTTGAGTCAAGCCAAAATTCTCTCCTGGATTGTTCTTGTTTTAAAAGATAGAGGAAGAACAAATTGGGGATAAGATCTCATAATATCTGTAATTTATTTTCAAATGGCTCAGGATAAAGGTATGCATGACTATACACATGCAAGAGGAGGAGAGTCAGAAGAAAGGCGGGGGCAGGGGAGGGAGCGAACACAAATGTCACAGTGTGCTAACAATTGATAAATTTAGCTAAAGTCATATACACGTATTCTTTGTACAGTCTTTTTTTTTCTTTTTCCTGGTACTAGGGATTAAACTCAGGACCTTGCACTTTCGAGGCAGAGGCAACGCCACTGAGCTAAATTCCCAGCCCATTCTTTGTACAGTTTTTCAACTTTTCTTTCATTTAAAGTTGAAAAAATTTTTACTGATAATAAAATACACTTATACAAAGACTTTTTTAAAAAAATCCTTGAGTTAGAAGTTTGTTTCAGAGATTCTAGTCATCTCTCTTGGGCTTTGAGTTGAGAAACCACATGTTAATCTTGGGTGGTGGGCCAGGTGCACACCAGAAAGCTTCAAACAGAAACTTCAAAGATTTTAGAGAGACATCGCCTGCCTCAAAAGTGCAAGGTCCCGAGTTCAATCCCTGATACCAAAAAGGAAAGACTTTAGACAGAGACAGAGAAAAGAGAAGTACAGAGACCAGTAGAGGGAAAGGAGCCTCAGAACCCCGGGGAAGTGGGAGGGCAGCCTTGATTTTTAAATTTTGGGGTTCTGTGAGTCAGGGGCTTGCTGTGTAGTTCAGGCTGGCCTCAAACTCTTGATCCTCCTGTTTCAGTCTCCTGGTTGCTGGGATTATAGACATGTATCTTGATCCTTGACTTTTTTGCCTGACTTCTATGAGCCACATTCACATTCTTCCAATACAATTTGTAATTTTTTCCTTTAAAATAGCTTGACTGGTGTTGATCTGTAGGAGGCAGTGGGCTCTGAGGAGACCAGGTCTATGGTCACAGGTGTGCTAAGGCACAGAGGGGATCTTTGCCTCTGTTGGTGAAATGCTCAGCTAGAAAGTGTGCTGAAAGATTGTTCCCTTATACATCTCACTGGAGTGTGTGCAACATGGAGCACAGGTGTTAGCTAGAAGAATCATGTTCAGTTGTACTCTATAGCTTTAGAGGAAGTGAATCTTACATACAATGAAAATATATTCGTCAGCTCACAAACTCAGGTATGTCAGGAATAATGTACCATTCTTTCCTTTCTATTGGTAAAACTAAGTCCTCTCTGCAGCCCTGCTCCTAGCTGGGAGCAGAGTCTCCAGTGTTTTCCAGAGGTGGATGTGGTTGTGGTGGGTGTCAGGATGTGCTCCAACCCTGGACCACCATCACTGAACACACCTGGAATCTGCAGAGATGTTGCCCTCATCCTCTAGCCCTCTTCATCCTCAAGTGAGCCTTCTCCTGGACCACCTGTGGGGCACATGAGACCCTCTGAGGGAGCCTCTGGCCACCATCCCCCACCTTCTCCAGGGCCTAACCATTCAGTCCTCCACAGAAGTGGAGTCTTAACATTCACCGAGCTTAGCTTTCCCAGGGATTCTGAGTGCTTCCATTCGGCTTCCTCCCTGGGCTCAGCTTAAGGGGGCAGGACGCAAAGGCCTTTTTCAAGTGATTCATGTGATTTCTCTCTCCTTTCCCTCTCCTAGAACCTTTGAGCAGGGGATTGGATAATAGATAGACTCTCTGGAATGCTTCTCAGCTACTTTATTATTTCTATTATTGCCTATCAATTTTACAAATTATTGGGTTTTAATGTATTTTCATGTTAACATTTTGATCATATCTATCTTCCTCATTGTTCTCCTATTTCCTTTCTATTTTTTTTTTTTTTGTACCAGGGATCAAACTCGGGTCCTTGCACTTGCAAGGCAGGCGGCGGAACCACTGAGCTAAATCCCTGGCCCTCTCCTTTCTATTTTAATGCTATCTCTTTTTTTCCTTTTTCTTTTTTAGATTCCACATACTAGGGAAAACATGTTGCTTATCTTTTTGAGTCTGGCTTATTTCACTTAATATGATGATCTCCAATTCCACCCATTTTCCTGCAAAAGATACAATTTCATTCTTTTTTATGGCAGAATAATACACTATTATGTATACATATATAACATTTTCTTTATTCATTCATCTATTAATGGGCACATAGGCTGGTTCCATATCTCAGCTATGATGAATTGTGGCTTAGTAAACAAGGGTATGCAGATATCTCTCTAGTATGCTAACTTTAACTCCCTCAATTGCATACCAAAGACTGGAATAGCAGGATCATGTAGTGGCTGTGTTTTTAGTTTATTGAGGACCCTTCATACTGGTTTCCACATTTTTTGTTTTTGTTTTTATACTTGATGATGGCCACTTTGACTGGGGTGAGATGGAATCTCAGTGCAGTTTTAATTTGCATTTCCCTAATGGCTAATGATGTTGAATATGTTTTTTCATATACTTATTGGCCTTTTATATGTTTTTTGGGAAATGACTGTTCAATTCATTTGCCCATTTACTGATTGGGGTATTTGATTTTTTTGGTGTTAAGGTGTTGTAGTTCTTTATATATTCTAGATATTGATTCTCTGTCAGAAGAATAGCTGGAAAGATTTTCAGCCACTTTGCAGGATATATCTTCACTCTGTTGGTTCTTTTCCTTGCTGTGCAGAAACATTTTAATTTGATGTCCCATTTGTTGATTTTTGCTATTATTTCCTATACTATTGGAGTCCTATTCAGGAAGTCTTTGCCTGTTCCTATAGTTTCAAATGTTTCTGCTATGTTTCTTCTAGCAGTTTCAAAGTTTTAGGTCTTATACCAAGGTCTTTCATTCATTTTGAATTGATTATTTGTGCGAGAGATAGGGATCTGGTTTCAATCTTCTACAAGTTGATATTCAGCTTTCCCAGCACTACTTGTTGAAGAGGATTTTCCTCCTATGCATAGTTTTGGCTCCTTTGTCATGAATAAAAAAGCTGTACTTGTGTGGGCTTTTGTTCCTCCTATGTTCTCTATTCTATTCCACTGGTCTACATGTCCATTTTTATGCCAATATCATGCTGTTTTTGTTACTATGGCTTTGCAGTATAATTTGAAATCAGTTATTGTGATGCCTCCAGTCTTGCTCTTTTTGCTTAAGACTGCTTTGGCTAGTCTGAATCTTTTGTATTTCCACACTAATTTTAGGATTGCTTTTTCTAGTTTTGTGAAGAATGCCATTGGAATTTTTATGGGGATTGCATTGAGTCTGTAGATTGGTTTTGGTAATATGGCCAATTTAACAATATTATTTTTCCTGATCCATGAAAATGAGAGGACTTTTGATCTTCTAGTGTCTTTAAAAAAACTTCTTCAGTGTTCTGTAATTTTCATTATATGGTAGAGGTCTTTCACCTCCTTGATTAGGTTGAGTTCTAGATTTTTTTAAAAAAATAAAATAAATGTTTTTATTTTTTAAATAAAATTATGACTGGAACTATTTTTCTGATTCTTTCTCATTTAGTTTCACTATTGTTATATAGAAAAGCTATTGGTCTTTTAATATTGGGTTTGTATCCTGGTATTTTGCTAAATTTATTTATCAGCTCTTAAAAGTATTTCAATGGAGTCTTTACAGTCTTCTAAGTATAGGATCATTTTGTGTACAAATAAGGATAATTTTGTTTTTCCTTTCCTAATTGTATCCTTTCTATTTCTTTTTCTTGCCTAATTGCTGTAAAATTTTAATTGCTATATTGAACAGGAATGGTGAGATTGGATATCTTTGTCTCCTGATTTTAGAGGAAATGCTTTAAGTTTTTCCCCATTTGGTATGCTGCATTTAAAACTTAGTTTTTTTAAAAAAATTAGAATATTTGTACAGAAATAGCATTTTTCATTGTTTTCTTTAATTATAAAATAACTAGAACTATGTCTGGCCATGGAGGTACTCACCCGTAGTCCCAGCACTTAGGAGGCTGAAGCAGGAGGATTGTCATGAGTTTGAGGCCATCCTGGGCTACATAGTGAGTTCAAGGCCAGCCTGAACTACATAGCGGGACCATGTCTCAAACAAACTAGAATTAACAAAGAAAGACTTTCTATATTGTCTTTTGAGAAACACAGATTCAGAATTCAGTATTAGGCAGTATGTCATGATTTCACATCCCGAGTCTTAGTTGGGTATTAGCTTTTAAAAGCCAAGTTTGTGGATCTCAAATCTTTTTTCTTACAAAGGTTATTTTGTATTCCCAAAACATTTTATCTGCATTTTGTTGTAAGTGCATTTGGAGACAGATGATTTAAGTTAAAGTGAACTATTAGACACCTTAGTCCAATTTGACTTTTGCCCTAATTATAAGAGGAGATTTGGAAACACAAAGACACCCAGAATGTGTGCCCACAGAGAAAGTTCATGTGAGAATACAGCAGAAGGCAAGGCCAGCTGAAAGCCAAGGAGAGAGCCCGCAGAGAAACTAAATCTGCTCACAGTTTTGTCTTGGACTTCCAGCCCTCAGAACCATGAAAAAGTAACTTTCTGTTGCCTAAGCCATGAAGCCATGAAGCCTGTGGTGTTTTATTATGGCAGCCCTAGCAAACCCATGAAAAGATTATCCTGAAACTCATGCTCAGAACCAATTTTTTAAAATCTACCTTCTGCTGTCAAAGCCCACCTGAGGCTTTGTGGTTTAGTCACAGAGCATCTGTGGTGTTTCCCGCAGTCTCCAGGAAGACTCAGGAGTGAAGGCAGTGCTCAACCCTGAACATGCAGCTTCTTGAGCAGGAGAACATAAGGCTTTTGGTTCCAATCCAGCCCTAGCCATGCAGAAGGTGGGCTGCAGCTTGGAAATGCCTTGACTTCTCTGAGCCTTGGTTTGCCCACTTATGAAACACAGATGAACTGTATAAGTTACATGTAATCACATTCAGATTATGCAGGTAAAGTACCTAGCCTGGCCTGGCACGTAACAGGCAGAGAACAAGTACATTTTTATTATTATTTCTACTACACCACATCATAACCTTATACCATTGAGAAAACATTAAATAATATTTTGGTTAAGTAGTTTCCTTTGATAAAAGCAAGGGAAGTATGCTATTTTTAAAATAGTTTCAGCTTTATATAATGGGATTCCAGTGTCTTGGTGTTACAGGATAAGCATTAGATACTCAGAAGTATTCTACAAAGATGGTCAGTGGTTGAGATTACAGTGTTAGCATTTTGTGTCCTCTGACCTGTTTTCAACTTCTATTCTTCTCTTAGTTTTCCATCTCAAGGACCCAAGTTCTCTCATATATGCTCCTCACCATAACTTTTGGTATTTTTTGGGTTCTGGGGATTGAACTCAGGACCTTGCACTTATGAGGCAGGCAGTGGCACCACTGAGCTAAATCCCCAGCCCCTCACCATAACTTTTTAAAGACTGTATTTTACTCTTTTCTGTATTTTCTGAAGTTTCTATAATGAATAATGAATGTATATTTTAAACTAAGTAGAAAGCTCTCATGAAACTACCAGGAGATGTAGAGGAGAGCATACAGTGAATCTGACTGGCAAATGCCAACCACACAGGAAGGTGCTGAGTGACAGGACTCGGAGAGACTAAAAAGTGAGGAAGTGGAGATACGTGTGGACAAGAGTGTGAGAAGGGAGCTGGATCTGGTGAAGCCTTTTTTGGGCTGAGCAAGGAGTTGGGTACTTATAGATGGAGAGGAAGTAGCTACCAGAGAGGGTGAGATTAAAAATGGAGACAAGAGAGCAAGGTCTGGAAAGAGGCAGGAGGCTTGGGGTTTGAGGCCCACACAGGGGAGGGCTTGCCCTGGGACAGGAGGACTTAAAACTTGTCTTTGGGTCAGGCAGAAAGGAAGATATTTGGGACTATGTAAGTACATTCAGAGGAAGAGGGGCAAGAAGTTGGTGTTTCTGTTGGATTAACAATTTTCTTGGGGAAAAATGATGTCAGCTGCTGGCATGGAGGGAAAGGATGGGGTAGAGAGAGGGCTGAAGGAGAGAGTGTGATACTGCCACCATGGAGAGAAAGGGCACTCATCAGGGACCAGTGAAGCCACAGCTGGTCAGGGGTGAGGGCCTAGCCGGGTGAAGAAATGATATAGAGACAACTGGGGTTACCAAGGAGGTTGAGAAGAAGTGCAATGTGGTGGAAATTTATTTTAGGACATTAAAAAAAAAAAGTGGTAGTGTAGGAGATGGTGCAACTAAGCTTTGCCAAATTCTAGGACCATGGGCAGTGGCTGAAGAAGGTCCAAACAGGGTCCTCTCGAAGAAAGAGCACCTATGCCTTTATAAGGAAGGAGATGTCACTGAGCCACATTCCCCCTTAGCCAGCTGGCTCCCTGTGGCACTCTGATCACAGGTGTTGTGCAGGGGAGACTGGAAGGCTGGGGAGATTCTTGGGGCTGCTTTGCATTCAATTCCTTTTGGGGTTGCTCATGCAAGCTTCTAGTGATGCCAAGCCTTTCTGGTTTCTAGTTTTCCACACTTCTGAGCCAACTTCATTGTGTCCCCTGAGAGGCAGGCTCCTCCACCCCCAGCAAGGCACTGCTCAAGTCCCAGGTCCTGATAACCTTGCCCTCTTCCCTTTGCTCCCCTAGCTCTGGGATCATAGCTGCTTTCCCAACTTCACAGTGCCACACTTCACTTGGATATCCTTCAATACCTATTTAACCAGTTTCTTAAATTCTTTCTGAAAAATAACTGGTGTAGTTTTTGCTTTCTTAGTTGAGTTCTTACGACAGAATCAGTTGTTATGTTTCCTAACCAAGGGCTCCCATAACCATAACCAATTATCGCAGACAGTATAGCATAAATGATAGAAATATGCTATCTCGGGCCGGGGATTTAGTTCAGTGACTCCATTGCCTGCCTCGCAAGCGCAAGGTCCTGAGTTCGATCCCTGGTACCCCCCCCCCAAAAAAGAAATATGTTATCTCCTAGCTCTGTAGCTCAAAAGTCTGAAATGAAGGTGCCCACAGGGTTGGCCCTTCTGAGGCTGTAAAGGAGGTGTCTGCTCCAGGCCTCTGTCCTTGGCTTGAAGATGGTCATGCTCTCTTCATACCTGTCTCTCATTGAATTTCCTCCTTTCCTAAGGACACTGGTTGTATGGGATTGGCACTCATCTTAAAGATCTCACTTCAACTTGACCACCTCTGTAGAGACCCAGTCTCCAAATAGGGTTACAGGCTGAATAGGACTTTGACATACACATACTAGAGTAGGGGGCACAATGCAACTCAACAGTCATCATTAGCATATAAACATATATTAGAGAAGACTGTGTATAAATCTCTGGGCCTACCTCCCAGCCTGCCTTTGCTCTGTAACTCATTTCTCCCCTTCCTTTGGCATGACAAGGTATTCCTCTGTTAGAGATCCCCTTTCCCAAGTGAGCCTTGGCTCAGTTCCTCACTGCTGAACACACCCCTGCCTCTCTTGGGTGGAAGAATGCTTTTCCACACACTACTTTGTTTAGAAAGACTTGTTCCTGGAAGCTGACAGGCTGTGAGTTGCCTGGAATATAATGACTTACCTATGAGCAGCACTACTAAATATAGTCATGCAATATACAGTATTTGGGAACAGAAGAACATTGTTTAAATAAGATTTTGAATCATATCCACCATAGAAGGATACAGTGAATGGCTTTAGAAAAACCTGTTTTATATTTTGAAAATAAATGGGATTTTTTTTTAAGCAGGAAGGGAGCTTTCAGCAGCAGTGTTGGCCAAATTTTAATATGAAGAGGATATTATCTGGGGATCTTGTTAAACACAAATTCTGGTTCTAGAGGTGTCTTCAGAGGGACCATATAGTTCTAAGAAGTCCCTAGGGGATGATGCTGTGTCTGCCCATCAACCACAGTTTGAATAGCATAGCTTCAGCAGTCACAGGGCAGATGTTCTCAGTCCTGGCAGCTTGATAGAATCATCTGCAGAGCGTTTAACAAATACTGATGTCTGGTTGCCAATACCCAAAGGTTCTGATTTAACTGGTCTTTGGTAAAACTCAGGCATTACTGTCTTTTAAAAAGTACCCTAGGTGATTTGTAGGCACAGCCTGTGTTGAGAATCATTGCTCTGGCCCATTTTAAACTTTAATATGTATATGAGTTGCCTCAGGATCTTGTTAAAATGCACCCTCTAATTCAGTAGCTCTTTGCTGGAGCCTGAGATTCTGCAATTTTTTTCTTTTACTTTTTTTTTGAGACAGGGTCACATTATGTATTTCAGGCTGGCCTGAAACTCACTATTTAGCCCAGGTTGACCTCATAGCAAACTCATAGCAATACTCCTGCCTCAGCCTCCCAAATACTGGGATTATAGGCATGTGCCACTACACCGGGTCAAGTCTGCATTTTTAAAATGCCCTGGGTTATGGTAAGGCTGCTGCTGTTCAACAGTCCACACTTTGAGTGAGAATGGTCTAATTCAGTGTTTCCACCTTAGGCACTGGTGACACTTGGGGCCAGATAATTCTTTGTTGCAGAGGCTATCTTGTGCATTATAAGATGTTGGATAGCATCCCTGGTCTCCACCCTCTAGAGATACGAATAGCTCTCTCCACCATCATCAGCACTTGGGACAACTAAATGTCTCCAGGCATTGTCAAATATCCTGGACAGGATATTTTCACCATTGTTGCCACCACCACACCTACTGTGTTAGCTTAATGCAGCCTTCTCATATCATTGGAAATTAAAGTTCAGTGTAATAATGTCCCCATCTTCTAAGGGTTTTAAAACCTCTAAATATTTGAAAGCTGACAGATTACAAAGCTGACAGCTGCTGTAAATAGGGTTGATAGAGTAACAACCTCCCGGACTTCCAGGAAGATAGAGCAGTAAGCAGTGATAAATCAGCCTCTCCAAGACTTGGAATACAGACACTGGAAAACAAAACTTGGGAAAAGAACAAAGGAGAGAGGTTGATCCCTGTGGCCCAGAAAGGACCTGAGGAGAAAATAGGAGCCTACAGGGAACTTGAAGAGATAGACCACAATGCAAAGAAAGTGTCAACTGGCACTTTTGTCCTGGCTCTTGGTTTGTGGTATGAGAAAGGAGGATCAAATCTACAGAGATACAGTGAATGTGGTGACTCCAGAGGCCTCCAGGGAGAAATACCAGTGGGATCCAACCAGTGGGATGAAGTAGTGAATGCTGTGCACTACAAAAGCTGGTGAGTGACTCCAGACCAAATGGCTGCTGTGTCCCCTGGAAAGTGAGCTTGATCAGTCACCATTTTATGGAGGGACCAACTGAGCCTGGAACTCAGAATAGCCATGGATTGGCTTCATATCAGGGCTCCCACTGTTAAACTCCCACAGTGACTGGGTGATAGACAATTAAGGGAGATGTCCATGGTCAGGGAGCCACGGGCATGCTGGCAAGAGACACTCAGAGTATTATAAGCTCAGGTCCCAGCCCCATGACCAGAGGTCAGGCTCAGCCTGAACTTCCATGGATTTGAAAGTCACAGAACCAACACCATGCCCTAATTCTGTTGCTGACTAGCTGAGATTATTCACTACAGATCTGGGTTCTGACTACTTGCTATGTCTACCAGCAAGAGCAGAGTCATTCCTTGAATTGTACACTGCCACAAAACTATAGACCCCAAAAGATAACCATGGGCTCAAAATCACAGAAAAACTTTTTTTCTTTTTAGTATTTGTTCATTTTTCTTTTCTCTGATTGTTTTTGTTTCCTGAAATTCTTTTATTGGTACATTTTAGGTATACAATATATTTATATTTATCATCGGGTACTTGTACCTGTACATGATGTATCTCTGTCCTTATTTTTTCCCCATTCCCTGTCCTCCCTTCACTCCCTCCACCCTTCCCTATTTACAAAGACTTTGTTTCCATTTTTTCCTTTTCTCATAATTTTTCCTTTCCCTTCTTTCCTTTCCATTTCCCCTCCCATTTCCCCTAACCCTTTGGAACTTTTCTTCCTATTTCAAATTATCAATTATTTGTTTTAATCATTTTAATCCTTATTTACACTTTCAGTTTCTCACACTAGAGAAACTATTTGGTATT
>NW_004624731.1:27719041-27744503 GCF_000247695.1 Heterocephalus glaber | reverse complement strand
GAGACTTGATCAGAAACCTGTCTTGTCTCCATCTCTCGTGTCCCCTGTCCCCTCTCATCCTCGCTCCCCCTCTAGGGTCTCCGTTGACTTACCCGCGGGCCGGGACACCAGAATGATGTACCCACAAAATTATCTTTCAAAGTTGATGGAGAAATAAGATACTTCCATGATAGTGAACACCTGAAGAAATTCATGACCGCCAAAACAACACTCCAAAAAGTTCTGAAGGATTTTCTATATAATGAAGATAACAGTTCCAAGAATCCCAATAGAATGAATCCACCAGGACTTATTCATTTTCCCAGGTATCCCTCTCTAGGCATCTTTCTGAAAGAATTAAAAGCATCACACCACAGTGATACATGCATGCCCATGTTCATAGCAGCACAATTCCTTTTTTTTCCTTAAATTCTTTTATTGGTACATTTTAGGTATACAATACATTTACATTTATCATTGGGAACTTGTACCTTTACATGATGTATCTTGGTTCTCATTTTTTCCCATTCCCCAGCCCTCCCTTCACCCCCTCCACCCTTCCCTATTTACAAAGACTTTGTTTCCATTGTTTCCTTTTCTCATATTTTTTCCTCTCCTTTCTTTCCTTTCCCCTATCCCTCCTATTCCCCTATCCCTTTGGATCTTTTCTTCCTATTTCACATTATCAATTATTCATTCATTTGAATCCTTATTTACACTTTCAGCTTCTCACACCAGAGAAATTATTTACACATGTTTGTCCTGTTTATTTCACTGAAGAGTATGGCCTCAGTGTGCATCCATTTAGCTATAAATTTCTCTAGTTTCTCATTCTTTATGGCTGAGTAGTACTGCATTTTATAAAAAAAACACATCTTCTTTATCCAGTCTCCAGTTGATGGGCACTTGGGATATTTCAAACTTTAGCTACGACAAACTGTGCCATATAGCAGCACAATTCTTAATAGTTAAATCTTGGAAATAGCCCATATGCCCATCAACAGGTGAATGAATGAAACAACAACAACAACAACAACAAAACTAGATGAATGGATAATGAAAATGTGGAATTTATATATAATGGAGTACTACTTTGCCATAAAGAAGGATAAACTTGAGTCATATAAGTGAAATAAATAAGACACGTAAGTTTAAATATTGCATTGTTGCTCTTGTGTGAGAAACTCTAGGGGGCAAAATGGAGGATAGATATTTGGAAGTAGGAATAACATGTTCAAATGGGAAGGGAAACAAAGGATGGGGAAGGGAGTAGGGGAAGGAAAGGAAAAGGGATTAAAAAAACCAAAGAATGAAAGGAAAAAATGGGAACAAAGCTTCTGTAAATGGGGAAGGAAAAAAGGATTGAAAGAAGGGGAAGAGAATGGGGAAAAAAGAATTAAGATATATTATGTACAGGTATTGGAGGGCAATCAATCCTCCAACTGCAAGAAAGGGGGTCAGTGAGGCCTAAAGAAAAAAAGACAATAGAGGCTTTCATAGTCTCAAAGTATATGGGGGCCTGGCGGGGTCAGTGCCTCAGAGCAGGCAAAGACAAAGACGCTGCTAGCTTGCCACTATTTATTGGGGGGTATCAGATGACTCAGAAGGTGGCGATAATCCTAAATTGATGAGGATCTTATAATCAGAGGAAGTATCAGATGACTGGAAGGGTAGCAGTAATCCTATGGCAATGAGGATTTTATGCTGATGAGGATCTTAGGTTGATGAGGAACTTATGTTGATTAGGAAGGTGAGATGAGCAAAGCAGTCTTACAACAGTAGGTGGGATGAGTTAAGCTGATAAGGAATTTGTCCCTCCCGAAGTGAAATGATTTTCTTCCCCAAAATTATGTGGAATGGCTCATGACATACAGGTACAAATTCCCTAGGATGAAAGTGAGCACTATGTATGGAAAATATGTGCTAATAAAAAAAGAATAACCACTCCCCAAAGATGTCCATGTCCCAATTCCCTAAATCTATTGTATTAGTCTGCTTTGCACTGGTATAATGAAATTCTTGAGGCAGTAACTTTATAAAGATGAAAGACTTATTTGCAGTCACAGTTCTGGAATTCCAGCCTTAGATTGGGTGGCCCCATTGTGTGGGCCTCCGGTGGAAATGTGTGGTGGTGTGCTGAGAACTGAGGCTACTTATCTATACCTTGGTATCCAGAGAAATTTGCAGAATTTTCATTTGTGTTGATTGAGTGTTTCATTCATTCATTTATATATATATATATATATATATATTCTTAAATTTTTTTAAAAAGCAAAACATTCATTCAACACATTCAACATTACGGAAAAAGAGGGAAATCTCTAGGACCTCATGAGCCACGCAGCCTTCATTTTAATAACATTCGCTGGAATTTCAGGCTGTATCTTGGAAGTGTTTCTTCTCTAACCCCCAAGCCTGGTATAGGTTCTCCTTCTCCTTCCCTTAATTTTGATTTGTGGTGCTGGGGAAGATTCTCACTTGAAGGCTGTGTGTGTGTGTGTGTTTCTGGGGATTGAACCCAGGGTCTCACACAGGCTCGGTGAGCACTTCACCATTGAGCTCACTATCCAGCCCTATTTACTTTGAGACAGGGTCTTGCTAAATTCCCCAGCCTTGCTTTGAATTTGTGATCCTCTTACCTTAGCATCACAAGTAGCTGGAATTACAGGCATGCCATGCTGTGTTGTTCTTGAAGGCTTTTTAAAGCCTGAACTCTACTCACTGGATGCTACTAGCACTCCACAAGCTGCAACAATCAGAAGCATCTCAGGACTTTGTTAGATGACCCCTGGGGACAAGATCACTCTGGCTGAGAATTGCCAGTCTAGAGGGACACATGAGGCACAGAAAAGGGGGCACACAAACACATGCATATCAGACGCTCAGGGCTCGGTGGAGTTAAATGGTGGCTTCTTCCTCTTGCCTCGTGGCCTTGCCTACCTTCCATCCTTTCTCCATGCCAGATGCTCACTTGGATGTTGGAAGTAACAATGAGGCTTCTAAGAAACAGTGATTATGTTTATGATACTTTTTTAAAAGGCCATGCTCTCTTCCAAAACTGGGACTCTTCCTGGCCTTATTGTACATTAGAAGAATGCCTCCTTCCTGGGTTGGAGCCACTCTCTGGGGCTTCATAGCTCCTCTGAATTCTTGGAGCCCTGCTGGGTAGCCAAGACCCTTAGAAGTGGAAGGTCTGCCTGGTGCTGAAGTAGCTGGCACAGGCGCCATATGAGGGATTCCTTCCGACACTCCACATATCAACCCTTCTCTTCATGCTGGGGAAAATATGAGCTGAGCTTACCACACATCAAGAGTCCCAGTCAGGCCAGTGAGTGATGTTTCTCATATTGGATTCCATCATTAGAATGCTGCACGTAAGTTGAAGTCTCAAGATGAATTCACTTTACTTTCCAATCTGTAGGAACATGAGAAAGCCAACAGGAGAGCTCGAGCAAGTGAATATGTATCATTCAGTGACAGGGAAGATATTTTGAGATTCTCTCTTCAGGGTACAAATTGGAATACAGGAAGGAGACAAGTTTCCTTCCTGTCTCACTTCTTGTATTTCCCATAATGTTGTCCTACTTGGAAAAACCTTATTTAGCCTTTTATGGATCAAAAACTCAGCTCATTAAGAAAACATGACTTCTATGTGTTTAGAGTACTAAGCATCTCATTTCTTACTATGCCCTGTGATGAAATAGTCATAACATGAAAGGCATCACAGTTTGAAAGTAGGAAACATGGAAGGGGACCATAGACTTTATCACGAAAACAATGTGACAAAGGTGTGCACTTGAATACTTGACCCTCTCATCATTCAACATTTATGGGGGTTCTGTCATGTTCCTGGCTCCATGTGTTAAGCATAGGAGATGTAGATAGAAAAGATACAGTTTGAAATTACTGGTTAGTGGACATACATAAAGGAATGAATAGCTAATTTGCAGCCAAGATGCTAAGATTAATGACAACTAAGGGGTGAGGTGGGTGTTTATAAGGGGTACCTTAAGTGAGGTGGGTCAGGGAAAGAGGTCCAAAGACAGGCCTTGTAAGCAGATGGAAGCTATTCAGGTGAAAGACATAGATGGTTGGGAGCAAGAAGCCAGATAAAAGGCAATTTAGAGGCTTAGTGAGACAGAGAAGCCATGGACTAGGTGCCATTTAGTCTGGCTGGAGTAGGAGGGGATGTGCATTTAGCTGTTTTGTTTCATTAGGAGCAGGAGCCAGTTTGAGGTCAGAACTAGAGACATGAACATCCCTGCTGTGGAAGCCTCCCTCAGCCTCAGCTGAGGCCCTGGGTTGCCTCTGACTCCAAACTCAGGGATCAGGGTCAGCAGGTGTAGAGTGGGGTTTTGGATTTTGGCAGGCAGTGGAGATGAGTTTCCTGAACTCTGCATGGGCATGGATATTTTAGTCTCACTGTGGTCTGAGGGCTGTACTGAAAAGACTTCAAAGGGGCTCTGTGAAGGAGTTAATGTGTGGTGTTGGGCATTACAGCTTATTTTTGTTCAGAAAAAAAGAAAAAAGATTTCTTCCTACCAAAACTGGCTAGAAAGCAACACTGAGTAATTGATGCTAATTAGAGACAGACGGTGACGAAGCTGGAGTTTCTGACAGCTATCAGGGTAGGCAGGGTAGGTGAGGGCAGTACCTGCTTAAAGGTATGGTTAGGATGGATTCTCTCCATGCCAGGTGTCAACAGCTCTCTGCCAATTCAGCCAAACCCATGAACTCCCCAGGCCCCTTTAGGATCCCACCTGAGCACCTCCTCTGGACCATTCAGTCACCTTCCCTACAGCACACCTGTTCTCTCATGCCTATCACTGTCTGCTTTTCTGCTTTCCACTCCTCGGGATCCCTCCTATCACATAGCACACAAGACTCCTCAGAGAGTTCCATTAAATTTTAGAGCCAGAGGGAGCTTGCAGAGCATATTATCTAACCTCTTCATTTAACAGCTTAAGCAACACAATTCACAGCTAAGAGCTGTCATTGTCTGCTCTGTGGGCTAAATAACAGAGAAAGTCTGGCAGCAGCAAGAGGCCAGGAAGCAGAGAGACATAACAGAAAGAAAGAGAAGAGAGATTTTGAAAGGATTTCTAGGCTGCCTGGATGGATCTGGTCTTGAGGTCCAGCTACATCCTTGTCCTTAGGCTCCATAAGACTTCCCTGTACCCCAATGACAAATCCCCTTTTTGCTTATGGTAGCTAAAATCAGGTTGCTTGATAGATGAGTCATAATTCTGCCCTGTAAAGTGACCTATAAGAGAAAGGGTGTCTGGCAACATAAAACTATGACTGTCAAGTGTATTCTTTTCTGTTGCTGCTGTAACAAATTAACACAAAGTGGGTAGCTGGAACAATGGGAATTCATTCCCTCACAGTTTTGGAGCCCACAAGCCTGAACTCAGGAACACTGGGCTGAAATCAAGGTATTAGCAGGGCTGCGCTCTCTACAGAAACTCTAGGGAAGGATCCATATCAGCCTTTTGGTTTGTGGAGGTGGCTGGTATTCTTTGGCTTATGGCCACATCAAACTAATTTCTGACTCATGCTGCCTTTTTGACTTCTGTAGTATACCAAATTTACCTCTTCCTCTCTCTTTTAAGCACACTCGTGATTGCATTTAGTGTTACATGGATAATCTAGGATAATCTCTTTATCCATCTCAAGATCTTTAATGTAATCACTTCTGTAAAGATCCTGTTTTGCCAAATAAGGGAACATTTGTATGTTCCAGGGATTAGAATACAATTATGTTTTGGAAGACCATCATTTAGTCTACCATAATTGTGATATTTAAAAACAAAGTTTCCATTTAAAAATGGGTTAGCTGGTAATGAAAGCCTAGAGAAAGGTAGAACCAATGAGTAGTTTGAATAGAAGGCATCCAGACCTGAACCTGACTCTCAAACTTGGTAAATTTCCTTAGAGAAGATGGATGCAGTATGTTGTTTTAGTTCACCAGCCACAGTCATCCAGTTAACATCCTTAGTTCTGATTTCAAGAAACTTTCTGGTAATTTGGCTGCTTGTGTAGATTAATCTACAGTGGGAGAGTATGCTGATTTGTACAACAAAGTATCTAGTTTGTTAGATCATCGTATTTATCTTTGTAAATTTAGAGATTGGCATTCTGGCTTTTTGTTGAATAATTTCTATGAGTGTGGGTAGCACATATCAGGCTGTGAGATGAGGACTGTCCATCTTACAGGTTCAAAAAATATACCTGCCATAATTAATGAAATTGAGACCAAAATAATGCAAATGATTAATGGATCGAAGAGTTATTTGAAAGAATGGGAAAGGAATGGGGGTGCTGAGAGAGATAATGGGGTGAGGAGAGGAAGGAGAAGTAATAAGGATCAAGATGTGGTATGTATATGTACCAATTCTCCCCTGATGATTGTATTTACTATGGGTCTTAGTTACTTTTCTTGTTGCTGAGATAAAATACCCGACATCTAAAGTTAAGAGGCTCACAAGTTTGTAGAGGTTTCAGTCTATAATCAGCTCCTTGGCTTCAAGGCAGGGTGGCATGGCAGAAGGGAATCACAGAGGAAAACCAGTTCAGAATGTAGCAAAGTAGTGAAGAAACAAAGCAGAAAGCAATAACAGCAGCCCTCTTTCTGTCCCTTATATTGTAACCTTTAGGGCAGGTAGTACTCACACCCAGAGTGGGCCTTCCCATTATTCACAGCCAGAACAATGCCAAACCAGTCAGTGGACTAATTTAGTAATCACATACCCTCGATCCCAGTACCACACACTTAATCCCAGAGTCACACACTCTAGATCTAGCCACCTCTGAAAAGCCCCACCTATGGCTGTAGGAGGCTTTGGGGAGACATCTAGACACAAGTCATAACACTATGTATTGAAAAAATATACTAATACAATTTTTGAGAAAAAACAGTACATACAAATATATATCTGCCAGCATATCTGCAGTGATTGCATCCCTACAAGGGGCAGTCAAACTGGGTTGCAATCTCCCCACATTTCTAAGCAAGAAGTCTGATGCACCAATTTGAGTTATTTCTCACTTTGGGAAAGTGCTAGGGAATGAGCCCCCATCAAATGTACTGCTTTTGTTTTCTATTTATTTAGAAGGGATGGTTCAGTTTCCTTATAAAGTAAAGCTAATGGTAAATAAATGAAATAATGGTTCACCACAGTCTGTATTGCAGTTCAATTCCTGGAAGGCATTCTATCTCAAAGTGTCCAGTACTGTCTACTAAATCCTTTTTATGACCGTATATTTTCAAGATCTATCTTGAAAGATAGATCTATAGATAAAATCTATCATTTCTCCTCTCTCCAGTGTATTTTTCTTTCTTTTACCAAACTGATCTTTGTAAAGTACTCTTGATTTACAATCTATGTTGACTATTGCTCATATACCATCTCGGGTTTTTAGTCATATCTACGTATCACCTGTACCATAAGATATTTAATATTTTCTTTATATCTTTTCACTTTATAATTAAATATGTTAATTTAAAAGTAAATTATCTCTGCCATGAGTGAAAAACTGATATGAGTTTCCTTAAATAGAAGGAAATTGTGGAAGTAAATAGAGCAGGATGTGAGACCACAGTTTTGACTGAGGTACAATAGTATATTACCAGAGATGGATTCCTCACATGCAAGTCTACAAAGGAAATTGTGAAGAAATGGTTTCATGGTTTTGCTGCCTAGTTCACAGTTATCTATAACGAGTTGGATGTGAAGAAAGAGGAGGATTTGTGGAGGATCTCTTAGGAGGGGCCTGGATCAGAGACCCAGGGGGAAAGGAACTGCCTTCTCACACCTAGTGCAAGCAGCTTCCTTGGATCACAAAGAGACCTATGGAAAGTATTCACTGCATTTAGGGCCACAGAGCAATGTCACCTGAGTCCTGCCTAAAAAGGGGTAGAGGTAGCTGGATTAGGGTTGGACTGCACTTCTGATTAAGTGGCTTTTAAGAACTCTAACAAAAAGAAGCCAGAAGGGAATGTTGGATATTATGGGCATGGAAGAAGCTTTTAGTGACCACACAATCTAGAAATGCTTGAGTGCCTTGAACCTAGGAATGATGGAAATCTCCATGTAAGCACCCAGGCAAAGAGTCAGGTTTGATTTTCTGCTTACCCCAGAGACCTCTCAGCCACTAGCCAGCAAGTACAGCTCTTTTTTTTTTCTTTTTTTTTTGTCCTTATTCCAGTGCTGGGGATTGAGGCCAGGGGAGCTAGCTCCCTTTTATTTTTCATTTTTTATTTTGAGACAGAATCTTGCGAAGTTGCTAACTTGCTTGAATTTGTAATCCTCCTGCCTCACCCTTCCACAGCGCTGGGATTACAGGCACATACCACCACACCTGGCCAAGTATTGTACTTTTGCCTTTTCCTCTCCTCCTTCTCACCTCCTCTTTTCTAGCTGTGTGAAGAAGTAAAACAGGTAACAAATGAAGGAAGAAGTGAGAGGAGAGAGAAGCCAACTACACTTCCTTTCTGGAAACAAGCAAACATCAGTGGAGTCCTTGCCTAGGGAAGAGGGAGGAAATTGAACAGTTGGGTAATATCTAGGACTTGGCATTCACATTACCAAATTAAGACTGAGTTTTCATATACACGATTGTAAGACTACCTTTTACTAAGAGCAAAAATAGACACAGCTTGCTGGGATATTGTCCAGTGGTAGGAAAAAAGAAAAACATTCATCACTGGATAAAGTTTAAAGCAGACACAGGAAACAAAAATAAAGTTAGAGTTTGATTGTGTCATAGTCGTGCCTATTTGGTATGCTTCTTACTTCAACAACGTGAAAATAAAAATATTATACTTTTAAAGTTAATATTAAAGAAACTTTGAAAAATCAAGTAATATACATATATATATATTTGTTCTAGTACTTGTTCTTTTTTATTAGTACATATTAGTAGTACATAATGTTAACATTCCTAGAGGAGAGTTAATATGTACATAACACACCTTAATTCTTTTTGTTCATCTCCTATCCCTCCTGCCTCCCTCCATCTCTTGATTTCCTTCCCCCTTGAGAAAGATCTATCTCCCCACTTCCTATTATCTGTCTTTTATTTTGCTCTTTATTTATACTTTGGGTTTCTCATATAAAAGAAACCATGCAATATTTAAGCTTGTGTGTCTGATTTATTTCACTTAACATTATGGTCTCAAGGTGCAACCATTTCCTACAAATGACTCAAGTTTACCTTTCTTTATGGCAGAATAGTTCTCCATTGTGTATAAATACCACATTTTCTTTATCCATTCATTTGTTGATATACAGGCTGCTTCTAAAATTTAGCTGTTATGAATTGTGTTGCTATAAACATAGATATATATGTACCACTGTGGTATAACGTCTTTAATGCTTTGGGGAAGGTATTTAGAAGAGGAATAGCTGAGTCAAATGCGATTTTTAGTTTCAGTGTTTTGGGGAACCTCTATACTGATTTTCATAGTGGTTGTACTTGTTTACATTCCTGCCAACAATGCAGAAGGGTTCTGTTTTCCCTCAAAGCCTCACTAGTATTTGCTATTATTTGATTTCTTAATGATGGCCATTCTTTCTGGGGCAAGATGGAATCTCAGTGTTGTAATTTGCATTTTCTTCCTCTAACCGTCAGTGATGTTGAGCATTTCTTCAGGTATTTATTGGTCATTTGTATTTCTTTTTCTGTGACTTGTCTATTCATTTTATTTCCCATTTTTTGACCGAGTCTTTTATTTTGAGGGCTCTAATTTGGTAGGTTGTCTTTTAATTCGGTTGGTTGTTTCTTTTGCTGTGAAAACAAGAAAATGCAAACAAGAAAATAGCTGCATGATTTATACATGTGGAAAAACTTCTTAATCCAGGTTCAAGATTTACCAGTTAGGTGACTGATGCTGTCACCAAACCTAAATGTTTCCTGGGCTTAGAGTGAGTGGTGCTCCCACTTGGTGATGTAATGCAGTGGGGTACCTTAGGAGTCTATCTCCACATGAATGAAATCCTAACACGGGAATCATAGCTAGTCTAGGTTTCCATGAACAAGACGATGTGAGCAGGCAATCTTTTTATTCCCACTCTAAAAAGTCATGTAGAATGTTTAGTACACAAAAGTCTGCCACATTCACGGCAGAGTATGTCATCTGTGTGATCATGTTTCTATGTACAGTACCCACATTTTTTTCTGTAATATATAGTAAAATAAATACTTAGCCTTAAAGTAAAAAAAAGTTTGGTGGTCTTCATCCTGAAATTATCTTGCACACTGCACTGTGCCAGAATCCTCAGGCCTCATCTTCTCTAGTAAACACTGTGTCCTTTGGGCCCAACATAGCCCATCTGAGCAAGGTAAAATGCTCTTTTACTGTTCTCTGTTTCAATCATATTTGGGCTTCAATCCTCCAATGAGTCAAATCTACCATCCTTCAGGATGCCTCTATTTATCCTTTCACTTTAATTACTTCTTTTTGTTCACATATTTTTGCAGCTCTGCAGTGTGGTGTAAACACATTTAATATTTCTATATCTTTTCAGTGGATTGCTTCTTCCATAACTGTATAAAGTCCCTCACTGTCTCTGGTAATTTTCTCTGGAGTCTGCTTTATTTTATTGTATTGCTCTGAAGTCTTCTTTATTTGTATAAATATTAATCTAGCCATTCCTGCTTTCCCTTGATTGATGTTTGCATGACATACTTTTAATGTGTCTGTATCATTATATTTACAGTGTATTTCTTGTGGAGAGCACATAGTTGGTGATTTAACTAAAAGATGATATTTTTTAGTCCAACTTGCCAATTTCTGGATCTAAATTAGTGTATTTAGATCATTTGCATATAATGTAGTTATTTATATTTTGCAGTCTAAATCTTCCATTTTATAATTTAAATTTTAATTTATTTTGCTAATGAATATGTCAAGTAATAAATTCATACAATGACATTTCATTTTTCCATATTCTTAGATCAACTTACAATAAGCAAAGAACTGTGGCTCCCTAACGAAAATTATTAGCTTTGGTTGGTTGCTTTTTCTTTCATATTTATAACTTGTGCATTTACAAACTGACTTCAGAGTATGAGTAGGGATGCAAATGGTTAAAAAAATTACATTGTGCAGAATGTAAACTGCATGGCAAATGAGGACTAGCTACTACATAAAGACTCTTGTCAGCATTCACTAAAAATAAAATTCTTAGCTGGGCGTGGTGGCACATGCCTGTAATCCCAGCTGCTCAGGAGGCCAACGGAGGAGGATTTCGAGTCTGAAGCCAGCTCAGGCAACTTAACAAGAACCTCTCTCAAAATAAAAATAAAAAGGGCTGGCAATGTAACTCAGTGCAAAGGCCCTAGGTTCAATCTCCAGTACCAATAAACAAATAAACAATCAAATAAATAAATAAATAAATAAATAAATAAATAATATTAAGACTCTTAGAGGGTATTAGCTTCTGAAAAAGAACACAGCAATTTGGGTTTCATAAATGTACTCAAAATATAAGATTAAAGTGATACACTGATGTCTCAGAAGCAAACAACAGTTTAAGTAGACAACTTTTACTGTATTTTTAAATCAATGCTTTAAAAAAAATACATGAGTAGTTCCTAACCACTTAAAATGCAAATTCATAGTTTCAGAGCCTAATGATCCAAAAAGAGAAAAAGAGAGGAGGAAAATACAACCTGTTTTCATTTTAAAGATGTTTTATCTGCACCAGGGAAATGAACCATTACTTCTCATGTAGTAGAGAGATGGAAAACCTTCCAAAGCTTACCAGGTGGTTAGGATGCAGTGCTCCATTTTGTCTTAGCCAAGCACTCCTGAGCCAGTCTTGTAGCATGAATAGCCCATCTTAGTCTCATCACCATTCTCTTGCTCACAGGTGGGTCTGCTGAACCCTCCTTTCAGTGAGGGCTAACAGACTAAAATTTTTGCTCTGGGGAACTTGAGTGTTTCCAGTTCCCTGGGTGTAGCTTGGGGATGATGGCCCATAGGCACTTAGTACTGTGAGGATAATGCTGTGTGGGTACCAGGTGATGAGCTCTTCTCACAAGGAAGTTGAGATCAAGTTTAAGTTGAAAGATGTTTCACCTCCATCCTCAGTGACAGAATGAAAAAAAATATATATGGAGAGAGAGAGGAAGAGAGAGAGAGAGAGAGACAGAACAGGGGGGAACTGGTGCAGCAAACTAGTCAACTGTGCATATTGGAAAGTGCCTCAGAGTTCTAGGCCTTGAGGTTAGAGGATAAGAGGACCCAAGACATGAAACCATAAGCCGTATCAAGAGTGACAGAAAAGTTTCCTATTCTGTGTACAGGTAATTGGTCAGAGAATTTTGGCTTGTGGCTTCCTAATACACATATTCTTACCCGTCTGCCCTCTAGGACTGAGGAATGTTAAGGGAGTCAAACAGATACACACATATAGTGTAACACGTTTGAATGAGCATCTAAAAAATGAATACAGGGCCAGGGATTTAGCTCAATGGTTCCACTGCCTGCCCCACAAGCGCAAGGACCCAAGTTCAATCCCTGGTACCAAAAAAAAAAAAACAACACACACACAAAAATATAGGAAAAAAAGTACATGAATAATTAATTAGGAGGAATAATGTGGAACAAAGCTAGCATTTGTTAATTATCCACTTGTATCAGATACTCTGTAGATATTACCTTATTTAATGCCTTTTTCTTATGTATTATTTTGATAAAATTTTATATATTTATGGCATACCACATAAGATTTTGAAATATGTATACATTCTGGAATAGATAAATCAAGCTAATCAACATATGTATTACCTCACCTATATATCCTTTATTGGTGGTAAGAATACTTAAATTCTACTTACTTAGCAATTTTCAAGTATACAATTCATTTTTCAACTGTAGTCATCACATGGTCCACAAGACATCTTGATTCATTTAATTCTTACATTTTGCAGAATTGGGGGTCAAACCCAGGGCCTCAATCATGCTAGACAAATGCTCTGCCACTGAGCTACACCTCCAGATCCTGAATTGTTTAATTCTTAAAGTGTCATATGATTACTTACTCCTTTTTTGCAAGTAAATAAACTGAAGTTTAGGAAGGTTAAATAAGTTGCTTAGTGCTGCCTGTAGTAACCCACAGAGCCAAATTCACATCCTAATTTTTTGGATTTGAAAAATCTTTTTTTGCTGCTGACTCTCATGGAAAAAGTGGAGCTTGGGGGAATTTATCATCAGAAAATAAGGCAATAGAAGTGGCCATTAAAGTTCTTGAGGTGGCCACAGAGAACGGATGGGGCTGAATTTCCCTGTTTCTTCAGTTCCTCCTATCATCACGATTGTGATGTGCATTGCCCCGGAATCTGCAGCCGCTTCTCTTCCCAAAATACACCTCGATTTCAAGGGCAAAGCTGGGTTGGTTTCTGCTCTCCTTTGGGATCTGAGGGCAGTTTGTCTCTTCCTGAGTATACATGACTAGAGAAACAGGAGGGCCCATGGCAAGAGACCCATTGTCAAGAACATCTTGGGGTGGAGAGACTTCTGAAATATTTTTTCCACTCTGCATCAGACAGAGTAAAATTGATTACCATTTAATTGGTTTCAGCTGTTCTTAACATGCTGCTTAGAAAACTTCGATATGCTTTACTAAATTCAATATTCCTATGGTTAAAAGACTGAAAGCCAAAAATGCCCCTGAAAAAAGCACCAGTGCTTTGGATCAAATTGAGATGTTTGCTATTACTCACCTGTTTGGTGTGCTTTGCAAATGCTAAATACCTTGGATTTGGTATAAAAAAAATAAGAAACAAATCTATGTCTGTGCTCTTGGATACACAGCTGCCTGAAAATCAAGACATGTATGTCGAGGTCCAGCTTTTCCTGCACATCCGTGTGATCTTGGGTAAACCTTTTCACTTCTCTGGACTGCACTTGGTTTCTAACCTAGAAAATGGGGGAGATTGAGCTCAGTGATCTTAAAAGTTGCTTCCATCTCTCCTATGCTGTGATTGGTTTTCATTATTCTGATGATTCAGCACAACTCTGGAAAAACAGTTCAGTCCTCTCTTTAAGAAGTGAGCAGAGTAGCAACAGCAGATTGAGTCTTGGAACCCAATAAGGAAAGTTTCAAAGAATTAAGGCATTTTTATCTCAAAAGGCTAGAGGACAAATGAGGGGCTGGGAAGATCTCTGATTCTCTGTGTGTTCTTGGGCAAGGCTACTTCAGTCCCTACCTTTCATGCCCTCATCTATTAAATGAAAATTAAAATGAAAATTGATGTAAAACTTTTGTTAAGAGGTTTGGTCAGTGCTGGGGGTGTAGCTCAGTGGTAGAGCATGTGCTAAGCATGCATAAGGCCCTGAGTTCAATTCCTAGACTGAGAAAAAAAAGAGACACTGAAAGTCACAGGTATGACGTAAAGTCTTAACTGGACTGCTTTCTGAATCCTCCTTCTGGCTTTTTATTGTGTTTTCTTACATTAATCATCCTCCAACTTTCTCTTTGCCTTACTTCTGCTCCCTTGCTAATCCTCTTTTGCTGAGTCACTTTTTCTAGGTCTTCTCTTTGTCAAAGCTCATGGATGACCATAGTGGCAGCTGGAAGAGTGAAAATTCCAGAGAATTTCTGCCCTGTGAGCCAGCTACTTAAGAGATCCTGACAGAAGCCATGTGAACCTTTTCTTGCCATCCATTTGGCTTTATAGAGTCCCATCACTTGTGGTTCCATCACCACTAGCATTCAATTGACTAACTTGCAGGTCCAGCCCAAGACCTGGGGAGTTTGTGACCCATCCTTAGCAGCACCAGGAACTTCTTCACTTACCTTCAAGGTTACAAGGCTAAATGTAGACTTATGTTTGAGCAGAGAGAAATGTGAAGCACTTCCATGAAATGTCTTTGCCATTCAGGCTAAAGATTTCTCCATGCCTCTGTGAATGTGTTCATGCTCAACATAGCTCCTACTGCTGGACCCATGGCTGGTGCTGCTCCATCTGTGGCCTAGGACTTCAGGGTCACAGGCTTTCACTTTAGGTGCAAGGCCAAAACATTTTCTAGGGTTCTGCTGCATGTAGTACCTCCAAAGAGCTGTTGACTTTGGCTGTGATGATTCTCTGAGAGTCAATGCTCCTCTTTTGTGAAGCAGCTTTGTGTCAGTGGTGCAAAGAGCTGTGATATTGAAGATAAGCCCAGTTATCAGAAGTTGCAGGCAGGCCATTTGTAAACCTCTGGAGGGACATCTTCCCAATGTGGAACTCTTTCCCAGGGATTGTCATGCACTGGGAATCTGTAGCACAGGAGAGAGGTCATTCTCATGCGTTTAGGGATGCAAACCTTCCTAGATTGGAAAATGGATGAGTAGTATTTTCTCCCTCTGGAGATGTCATGAGTTCATCTGGGTAGGTAATGAAGGCTGACTGACAACAAAGCCTCCTCAATGTCTACTGGTGGCTCTTTGCCACACTGTGGGTAAGACTTTCTTGCACATCAGTAACTCAGGAAAGTAGCATAGCATCCCTCATATTTCTCTTCCCCAAAAGCAGGGGGCACTCAGTGTCTCTGAACACCTACGGGGCAGCAGAACAAAATAGAGCCCAGTGAGGCAGCCCTACAGAGGAGCAATGTCCAAACTGCTGCATACAGTGTGTACTCACTACATGCTCAGAATCTGCCTCTCTTGTGACTAATAGCCTTTACTGGACCTTTCCCTGGCAACTTGAGAATTGCATACTATTTCAGGCAACATTCCTCTTAAGTTTATCTATGCTTAGAAGTGTGAGGTAGTCCATGTAGTAGAGATGAGAGAAAAAAGATTAAAGTGCCTTGTAGATTCTAAATGCTAGAGTTGCTTGCTGCTATTATTGGTATATATAAGCCCCCACAAGCCTTCTCCTGTACTTCCTATTCCTCTGTGTTGACTCAGGGAACAGGGTCTTGGCATCTAGTGACTTATATGCTCATGTTCCCCAAGGAGAAGCCCCAGACCATCTTGCTAGCCTGGCCAATCTTGGCACTAAGCCCAGACTCCTAAGGGCCTGATTCTGCTCTTCCTCCCCATGGTCATAGCAACACCCAGACACACTGGCCCCAGGCATTCCCCCAAAGTTTTAACTCCAACTCAACTTGAGTTACAAATGGATGATGGAAAGTCACCTAATTTTAAAATTACTATTATAAAGAAAGAAAGTGAGGGAGATTTTATTCTTGCACTGGCTCTGTGCTCCATTAAGTGTTGCCCTGGCTCAGCTGTGGGAGACAAGGGTATGGCGGGGAACATGTCTCAAATCTCCCCAAGTTCTCAGCACAGACTCTGTTTCTCCTCTGGACTTTTCTCCCAGCCCTTCTGAGGCTGCTCTTTCTTTCTCTGACCACCAGTTGGACTGAACTCATGTAGGCTATTTAATGAGCTTGACATTATTATCTGATTTTTATAAATTGAATGATAGAAGTTTATAGGAAAAAAACCCAGGATTATGAAAGGTGCCATGAACATCAAGTTCTACGCTGCTGCTTTTGAATTGACCTTTGTTAAAAACTGATTATAATTCTGGGGTCAAGACTGGTAAAAATATTAGGAATTGGAAGTTCTAGGCTTTCAATTTGCCAACTATCACGAGTTACTTATCAGAAAATCTGGTATGTTTTAAGATACATAGCTTTTGCCATAGGCCATAAAGTTTATTTTCAGCTGCTGCACCCTGAAACCAAGATACTCAGAGCATTGCTGTTTAAATTCAGAAAAGAAGATATTCTTTTAATCAATCAGGCTTACTTTGCCAGTAATTAGGTCAGCAGGGACAAACCTGTATTTTTCTCACTCTTTTAGTAGTGATGAAATTATGAGAACTATTGCATTTAACACTTACACATTTAAATATTATTTTATTGAAAAATACAAACTAAGGAAAACTAATGAAATGAAGCAGATAACTAGGAGAAAGATCTATCCTCCTGCCAACAGCCCCACTCCTACTTGAGCTTGAGAGTTTCACTGTTATTCACGAGAATTTAAATTCCACTTCTTGTTAAGGGTAGCTATTAAGAACTCCTCCCTAACTGGAGATTTTGTGTTCTGAAGTCATTGTGTTCTTAGGCTGTGGTCCAAAGTGACTTCATTTTCTGCTGCTGTGATTTAGGAGACTGTTAATGGAAGGGAAGCAGTTTTGAGAGATAAAGATGTCTTTCTTTTTGACTCATGTTCAATTAACTGAACCGTGTGTTAAGATGCCCATCAAGTTTCTTCAAAATTTCAAGTAAGTATTGCAGAACTCTACTTGGCTAACCACGGGGATCTGAAAAACTTAGTGAACTGACATTAGGAAGGTATAGAAAGAGTTGATAAAATTCCAAAAATAACAGTTCTCAGAGACCAGTTCTTAATTTCTTATTAAACATATCCAAATGGATTTCAGCTGCATTCAAAAGTTGACATGAGAGCCATGTGAGTTTTTTAAAAATTGGCTTGAATTGCATTGAATGGAATGGAATAATAAAAACAATTCTAGAGTTTCACAAAAGAAATGAAGTGTTTAGTAATTGTGAGCCTGGCCATTAGGAATGGCAACAGCCTCCTTAGCTACCAAGATCAAGCCTTCCAGTAACGGACACCACTGCAAACCTGAAAGTCAACACCTGAGAGAACGTGCTAGCAGAAAAGCAGTACTCAAAAGTTAGCTCTTAAGTTAGATACTCCAACTTTCAGGAAGAAAAAAAAAATAAAAATTCACTTTAAAAGATAATCTAAAGTATGCCAAAAATATTTCTGTAGAAGGTTGCTGATATTGCAACATTGTCAAATAGCCAAAATGTAGAGAACTGGGTAAGCAAACTGCAATACATTCTTGCAACAGAATACTATGTAATCATAATACAAATGTTATGCTGCAGTAATATTAGAGTTTATAAGAAAATCTTGTGACATAGGTTAATTTTTACATACATGTTAAGAGAAAAAAATCAGGTTCCAAAATTGCTGATCCCAAAAGTTAATAATGGCTCTTTCTGGGATGATGATAAAAAAATCTAAATTGTTTTCCTTGCCTTTTTTACATTTTTTTTGTAATCAAAGGATAATAATTGTCAAAAAAGATACTTCCTTTACAAATCTACTGGAAGATGATGCATATTTTAATCATCCCATTTTAAAAACTGACATTCTCAAATTACTTGGCTTTTCAGAGACACATCCATAGACTTTGTGAAGTTCTCATCAATTTAAAATATATCACTTTCTATCATTTTTGTAAGTTTTAAACTTTCTCTTTATGCAATACTTTGGGGAAAATAAATTCACTTGTGCTAAAGGTATCAGAAATGGCTTTAAATTTGTTTCTGTGAAGTCACTTTAGAAGTTGTTAGGTGGTGTTAATAGGCTATTAAATTGGTCACAAGGCCATCAGACCTACAATAAAACAGCTCTTTATTACTATAAAAATCTACACAGACAAACTCTGCCCTCAAAGCAGTACACAAAACTCAGAAACTAAAGAAAACAGACACGCTAAGCCTGGGTGCTCCTGAATGCCCAGCACGGACCCACATGCTCAGCTGAAGCTGGTGAATTGAGACTTCTGTTATCAGGTAGTTTCTTAAGAAATAGCTTATCAATCAAATGTATTCCAGGTCCTTCTTGCCTCGAACAAAGAATTGGACGAGACAAGCCAAAAACAGTGCCAAAAGTTTATTTGAAAAGTGAGGAATGAATGGCTATGGGAGAAACCAGCTCTGCAGAGTGAACTTGGGCAGAATAAGAGAAAAAGAAGATAAAGGAAAAAAAAAAGTACACACTGCATCTGAGAAAGGCAGCGTGGACTATCATAGGAAGTCACCCCACGGCATCTGGTCTTCTTGTGGAATCTCACATCTAGTGGGAGCTGGCAAGAAGTTCCACATCCGGGTCCTGAGAATTATTTGGCGCTGTCCTGGGATCTTGTAATTCACAAGTCCCGCTCTTTTCCCCAGCCTGCTTTGCCACACACTTCCACCAGTGCAACTGTAAGCCCTGCGGAGAGACTTGTCCTCAGTCAATGCATCTGTCTGTGGAAGGAGCCCTGGGCACTGAGCTGTCACAGAACAAATGTGAGTAACTCTTGGTTAAATGGGAAATTCCATTCAACTCTGTTATCTAAGCAGGTCAGGAAACAGGGTCCTTGTACCAGCTGCCCCTGACTTGAGGGATACATGTAGAGGGAAACTACATTTTAAAAACTATATAATCTCAGTGATCCATTGCATCTCAATGCTCTGTCACACACATGCGCGTGCGCGCGCACACACACACACACACACACGAGGAAAGGAGACACTTTAAGATGGTGAGTTATTACACCACTCTCTGGAATTCCCAGTGTTCACTCCTGTCATGTCTCTCTGCCATTGCCCTGGAGCTCCGCCTTTCCTACTAGGTCCCCATATTTTTTAGCTCCACACGGGACCCTGGGCAAACCCAATTGCTCGAAGGATAAGGCAGCATTTCTCCATGCTTCCAGGCCTAGGTAGCCCAGTGGCATGCTGTAGGGAAGAAGAAACTTCTGGCAGACACCCAGGCTGCAGTGCAGCTGGCTGTCCTCAGGTAGTGAGGCGCAGGGGGAATATGGTTGCTTGGTACCTGCACCACAGGAATAAGGAAATCTGGGTCAGTGGGGGAAGAGTAACCAAGGAAGAGTAGAAATGAAAAATGTTGCTATATGAGCAAAATCAGGATACCAAATGTGGCCCAGGTAGGACAGAAAATGGGAGAGTCATGGGTGTGTGTGTGTGTGTGTGTGTGTGTGTGTGTGTACAACTGCTGAAGACGGGTCAAGGTGGGAGATAATAGTTGGCAAAGCCATAGTTGGTTCTTTCGGTGGAGGTCTGTGCATTATCAATAGTCTTAGTTTTGTGTGTTTGAAAATATTTTTCTCTGCCACTTAAATTGTGTTTTACTCAGACATAACTCTACATAGAGAGTTATTCCTTCAGTACTTTGATGACTGTTTTTTCCATTGTTTTGTAGCATTTATTGTTGCTGCTAAGAAGTCTAATACCCTCTTCCTCTTCCTCCTCCTCCTCCTCCTCTTCTCCTTCCTTCTTCTCTTTCACCTCCTCCTTCTTCTCCTTCTTTCCTTCCTCCTTTCTGTAATCTTTATTTTCTGGGAAGTTTTTAAGACTGTCTTTTATGCTTGGCATTCTAAGTTTCATTTCAAATTTCCTAGGTGATTTTTATTTATTCTTTTGGTATCAAGAGTGAACTTTCAATCTGAAGAATTATGTCTTTTGCTCCAAAGAATTTGGAGCCATACTTTCATGTTAAGCACCTTATGTTGCCTGTCATTCTTTTATTCTAGTATGCATATTATATTCCTGTGATAATTCTTGTATATTTGAACTCTTTCTGTGTTGAATTTGGGGTGAACGCCTCCCTATAATCCTCCTAGTTATTAGTTTTTCCTTGACTGAGTCTAGAATTCATCTATCTCTTAGGCATTTTTAAAATACCAAGGGCCACATTTCCATTTCTAAGAGTTCTATTTGGTTATTTTGCATATTCATGTGTTCTTGCTTCATTTTTGCCTGTTTTTGTTCCATAATAGCTACATCTTTTTATAACTGTTATTCTCTTATTTGAGCTCTCTTATTTTAACCAATTTGTCATACTTTGTCAAAATTAATTTCCCTTTGGAATGTATCTAGGTTCTGATTTCATATTTTACTGACTATATTTTTAGGGTTAGATTTCATGGATTCCATAATTTTGATTTGCAAGCTTATTTTGAAGTAATTTTTGTTGTTTTCAGTCTGCTTTTTTTGTTCTCTTCTCTTCCATGTCCATTTTTCTAAATCCAGTGGTTCTACTTGTGGTTGTATTTGACTCTCCGGATTCCCACTCCAAAACCCAGTACTATACTGGCAGGGCAGCTCAGGGCTTTTGGCCATAGAGACATCACAGTTTTAATCACCAAGGCAGCATGTGACTTGGGTCTTTTCCTGGTTTCAAGTCTATATACTGTATCCTTTCACTTCTTGGGGCCCACAGAGTCCCCTAATCATAGCTCAGGCAACCTCTGGCTGAGGACAATGATCTGAATCTAGGACCCTTGTGTCAGATGGGGTAGACTCCAGACACTAGCCACCATCACCTGATTTTGGAACTGGAGACCACCAGGTTTGTGGCCTCAGCCTGTCTCATTCTGTTTCTTCTTTTCATTTGTGGACATAGTAATCACTACCCCCCAACTCTGTAATGTCATTTTTGTTTTCTTTTTCATTTTATTTATCTTTTCTATGTGTTTCGGGAAAAACAGCAATGTCAAATTGTGAACACCCTGTCCAATTTTATTAGAAATCCAACAGCTGCTTGGTTTTTTTTTTGGTACTGGGGATCAAACTCAGGACCTTGCCCACGTGAGGTAGGCAGTGTAACCACTGAGCTAAATCCCTGGCCCGCAACAGCTGTTTTTAAAAGTCTGCCTTGAAATGTTTTTCCTTTTCTATGACAAACAAGTAACTGTTAATTAGTAAAAAGGCCATTTGCTGACATGTTTTATGACAGAATGGGAATTTTGTATTTAGCAAAGTTAAGATGACTTACTGAATATAAAAATAATGGGGCCCAATTTTCTCTGTCAAGTATCAAACTATTCTCACTGGAACAAGAGATTTGTGTCTGAATTAATGGGCAAATTTTTGGTCCCTTAAGACCCAAAAATCTAGAAAAAGCTAAAATTTTCTTAAAATTTAAAAATTTAAAAAAAGTTTTTCTTAAAATTTTAAGAAAAATATGTAAACTCATAGGATTTTAGAGCTTGAAGTAACATCAAAGATCCTGTATTTATGGACTCCTCATTTCTGGATCTGGAAAAGCACACTAAGAAAAATTGAAGGTCTTGTTCAAGGTTACATAGCAGATAGAGGTTGAATAATTGGATCCCCTTAGGTTTGAATTTCTGCAACAATGTTGTCCATAGCTTATATCATAAGTGACAGAACTAGAATGCTTGATAAATGATTTCTACTATGATCCTTAATTATTTACAAAGTGAAGGTACTTCACAGAACAAATCACATAGAGGTTTCTTAGGGCCTCAATTTCAATCTACTGTGTGTTTTTCAAAATAAAAATTTATGCATGCCAGCATTTCTTGCTCCAGATAGAAAAGCTGAGTTAGCAAGGATGCCCTTCTTCTCTCACCTGGATATGTCCTATTAAGTGTCAAATTTAGACAAATAGAGGGGAATGAAAAAATGAGTAGATTTGGAAGTAAAAGTATTGTATATTTCAAGGTACATAGCTATAAGCACCAAAGTCTGATTTTGTTGATTAAGAAAAAAAAAATTGATTACAAGAGCTTTGTGTAACTCACAAACTTGTTGAGAAGGTAACAGAACCAAAGCCGAGAACAAGCTTCTAGAAATATTTTAGGAGCAGCCTGGTGAGAAAAATCATTACTGCTCCAAGCACAGAGCACTAGGTGCCCTAGCGAACTAGATGCTTATAGGAACTTGAGTTTACTGAAAGGGCAATGGTCACCAGCATCCCCACCATTTCTGCTGTGGCTCACACCCTCTGCAGTCCCAGGAGTCACTTCTCTTGCTGTCCTCAGTGGCTCAATGGACCCCTTGCAAAGCTGTCTTCTACAAATAAGACTTGGCTGTGCTTGGATGTATTAAAGCTGTGGACTCTGGTTCACATGCTAACAAGCTAGCTGCAATGAGGGTTTGGGGAAATAAGTTTTCTGTTTCCATTCTGGAGAAGCATGGCTCTTAATGTGGAAACTTCTCCAAATATAGCCACAGTGTTCAGGTATCGAGATGGCTAAGAAGTTTGGCAGTATTTACTGCATTTAAAAAACTAAAATTGTCAAATAAATGAAGGAGTTGATCTGCCTATAGAGTTGCATGTGGGGGAGGTCATTCATTGTTCTAGCTGTTGTCCATTCACTTTTCTAAATAGTGCCCTGATAGTGCCCTGGATAGTGCCCTGAAGAATGATCCGTACAGACCCCACCAGCCTTGTTGCCTTCTGCTTCCAGGTGGGTTTGGCTGGTGGGAGGAACCAGCAGGAGTCAGGAAGGTAGCAGAAAGATGAGGCTTGGGTATGTAGTGTCCCAACTCCCTCTGAGCTGGGTTGCTTTTGTCTTGACAGTCCCTGTTGGGTAAGCTCTACTACAACTACGGCCACCATTCCTCCCTCCTGCCCTTCAGGGTTCCATGAGGGAACACTGAGACACTCACCCATCTTTTGTGGTTTCCCTTAGCCCTCATTACACCTTGTAAAAGGTTTCTTTAAACTCTCCTCAATTATCACATCTGCCTATATTATCAGTTCCCTGCCAGGATCCTGACTATGTCCATCCCTACCATGACACATGTTCATATCTTATTTTCTCAACTCATCAAAGTGCTAGAATATATTTCCTTTTGTTTTCTTCTGAAACACAAACCATTGATTAATTGAATTAGATAAAGACAATATTTAGAATAGATATTACAGAATAAATTGGTCATTAAAGTTTTGAAATTCTCTAACTAAGTTCTTTTTATTCCTGGTCATGCATCATAAAAAGCTCTAAAAAATCATGAATTTGGAGATCTGTTGCAGACTAGCAGAGACTAGAGCATTTACACCTTTTTGAAAAAAGTACTCTGGCTGGTTCTGAGGCAAATCATAGATAGATGTTAGGGAAGATGGATTCACAGAAGCAACGCAAAATGATAGCTATTGCTCTTGCCTCTCCACATGCACCAGTGGACATAATGCTTCCTCAGTGCCACAACTCTGAGAATGATAAAATTAGTACTCTGAGTAGAATGTTTTTTGATGGAGAGGAAAATTGTGTGTGTCTGGATTCTCATAAAATGCTATACAGGGCTTCTTTGCTTAATAGCTATTTCCTTTGGTTGCGTCTGATTGATGGATAATTTCATCTCACATTCGGACAGATGTCTCAGCCATTTCTTCCACCTGTGACATAAACCACTCTGTACATAAATCTTCTACTAGTATGGTATAGCAATGAATCTGTGGAAATTTCTGTTGCTCTTCGATTTCTAAAAGAAAAGGAAATCCCAAGAAAACAAAGTCATCATGAAGGAGCAGAGTAAAAGACAAATTGGCAGTAGAGGTTCAACCCAGCCCCTACACCTACTCTTGGACTTGTGCATGTAATCACTGATCATCAGAATGGTGGATGTGGAACTGTCACATTGTTTTTGGTCTTGAAGAACTGTTTTATTATGTTCAGTATTTACTAAATGCCTTTTGTACGCCTCGCTGTCCTCCAAGTTTTACAGGGATGATGAAATATGACACGAGGTGGCCACTTTCAAACAGCTTACTATATAATGGGAACAGTGAAAATTATTTGAATCATATTAAATGCTAAATTGAGTGGCATTCAATGGAGAGTTCAGGGAAATCTGGTATGCTCCTGTGTGATACATATTTCTGTGTTTCTACCTGGCCAGTCAGCTTGGCCCAGTGAATCTTGGTGGGTGACCCAAACGGCAACTGTGATCACACCTTCTCTTAGTATGATTTGAAGCTGTGTTCCATTTTCTTCAGACACATCATAAACTGCTTGTAAAGCTGGTTCAAAATAATAATTCTAACACTAGATTTCTTACATCCTGCACTTGTACAATTTATTTTTTGAACCTACAAATAAAACTTCATTCTTATCTCTATTGAATTATTGTGGTAGTTTGAAGTCATTTTAATTTATTGAAAATAATCTGGACCTGGGATTTATTAATTTATTATCTTTTCTCTCTTAACATTGGTCAGCTGAAACTTCTACCTGGGAAGGCCTTAGATGTAAGGAATTTTAGGGCACTGTGAAGTTTGTGAAAGATTTTCTGTATGATATTTTGTTGTCATCAAAGTTTCAAGGCAATGATGTTTGTTCCTTTTCTCACAGGTGGATCACTGAAGCGTGGGACAGTGGGGTGATTTATAAACTCACACAAAGCCAGGACAAGGACATATGTCTTCAGACCAATGCCTAGCTTTGCTTTCTTTCTTTAAAATATGACATATTTTAAGCCAGATGTAGTGGCACATTCCTATAATTCAAGATTGCAAATTCAAGCCCAGCATGACTTTTTGAGATTTTGTTTTAAAATTTAAAAATTTTTTTAAAGGCCTGGGAATGTAGCTCAGTGTGAAGGCCCTGGGTTGAATTTCCAGTACCACACCAAAACAAAAACAAAAACAAAACATTTTGTTTTCATTTATTTGTACTTTTTTTTTGTTTTTTTTCCCCCATTAACTTTATTGGTACATTTTAGATATACAATACAGTTACATTCATCATTGGGATCTTGTACCATTACGTGAGTCTCTTGGTTCTTATTTTTTTTCCCCTTCCCTTGCCCTCTCTTCACTCCCTCCACCCTTCCCTATTTGCAAAGACCTTGTTTCCATTTTTTTCCTCCTCTCATATTTTTTCCTTTCCCTTTTTTCCCTTCCCCTACCCCTCCCAATTCCTCTGCCCTTTTAGACCTTTTCTTCCTGTTACACAA
>NW_004624731.1:27696102-27708495 GCF_000247695.1 Heterocephalus glaber | reverse complement strand
AATGGGGAAAAATAAGAACCAAGATACATCATGTAAAGGTACAAGATCCCAATGATGAATGTAACTGTATTGTATACCTAAAATGTACCAATAAACTTAATGAAAAAAAAAACTGGTCTTCCCCTAAATTTATTACTTTCCCATTCTCCTTCACAAATCAATTAACATCTGAAAAGGAGACCCCCCCCCCAGTAGGAATCTACAATAATTAATTATTTTTGTCCACCTGTTTGCCATGACTATTCCATGAGATTTTTTTGGTCTACGAACCTGTGAGAAGTCTTTTAATTGACTTTTTTCTTTTTTAAATCATTATTTTCTACCCCTAGGAAACAAGCATAGCAATGAATCTTAAAAATAAATTAAGATGGAAAGAGACTAATCCATTTTAGAAAGATTTTTGTACTGCAGGGTTTTTTCAGTCAACCTTCCATTTGCTATTACACAGAAAATTAAATTAAAAAGAAGGTCTAATTCCCTGAGCAACCTGGTTAATCCACATTTCAATGGAAAACAAAGTTAATATTTACAGTCATTAATCTGATTTTTCTCTAGAGGACCTATTTATTTGATTACTATTTCTTATAACTTTTTCTCTTTGTGAATATTTACAATCTAATTCTTGCTTGTTTAAATATGGTTTAAGAATTCTACCCTTAGTATAAGAAAATGTTCTTGGAATTTAGCCACTGGATAAATATCACAGATCTATTCATGGATGTGTAAATTGACATCATTTTTCTCATGAGCTAAACTGGGTCAATTAGATATCTATGAGATTCTGGTTTGTGTTCCAGCAGTGGCTAGACAATACTAACTGGCCATCATGTTGTAGGGTACATATTATTAGGTTTTAGAAGCAACTGTGAATCCAGTGTAATGTATTTTCGCTAATTTTATGGGCATCATGTATTGGTTAGCTGTCTTGTTGCTGGGCCAAAATAAATGGACAGAGGTTTTAGTTCACAATTTGAGAAATTTCAGTGCAAAGCTGGCTGGCTCTGAGGCAGAAAATCATGGCAAAAGGGCATGGCAGAGCAAAGCTGCCCACCTCATAGTGGTTGGGAAGCAGAACCCAGAGGAAGAGCCAGAAAGAAAGAGGCCAGAGCCCAGATATAGTCCCCAAGCCATGGCCTCGGGACCCACTTCCTGCAATAGGCTCCTAAGGGCCCATTCAGCTATAAACTGTTCAGTGGGTTAGTTTATTGATGAAGCCAGTGCCCTCACAATCCAATCATCTCTCCAGGAGTCTCTCAGTCCAGTCAAGTGGACAATCAAGATTAACCATCACGTAATATTAATGAGTGTTCAAGCCTGTGGGGTGATTCCTAGTTTCCAAGGAAGCTAGGACCATGTTTCTGAAATCAGGGTTTATGATCACTTTAGTGTTAGTCTAAGCCCTTTGCAGAAATACTGAATGAGAATGTTTAGAGTAAAGCCTAGGCAAGTACATTTTTACAATTCTTAACTGTATCGAAGTTTGGGAACCACAGGCTAGCCAAAGTAAATTGTGCAAGTTAAGAATTAGCCAAAGGTAGAGCATTCTTTTGTAAATATTCACAAGCTGATTCTACAACTTACATAGAAAAGGAAACAAAAATTGCTTTTACATGGAAAAGCCAAAATAAATTTAGAAGAGTCAAAATAGTTTTGTAAAAGGATAACAAAGTTAAAAAAGTCATTATTACTTGGTGTCAAGATATACTAAAAAACTAGTCTTCAAAACTGTATTAGCACAAAGATAGGCACATACCAGTGAAACAGAAAAGACAGTGCAAAAATAACCCACACAAATATGATCAATTGAGCTTTGACAAAAGTGCAAATGCAACTCAAAGAAGAAAGTACAGTCTTTTCAACAAATTGTGCACAAATAACTGAATGTCTGTAGGCATAAAAATGAACCTCAAACTACATTCCAAACCTCATAAAAAAATTAACCCAAAATATATCATGTACATTAATATAAAATGTAAAACTACAAAACTTTGACAAGAAGATATAGAAAATCTTTGTAAGCTTGAGCTAAGCAAAGAATTCTTAGAACAGCAAAAGTATAATCTCTAAAAGAAAAAAGTTAAAAAGTGGAAATTTATCAAAATTAAAAATTTTGCTTTGCACAAACAATATTAAGAAAATGAAAGATTAAATGCATGTTGAAAAAATATTTACATATCACATACATGACAAAACAACATATGAGGAACTCTCAAAACTCAATAGTAAGAAAACAAATCAATAAAAAATGAGTAAAAGGTTTGATCAGTACTTTATCAAAGCAGGTAATATATGAATGACAAATACATGGAAAGATGCTCAATATCATTATTTCTAGGGAAGCACAAATTGAAATGACAAGACAATATGCTACACTTGTTATAATGTCTAAAACGTAACAAAACAAACTGGCAATATCAAAAACTGATGAGGATGGTGTGGAGAAACTGGAACTCATATATTGCAGATTACATCATTGCACAATCATGTTGTATTTTTACATGACATTGGGAGTTTCTTATAGAGTCAAACGTACACTTATCATATCATCTAACAAACTTGATTTTAGGTATTTATCCAAGAGAAATGAGAATTTATGCTCACACAAAGGTCTGTATGCAAACATTTACAACAGCTTTATTCCTAATTGCCTTGAATTGGAAAAAGCCCAAACGTTCTTCAACTGGTGAATGGACAAACTGTTATATTCAGACAATGCAATAGCACTCTGAGAAAATAAAGAACAAACTATTGTAGATGTACCCAAATGAGTGGCTGTAAAGTGCACTTTTTAAAGGGAGGCTCTATACTACAGGATATCTCGCATATGACATTTAGAGTAAGGCTAACCTGGGTAGAGAGCTGATCAGTGCTGCCAAGGACTCAGAGAAAGGGAAGATTTGGACAATGAAGGGGCTATGTGTATGAGGGAGTTTTTTAGACATAATGAAATTATTCAGAATCTTTATTGTGGTGATGATCACATCTGTCTATGCATTTGTATTGACTCAGTATGAGCAGTTTGAATATTACTTACATGAATTAAAAGAATTTTATAAAAATCAGGAAAGCACATCCGATTAAAACCACCAACAGAACAGAATCTGTAGTCACTGAACACCTATTATGAACAGGGCTTGGACTTGTGATATGCAGAAAATGAAGCATTGCAGTAAGCTCCTTCTGCCCATAGACATGAGTACACTGGATGATATGAGAATATACAAAAACTTCTACAGTGAAGTGAAGAATATGAGGTAAAAAAAGTTGCAAAGACTGTATAAGTGGAGAACACTAGATTCTCATAGGGAGAATGGTAAGCATGGAGAACTGCAAAGGTGAGCCATAAAAGAAAGAGTCAGTATAAACTATCCACAGTAAGACAGAAAACAGCAATGAATATGGAAAAATGGGCTATTGATGAGGGAAGTAGGGTAATAAAAGCAAACTCTAAATCTAATAAGGTAGAATTATGCATGCGATGCCATTTTTTAAAAGGCAATGAAATTTAGTAATTGTTCCTCTCAAGAAAAGGAAATGACCAGACAAAGAGGATGCAATTATGCTGGCTTTAGATTCAAGAGAGATTTCTTTATTTTTCCCTCACCGCCCATAAAACAGCCCCCTGTGCTGAGAACTACTATTGAAAGCAAAGGAAGAGCTTCCTTAAGTAAAATATGAAGCTTTATTATTCAGAGAGAGAGTGCTGTCCTCTCTGGGTATGAGGGGATCATTTGGTAGTTAGAGCTGGTATAAAAGAGGTGTAAAATTAAAACTCTCTAGTTAGAGGATTGTATGTCTAGGATGGTACCTCTAGAGTTAGCATGGACCCTAACCCAGGTTCGAGGCCTCATTTGATACTTGTTAGGGGCACAGAATCTGAGGCTTTACTTTGGACGTAGTGAATCAGAAACTTTGGGATTGGGCCCAGTAGTTTGGCTTGAGCAAGCCCTCAGGTGATTCTGATGAATATTCCAGAAGTTTGACCCACTGAGGCTTATGGAGGACTGTGAATTCTTAGTGGTCTCTGCAGGCCAACCCTAACTGGGCCTGATGACCGTCTCCTGCCCAGTGGTTTGACCAAATATCTGTCCTATGAAGTTTTCAGTGCTTAATTAGCATAACTACCTGCCTGAAGTGCCTTCTATCATTCTAAAGCATCTATAAAATTCTGTCTTTTCCTCCTCAGTTCAATAATCTGTGAATTTTAAAAAATTGACAGATGTTTTCTTTTTAGGCAAAGACATAAACTCTCAATTCCGCTTTCTTTGTTAATGGTAAAGATCTGTTGGTCTTTTATTCTTTCACATATAGCACGGAACCAGCAAATGATTCTAGGATGTCAGGTTCACAAGTTTACTTTTCACAAGCACTTTAGGATAATTGGAAGACCTCTATTCTAATCCTTATGCTAATTTAAATTGTTGGAAGGCCTTGGACAAGCTAGTTAATATCTTACAGAGTCAGTTTATTCATTTGTAAAGAGCAAGAGGCTAATTATCCATGCTCAATTGATGTAATGCTTAGTAAAGTGCAAAGTAGATACACTTGCAAGCATTATTATCATTTTTTTGAGTCTTTCTCAATACTGTGCTCAATACCCACAAATTTTCTCTTTGTTATCTGAGCACCCACTAGGGAAAGCCTGCAGGTTACATATAGTCCAGACTCTTCTGGAGCCCTAAGTGGCAACACAACCACTAGTATTTTAGAATTACTCTGGGCAAATGGAATAACCAAAAATATTCCAGCCTGGGGAATGATGGATAAAAACATTAAGTGATTATAGGACTATGTTAAGAACTTTTCATCAGAACTTGGAAATGACATTGCAAATTGGTGTGTTTATTTCACAATAAAAAATGCTCCAATCCTTGTAATGAGTAATTGGCTTAGAGAAAATCTGAGCTTCCCCATGCTGAACACCTCATTTCCTGGAGAAAACAGGGGCCAGCTGATGTTGATGCTTAGCTGTCCTAGGAGATAAACTGCTGCTTCTGGTAAATAGATGATAATTTATGCTGAATTATTTGCTAAAGGCCAAATGAGTCCCTGCAGTGGGTGTACCATTTCTCAAGTATAAAAAATGTTTTCCTGCTTAAATAATATCTTGACTTAAGGCAATTATTACTATAAAGTGTCTGAGACAGGAGTGAGCCTGACACTTTCCCAGGGCTTTGGAGGATAAGAGGAGTTTTCTAATGCATGCTAGCATTGGAAATGAAAGTAGATACCTTGGCTTGGTTTAAAAGAGGTAAACAAAGAGTAAATTTTATAGAATGGAGGAGGTACTGTAATTTATTTCTCTAGCATTTATTGTGTGCCAGGCACTGGGCTAAATGTTACCATATTGACCTTATCTTTACAGTAACTCTGTGAGGTGAATATTGAGGTGGATATTGTTCCCCTCATTTTAACAGAATAAGACACTGGCTCAGAATTGTTAAATGGCTTCTACAAAGTCACACAGGACACAATGGGTGGCACAACTGGGATTCAAACTTAGTGGTCTCTTTTCTAGATAGATGCATGAGAGTGCTGTGCTAGATAGCTGCCTTATTCTCTTCCAGATCCCCTGGTTCCCTTTTCTGTCTCTCTCTGTGACCTCGGAGGCTGGCCTAACCTGCCTTCCAATTTTCAGTTGTGTTTGGCCAGTGTGATCTACTGGGATGAGACAGAGGGAGGAAGGAGGGAGAGGCCACCTACGTACATGCATGAGCTCCCTCCCAGCTCCCTGGGGCTCCCGGCCCAGGCTGTACCCTGCTCAGCATTTGCGCTCCACACACAGTGTTTCCTTCCTCTGGGTTTTGATAAACACTCCCTCCTCGGAGAGCCCTACATTCTGCCCACATTTCAGACCACCCAGTTCCAGTGAGCCATGGAGTTAACAGTAAATGTTGCCTGGTCCACCAGGCTTAGAAATGACTGCCTCTCCACTTGGTTGTTAGTCTTGGTTCAAGTGAAGTTGTTGAGCAATGGACAATTCCTGCTTCTCTCTGAAAAGCTCTTGCTTCAGTGCTGAGTGTCTCTGCCTCTGGCTTCTGCTCGCTGAGAAAAATAAAAGGAGCTGAAGCACCTTACTGGGCCCTATGTGGGTTCTGCAGGATGGTATTCAGAGTTTGGAAAAAAATAACAGAATTTGACGTTATATAAAGTTTTATAACTTTACTTTCTATTTAAAGGTATATTAGAAGCTAGATGTGTGTCTGAATGCAAAGCTACAATTATCTTTTAAAAGCCAGGGTAATAATGACTGAACTATCAAGATGTGATAGCTGACAAAGACCTCCCCAGACTTATTTCATAAAGCTAATGAAACTGGTTGGCTTTGGCAAAGCTAGATCACTCCTGTTTTCTGACTGAATTCATTACCCGTGATTTCAGGACAATGAAGAGGAAATAGAAGCAGAATATCAAACAGGACAAATAGGCTAAGTATTTTTTTACTTAAATTAATTTTATGGGCACAAATAAAACCTTTGTTGGTCAGAAAATTTAATACTAAATATAATAGTCCTAACATTTCAGAGATGTCATGCATAGATAGGCAATCATTTTTCAAAGATTGGTTTTATCATGTTTTTGAATTTGAATGAGAAGGCATTTCAGAATCATCATCTTATCTGAAAGTTGTTATTCTATTATTAGATAATTATAGTACTTAACATAGAAAGGATAATATAAATGGGTATTTTAAATGTTTCTGTCATTATGAAATGTCATTTTTAGTCTCTAGTATTACTTCTTACTTCAATATCTACATTGACTGATATTTATATAACTATACCAGATTTACTTTCAAGTAGTGTTTGTGTGGTAAAAATCAATCTTTTATTTATTTTCAACCTTTTCTAATATGTGACTATAAAGTGCATATGGCTGAATTTTGTTCCTTATTACTTGACAAACTTTATCTTTCAATGAGCTACAGACCATTTACATTTAAAACAAAGACACAGTTTAACACTGTTTTTCATTTGTCCTCTTGCAGTTGGTTCCTTTATTTTTCATTTTTTGCCTTCTTTTAGATTATGAAAACATGTTTTATTATTCCATATTCTCCTTTATTTGCTTTATAGTTGTACATTCCTAAATAATTCTTTTTGTAGTTACCCTGCAGATGACAACAAGTATCTTTCATATGTTAGTTACAGTTTAAATGAGTAATTTTGGATTTACCACTTCCTAAATAAGGCAGGGTCCTTCTCAACTATTTAACTATATTTCATATACCTCTCTCTCTCTCACAGTTTTCAGTATTATTACCAGGTATGTTATATTTATTTATATCATTATTGTTTTCCTTTTAAACAAAAAAACAAACAAACAAAATTTTGTGATTGAACCCAGGGCCTGCTGCATATCCTCAGCTCTTGAAAAGAAAAAAAATTGTTTTTTTATTTGTTTGTTGGTTTATTTTTCGAGATAGGGTCGTGCTAAATTGCTAAACTGCCCAGGCTGAGCTTGAATTTGTAATCCTCTTGCCTCAGTCTCCCAGAGCTCTGGGATTACAGGCATGAGCCACTGTGCCCAGATCAACCTTCTTTTAAATAGAACCATATATTTGTCCTTTGAAATACTCTTCATTCTTTCCTGTATGTCCATGGCACCATCTGAATCATTGTCCTTCAGCTTAAAGAACTCTGTCATGTTTCTCTAGTTCTCAACTCCTGGCATTGAAGTCTCTCAGGTTTTATTTTTCCGAAAACATCTTTGCTTAACTTTCGTTTTTATTTTTACAGCTATGTTGTGGGATGATTTGCATATTCTAAAATTCACCCATTTTAAGTGTAAAGTTTGATGAGTATTCATAAGTTTGCACAGCCATTTAACCACCCTTCACACTCCAGTTTTAGAACACTACCACTTTCAACAAGTCCCTTCAGCCCTTTTGCAGCACATTCTTGTCCTAGCGAACCACTGTTAGTTTAAAATTTATTATAAGCAAGATTAATACAGTATGTTGCTATGACCGGCTGGATTGGCTTGTAAGCCACCTAGAGGAAGGGTAAAGCACATGTCTGGCTATGTATGGATGGGCCATGGAAGTGTGACCTTGGGTGCCATATCTATCTGGTCCTAGCCCCTTTCTCCCTGGCACTGTTTCCCTCCCCTACTTCCCAGCTGACATAAGCTAAGCAGCTTTGCTCTGCCACACCCTTACATCATGATATTTCTGCCTGGAAGCCAGCTAAACTCAGACTGAAATCTTCACTGCAAAAACAGGAGCAAAAATGATGATCTCCTTTAAATTGGAAAAGCTGACACATACAGTTGCTTTTTGTGACTTTCTTTCATTTAGCATGATGTTTCTGAGATTCATCCATGGTAGCATGTCTATCAGTAATTCACTCCTCTTAATTGCTGAGTAGCATATCCATTGGATAGATATACTAGTGGTATATTTTGACTACTGGTAGTATGGACATTTGTATTGCAACTATTTTTGACTATTAAGAATGTGTATACCATGAATACTTGTGTAAAAGTTTTGTATAGACATGTTTTCATTTTTCTTGGACAAATATCTAGGAGTGGTGAGTGTGTTTAAACTTTTAAAAACTGTCAAACTGATTTCTAAAGTATACTATGTTGTATACCTGCTTACAGTGCATGAGGGTCCTGTTGCCTTGCATTCACCAGGATTTAGTATTGCCAATTTTTTCAAGTTCAGCCATTCTAAAGAGTAAATTGTATCCTGTTTGCATTTCTCTAATGATGACAAATTTAGGGTATCTTTTCATATGTTTGTATTAATAAAATATCTGCTCAAATTTTGTGTCCAGTTTACCTCTGTCAAGTCTTAAAAATTCTTTCACATTTTCTGAGTACAAGTTCTTTTTCATGTACAAAGTTTTGTTTTGCAAATGTTTTATTTCTGCTATAGTTTGTTTGCCTTTTGACTTTCTTAATGCTGTCTTTTGATGGTAATATGGTGGATTATAGTAAATGACTTTCAAATATTGAACCAACATTGCATTTCTAGGATTAACTTTCATTATAGTGTATTTTATTATTTTCTTTTTTATATATTGCTGGATTAGGTTTGTTAACATCTTGTTGGGATTTTTCTATTTATATTTATATTGGGTTTAGGCTTTCTTTTTAAGTATATCTTGTCTGGTTTTCCTATCACGATAATGTTGGCTTGCAAAGTTGAGAAGTGTTCCCTTCTTTTCTATTTTCCAGAAGAAATTGTATAGAAATGATGTCATCATTTCTTTAACTATTAGGCAAATTCACGAGTAAAATCATCTGGGGTTGGGTCTTTCTTGGAAAATTACTCCAGGAGCAACTTTACGGAGCTGCTTTCCTGACCTCCTCTGTTATAGCAATCTTCTCAGTACCTTCTGTTTCCTTGGGGCTCCTTTATTGGTTCTCCAAACAAAATTGGGACATTATTTATCTGCTCTGTTATACACATACTTTTTCAGGTATACTGATATGCAAAACCAACCAGCAAGAAGGACAGAGGAAATAAAAGCATTGTGGGTTCATCCACTTTTGGAGGATCACAGTTCTTCTGAGCAGAGAAGTAGTTTATTGTCTCTACAATTTAGACTCCCACAGGTCCTTTGCCATCCCTGTTGCTGATACTACCATGCTACCATGGGGCTAGGTATGAAAAAATGGAGAAAGACAAAAAAGGAAATGGTGATTTCTTCCATTCTCTCTGAGCATTAAGAGCCCCTCCCCTGCTCTTAGAGACAGAGTTAGAGGGGCTTCTCCTGGTTATATTCTGGATTGGGGCAGTCTGGAGTTCAGCCTGGGTGTACTGAAGAGAAAATAGCAAACTCATCACATGTTTTATGGTACTTCAAATTCTGGTCTTCCCAATCACCAGCCATCATTTAATTTTTAGTGTCCCCAAACAGCTTCATTCAGTGTGAAATATGTTTACTCCATTTTTCCCCAAATAGGAAACTTCTGCCTTATTTGAGCCACTGAATTATTGGGATTTTTGTTGTGGCAGCTACACTAATACTAACTTACCGAGACCATTCCCCCACCCCTTTGTTCTTGTACAACTTCTCTGCAGTCTCTTACCTTTGGCTCAACCCTAAAACATACCTCTATGCTCCCTATGCCCAGAATGATGTCCTGGCCTGGAGCAAATTCATTTAACCATAGAGCTGAGGATTTTTCACTTGTGAAATATCTCCTCTCCCATTCTTCATAAGAGTTACTATTAATATTTATCTTGTTCTGCAAGATCCTTACTGCCATTCTCTTACTCCCTCAGAAAACATCTTCATTGCCTACTTCTCAGAGAAAATGTAGTTAGTAGGCAGTTTCTTACTGGACACCTATAAATGTATCTGTGTATCTTCTCTCCCTCTTTAAATAAATAGACATCTCTTCATCTCTCCTCATGTCAAAGAGCTGTTGCTTCTTGTGCTCTAGAGCCCAGCTCCTTCTGGCATTATCCACAAATTATCATCCCTTTTTATTCCATCTCCCACTGATCTTTTCCAAGGGTTCTGTGATGGTTAATTTGGGTGTCAACTTCACTAGATGAAGGGTTGAAAAAGATTAGTTGAGAAAGTGTTACTGTTGGATGTGTCTGTGAGGGTGGTTCTGGAGGAAACTGGCATAGGGGTTGATGGTCTCAGTGAGGAAGATGCCCTCAGTGTGAGCAGGCATTATCTAATCAGCTGAGGACCCAGATAGAACCAAAAGGCAGATGAAAACAAAAATCACTTTCTCTTCTGGATCTGGAACATCCTTCTTTCCTGCCCTTGGATATCAGAACTCCAGGTTCTCTGGCTTTTCATCTCTGGAACTTGCACAAATCCTGTGAACCCTCACTCTGCCCTGGATTCTCAGGCCCTGGACCTCAGACTGAGATGTACACTTCAGCTTCCCTGGTTCTGTGGCTTGTGGATGTCAGCTGAGCCATTTGCCATCTCTTTGGGTCTCCAGCTTGCAGATGGCAAATTATGGGACTTATCAGCCTCTATAATAATGTAATATAATACCTGCAATAAAAACCTTTTTATCCATCTATCTACCTATCTACCAATCTGTCTATTACTTATCTATCATCTATCTATCTATCATTCGTTCTCTCTAGAGAAACCTGAAAATTACAGGCTCCTATCTTTTAACATAGAAAGTCTGCATCTTTAAAAATTGCAAAAGTTTTCTAATATTCCTCCTGTATTAGTCAAGGTAACCTAGTAGCTATCACAATATTTATGCCTCTGAGGCTTGATAATTTTTTTTCTCACAAAAAGTTCAATGTAAGTGTTCTTGGTTGGGTGGCTCTTTTGGCACCTTCTCTGATTCAGGTTTGTTTTGGTTTTTTTGTACCAGGGATTGAAGTCGGGTTTCAGGGATAAGTTTCTTCCATCCTGTCACACAACCATCTTCAACATGAGGACTCTAGGAATGCTGTGGAAGGGAAGACAGCATGCAGTAGGCTCCCTGTATACTTAACCACTTTGCCCCCAAGTGACCTATGCTTTCACTCACAGTCCTTTAGCCAAACGAGTCCAGTGGCTTCACCTGGACAGAGCTGGGCACTGCCATCTCTCATTGGGCAAATGCTTCCCAGCTCCACTATACTACAGATGAGGAGCATAGACCTTCAGAGATCAGCCAGTTACCTCAGCTACATTCCTTGCCTCTGGTCCTACCACACATCCAACCACATAGGTGCTATTGTGATTTTTATAATTCAGATATGATTTGCTACCTTCCCATTTAGTGCTCATAAGTTACTCTCCACTGCCCACTGAAAGAGTCCAAACCCTTTACTTAAACATTTAAGACCATTTAGGACCATTCTTTCTCCACCTCCCACAGGGTCTTGCTTAGGCATCAGTCCCACCAAACTGCTTCTGGTTCCCAGAAGCTACAATATGTTCCTTGCCTCCATACATTAGCATATGGTTTTCCATTTTTCTGAAATGTTCCTCTGTCACCTCTTAAAATGTTGTGTCTGCCACCTCTTAAAAAAAGCTCAGTATAAGCATTTTCACTCTGTTCCCTAGCTTAAGTACTGTCAACTGTTTAGTTCTTTTGTGTCACCACTGAGATTTTGGAAAGCTTCTCTAGCAAAGTCCTGTCCCTAAGTCATAGTTGTATTTTACATAGCATAACTGTCTCTCCCTCTTTGAATTATGAGCTCCTTGAGAACTGGGACCATGACTATTTTAGCATCTCTAATACCTAATACAGTATTTGCCACATCATGAATGCTTAATAAATGTTTTTGTAATGAACAATTAAGGGAATGAATAGATGAGACTCAATTTAAAGAAATTCTTACACTTGGAGGTCCTGAGTCACGCGGAAGACACTGAATCACCCCACTGCAGACAGGCAGCCACCTGATTCCACATTACAAAGGCACAGAGGACACCAGACCACCAGACCAAGGTACTGAGTCCC
>NW_004624731.1:27653718-27690425 GCF_000247695.1 Heterocephalus glaber | reverse complement strand
AAAAAAAAAAGAAATTCTTACACTTAAATTTAACTTTGATATTTACTCAATATTTTAAAATTCTTGGACAAAATTATGAATCATGTGATATTTACTCTAACTTCAAATGAGGAAGAATGGAGAAGTGGCATTAAATGCAAGCCTTACAGAAGTGCACTCACATAAATTCTTGGTTTGGTGGGGAAAGCTTCTTCATAGTCAACCAATGAGCTTCAGGAAGGTGATACAAGAGTGGCTGAAGGTGCAGAAGGTTAAAGCAACACAGATTCTTACAAGTATAGAAAGACTAGTACAAGCTTCAATTCTGGGAGGTCAAAGAGCAGAGAGGACAATAATAAGGACTGATACTACTTGGGTGACTAAGATGAATAGCCCGAGTAAACATTATTTCAGTCTTTTATTTAACAATAAAGGCCACAGAAGGTAGTCTTGCTTCCCCAAACGCTTCCCTTCTGGACTGCCAAAATGCAACTAAACTATATTTAACACAGGTTTCAGATTAACTGTATTTCCTCAATAATTCTTTAGGAATTACTATCCATTTATGTTGTATGCGGTAATTCTTAGCTAACTAGACTATCTAATTAAGGAACACATCACTCCATCTCGAATCAGTTTATACAAGTGAAAATCCCAGTATATGTAAAAATAACAAACAATACCCTGAGGCCAGTGTTACCTCTTCTGAACTATGATGAGTTATTGTCATAGTTTGGGTGATCTCCAGCTTTATCTATGCTAGGAATTTGCCTCCCAGGGTGGGTACGTGGAAGATGGTGGGAGGCTGGAGTGAAGCAGGACTCTGTTTTACTAAATTGAAACCAGAATCAGGAGAGCTGTTCCAGCTACAGAGGCTGGTGCAGAGCTGTAAAGGAGTCTGGGTCTGTCTCAGTTCTCTTCCTGATGTCAGTTTTGGCAGGATATGGAAGCAGGAATGGAAAGCCTCCCTCTCCATGAATCTGGAGATCAGGGGAATAATGTCACCTTCTTCATTGAACTAGTAAAATCCATGCACAATGGGTATGATTAGCTGCCTACTGGAGAAATGCAAGAGACTGAAGAGGGCGGACCTCATAAAACTGCAATCAAAGTAGGCGATTTGAATGTAATCAGAGGAAGGCAGGTCCAGAATGTAAATGTCATTTAGTAGAAGAAATTTAACCAATTGTATTGTATGTTGCCTGGCAGAAGACTGCGTGAAGGTGATAGAGGTGGAGATAGCAAGGCCGGACAGAAGGAAAGGTGGTCAGTTTGGGTACAGAAATGAAAACCCAAAGAATCATAGCTTGGCAGTGCCCACCCAAGTGCTAAGCACTGTGTATAGGACAGACCCTGCTCTTGGTGCCCCCAGGGTTGGGGGAGAAGCAGGCTCTGCTGTGGGACAAGAGTGCCTCTGCTGGGCCCTCCCCAGTACCCCAGGTGCTCCTGCACAGCATTCAGGTTCATCTGTTCTTGCGCTTCCAGGGCTGCTCTGAATAGTGGACACAAGCTTCTTATCCCTGGGAAGATGATATATCTCCCAGTGTAAACTGATAAAATGGCTATAAGATGAGGCCCATGGGTTTGACTGATTTGAGTGACCCTGGATTCTGAAAACTTCTAAGATCCCAATGATGGTAAATGGTGGAGTTTGGAAAGTGGTCAGCTCCTCAAGCAGATACTACCCTTGAAACCTCCTGATAGGCAGCACAACCTTCTCCTAGAACACACAACACTTTCATTGTTTCCTTTCTGGCTTTAATAGACAGCACCATGATATCTTCTTAGGCCAACAACTTTCATCTTTAGCAGACTCAATGCCTATTTTCATGTATTTGTGCTAAGGATTGAAACCAGGCACTTGTACACACTAGGCAAGTGTTCTACCACTGAGTTACACTCCTAGGCCCAATGGATTATTCTTAAATGAATGTTTTATTGCATCTCATTAGCTGCTCTGAAAATAAATTCACAAATATTAATACTCACATATATTTTAAAATTTAATGTAATGCTCCAACTATAAAAATACAGATAAAGAAGAATAATTTATACTAAAATAATATGCAGTGGAGTATGTTATTGCTTGGGGTTAACTAACTAGAAGGCATAATGAAGTAGTGGCTTTGAGATCAGAGTTAATATGGCAAAGACCAATGCAGACAGAGACAAGTGTGCTGCCACCTGAAATACCAAGAGTGTTGTGACTGTCAGTGAAGAGCTTTTCTGGCATTGTGCCTACTGCTGGTAGAGTTCTGAGCCAAACAAAGTATAATCTTCTCTTGCTTTAAAAATGGTTAGAGGACGTTTACTGAAAAATTCAGCATATATTAGAATTTTGCAAAAATAATTTGGGAATCCAAGTGAAAGGAGATTGAGCTCCTCACTCCAATAATTATAAGTAGAGTTTTCTCAGACATGTCCGGTGTGACTGTTGAACATGGAACATGCCATTTCTAGATTGTGGTGCTGGTGCTATGCATGGACAGCTGGCATCCTTGGTTCCCTTCCTGTAAATGCCCTGCTGCCACCCCCAGTAATTATGACAAACAAAAATGCCCTTTCAAGTGTCCAGTACCTCACCTAGGGGAAGGTACCACTGCTGCTGGGAGACACTGAATTAAGTGAATGGGAATCAATATAAGACCAACTTGTCCTGTCCTAGGGCACAGTGATTCCATGGCCTGGCATAGAAATCCAGCTAGTAGGAAAAAGGGACAAGGCACAATGAGTTGGGTCAAGAGTTTAGTCTAGGGGAGAAGCAGAGTTCCAGGTCAGAATTTAAGAGGGGAAACCAGGGTAAGAGTTCACCTCAAGAACTCAGCCCAGCATATGGTGAGGACCAAGCTAGAAAGAATTGTGATTGTGGGTTACATAGATATCCAGGAGCTTCAGTTTGGATCTTAAATGTTCCCCAAAGGCCATGTGTTAAAGGCTTGGTCATCAGCTTGTGGAGCTACTGGGAGGTGGTGGATCCCACGAGGCCCTGGGTGAAGGATATTGGGTCTTTGGTGGTTGCACCCTTGGAGGAGATACTGGGACCTTGTCTCCTTCCTCTCTTTGCTTCCTGTCCTCCATGAGGTGAGCAGACCTCCTCTGCCCTGTGTTCCTGCCATGCTGTACTGTGCTGCTGTAGTTCCAGAGAAACAGGGCCAAGTGATCACAGACTGAAACCTCTGAAGCCATGAGCCAAAAGAAATCTGTCCTCTTTATAAGTAGTTCATTAGCTCAGATATTTTGTCCCAGTGACAGAAAGTTGACAATATACTAGGTTTTGTTCTTTGTGCCTGAGATCCCAGCTCTGGCTGAAATGGAAGAATTAAGGGTTTACATGGGAACCGAGAGGCTTGACTGTGTTCTCAGAACTTGAGTCTGGTAATGGGACATATTTCCAAACTTCTCATGTACAGTGCCCATCAGAAATGACTCAGTGTTAGGCTTGAATTCAAGTCTTCTCTGGTAGCAACAGCTGAGAAGAACGCAGAGGCTGAGAGACCAATAGCCTCAGTTTATCAGTGCAAAGCATGTGCTTGAAGAGGGGATGTCTATACCATGATATTCAAGTTTCCTATAGGATTGTTTTTTGTGCCTTCATTTTAACACAAGTGAACTGACTCATTATTCAAACAAAAATATATGTTCAAGAGAATGAGATTTGAGTGGCATTAGCAGCCATTCCTCAAGCTGCACCCACTCAAGTTATCTATGGGCTTTCTCTGGGTGGACACAAAACAGCTGCTTGAAATTCACATTTGCAGTCCATTTCCAAAAGTGGGGTCATTAAGGTGTGGCCATAAATTCAGGCAATGTTTATACTGACTACCACAATTTACAAAGCTAAGTACATAATTTTTCTTGGAGCCCAGACTGAGTTCAGCCCTAAAATCCATGCTTTGCGACTCAGAGCTCAGCAGTACTCACACAAACCTGATATCCCCTGAAGACCATCTGAACAGGACGATGGCTCATCTCCTATGTTCCGTTACCAAAGCCCCATCCAAGACAATGATCTCATCTGTGCTCGGGATTCAGATTGCTTCATCTTTTTCCTCATTGGGTGGATCAGTCTGCTTTGTGCACACTGTTCCTGGAAAAGTAAAAAAAGAATTGCTCTTATTTCAATTACAACCCTTTCAGAGCTCCTATTACTTCATTTGCCCACGTTCATTATAGTGGAAGGTCATACCTAGCGGATGGTGATGAGAAGAACAAGTTCGGCTCTAGAATCCTACATGGAATGTATTAGCAAAACTGAGGTTTAAAGAGAAAGGAAAGCATTCAGTGAATATTCTATTTCAGAATATTCGGTGATATTTCCATTTTAGCATATAAAAAGAGGGAAGGGAATAAAGAATAAATTATCTGCAATTACAGAACAATAAAGGATTATCTCTGACTTTTTTTTCTTTCAGAAGCTTTGACTCAGTCATGCTTAAGATATTCCAGAATTATACACTCAAGGTCCTGAGCCATTCTGCTGGCCTCTCACCTGCTGACACTTTCTGTCTCTCTGTTCTTTCTCATTGCCACCTGAGGTCTCCCATCTCCCTGCACCAGCCTGGCTCTGGCCCTACCTTTGGAGTTGAGGACCATTTACATTTTGGTTGATCTCTCAGTGCCACAAACAAATGACTTGATTCCTTGGCACTAATAAATTTCTCTATGTTTTTTTCTATGTGAATGTGTCCTTTGGATTTTCTTCCTTTGTAATTTGGTTTAATCCATATCTACTTCCCTGCTTGCACTGTTTAATGGTTCCCTACTGCCCCCCAAATCAAGTACAAGTGAGGTTATGAATACTGTATAGTGTTCAAGACCCTCTACGATTTGCCCCAGCAAGTCTTGTCAAAATGAAAAGAGGTTGTGTAAAGCATGGCTGAGTACATAGCCTCAAGACTCAAGTCCTGGCTCAGTCTCTGTAAACTACATCCTCAGCTAAGTTGCTTAAAACTGCTCTATGCCTCAGTTTCCCCAAATATAAAAATGGAACAATAATAGTAATGACTTAAATTGTGTGAGAATCAGGAGAATTAATAATATATATTAGATATTGAGAACTGTACCTGATAAGCCCATCTACTGCTGTGATTATTGTTACTACCCAGAACAATCTTGACTTATTCTATCTTTATACATTTTCTCCGTTACCAATTTCTGAAATGCTCTTTTCTACTTATTCTTCTAAATTTCATCATTAAAGTCCTACCAAATTCTTCCTCTTTGATGAACTTCTATGAACTATTCCATTCACAGAGTTCTTTTCTTATTTATTTATTTATTTGTTTATTTATTTATTTTTGGTACCTGGGATCAAACTCAGGACTTTGCACTTTCGAGGCAGGCGCAGTGCCACTGAGCTAAATCCCCAGCCCTCACAGTTCTTTTCAATTTACCACTAGTTCTTATGATCTAGTCTAGAGATTTTGCAAATAGCCATTTATTGTGTCATGAAACTTCTTATATTGCTGCTTTGTGATAGTAATTTTGCTTGCTCCCCCCCCCCCACAGATTAGCCTGTGAAGTTTTTGAAGGCAGAGTCTCTCTCTCTCTCTCTCTCTCTCTCTCTCTCTCTCTCTCTCTCTCTCTTTCTCTTGGTACTGAGGATTAAAGATTGAACCTAGGGCCTTCACAATGAACTACATCCTCAGCCCTTTTTATTTTTTATTTTTATTTAAAGGATTGTTTTTAGACAGGGCCTTACTAAGTCAGTAAGTTGCCCAGGCTGGATTTGAACTTGTGATCTTACTTCTCAGCCTCTCAGAGTGCTGGGATTATATGTGTGAACCACCACTCCTGACTGCAGGTTAGTCTTTTCAGAGATCAGTACCTGGTACATTGTCTTTCCAACAGGAGCTCAGTAAAGACCTATTTATTTGAATTTATTTGATTGACAGGTTTGGATGCAAGTTTTGGAAACAGTGAGCTAAAAGGAGGGTAGAAGAATTGAAACCTTTGCTTTTTGCTTGTAAATGTTCAGCAAATGACAGCCATAAGGACTCTTAGAACAGTAATTTAGTCAGATTCAGGGAGGCAGGGGCAGAGTCTCCATGGATGGCTGTGATACATGGAGGTGTCCCAGACAGCAGCTGCTTCCACAAAGAAGTGTTGCAAATTCCAACTTTTCTTCCTCAGCTGCTCATATTTGCCCTGGATTGGAAACCTTTGGCACCTAAACTTCTAGTTCAGATTTTTTAGTAAATTCCTGGGTGTTCTTGGATTTGTGTCATAGTCAAGTAGTTTCCTCATCTAGGGGTGAGAGTGTTGGACCAATACATAATTTCTTAGGGCTTTGCTGATTCCAATATTCTATCACCCTAGGATCTTTGTCATGGTCACTGGTACTGGGGTGGGGACAAAGACCTCCTTCTGCTGCAATTCAGGTTCTTCTGCCTGGTGAGGACCAATCAGATTTTTGGGCAGTGGAACTCAACTGAGCCTGTCCCAAGGGTATGGGATGGTCTCATATTATAGGGAGTGGCCCTGCTTACCACAGACTTGGAATCCTTTTCCTTCTCCACCCCATTTGGGAAAGTAAGGACTTGGGAAATAGGATAATGGAAGAAAGCAGGGCAATAATGGTCAAAGATCTCAAATTAGGGCCATCTCTATTTACTGGGTCAATAGTCCTTGCCTCCAGATTATTACTGAGTGTTCCCTCCCTCCTGTCCTTCATGAAAGGATTGATGTCACAGTTGTTGATGATGCCAGAGGTTCAGGGAGATGAAGCAGGATCGCACTGGGGCCTGGTGCCAAGTGTGTACAAGTGGTCAGAGAATCCATCCAAGCCTTGGGCTTGGCCTTTTTGGTGCATTCCGCTGGCCTGCCTCCCCTCCCACTGCCAGGTGGTCACCCAGTTGTCCCTGGCAGCCTTGTTCAGATACTGCTGGCTGTTTTCTCCTCCAGTACCACCTCTCCCTCCTGACTGAAACCCACAGTAGCCCCTCTACCAATTCCCCTCTACTCCCCCAGCCAAGGCAGTGGCCTGCCTTCTTACTTATATTAGGGTCCTGGGGCTGAGCTCTCCCAGGCCATAGCCTCTTATCTCTTCATCTCTGTAAATCCATCTTGTACCTGGTAAATCATGCCAAGGAGAAGGATATTGCAGCAGCTGCTGCCACCATCATGGGAAATGCTGCAATGATCTAGGAGGAGGGAACAGAGCAGTGGGCAGGACATGTGCAAGGATACCAGTTGTAGAACAAGTGGTCAAATGTGGAAAGAGACATCTGTCCCACTGAGCCGTGTTCACATTGCAACTTTCCTTTCCCTCTTCTTGGTAATGCAACAGCCCTGCTAGGTGCTCAGTTCTGTGATACTGGCTGGAAGAGGAGAAAACACATGGCTCAGACCTCTAAGGAATTTGCAATCTGGTCAGAGAAGCAAGATGCATGCACATTTACAAGCATTCTAAAGGGCAGCAGAAGGGGCTTTACCCTGGTATCCATATTATGGTTTAGATATCTAAAAACTACAAATTAATTTTTTCTGGAAAAAAGATCTATAATTTTCTGATTTCAAAGGCAGAATGGGTCCCCATCCCCTAAAAGGGCAAAGAGCTCAAGTTGAATAACCTGGGCCCCAGTCTTAGATTGCTACTTGCTCTCTGTGTTATAATAAATTGCCTAACCTCATCCCAGCCTGGTGACGCAGACCTGTACTCCCAGCACTCTGGAACGCTGAGCGAGGAGGGTCACAAGTTTGAGCCTACCCTGGGCAATTTAGTGACTTAGTGAAAACCTGCCTCATAATAAAAAAATTTTATTTTTAAGAGGTGGGGGATGTAGCTCAGTGCAAAGGTCCCAAGTTCAACCCCCAGAACTGGAAAAAAAATTGCTTAACTTCCCTGATCCTGTGTCTGAATCTCTGAAATAGAGGGAATAATTTCTACCCCACTCATCCCTTAGGGTGGCTGTGAAAGTGTTTAATAAAACATAAAGCTCCACACCAGTGAAAGGTATCATTAATATATAGAACTGAAATATAAGACCATACAAAATGATAAAATGTAGGGATAATAGGAAACATAAAAGTTGGCTAATCTAATGTTTTCCACTTACAGACAATGAAATTGAATGGAAAGTGGCTCAGGGACAAACAACTAAGCTGAGGCAGAGCCAAGATCAGAGGGCATTGTCTTCAGGGCTGTGGCCTGGAGCTGGAGGGGAAACTGCCCCAGAGTGTCCAGTGCAGCTCTCTGCCTCAGTGGACCCTTTGTGCAGGGCCTCTTGCTCCCTTCGCTTTATGGAAAATACTATCTGGCTAAACACACCCTGAGTGATCTACCTCCCACTCTACTCTGATCCAACTCCACTTCTGCTCCTTACCACCAGCAAACTCCTGTGAAAATGGTTTCCAAGGGGACTGGATTTCAAGTTACATCACTGCCACATGACTGGTGACTGTGGAAGAGACCCAAAGATAAGTCAGGAACAGCTGGTGAGGGAATACTGACAGTCCTAGTAGCCAATCCAAATATTTCAGATAAAATTCTTGTAAACATGGGCTTTCTAAAAAGTCATTGCCAAGATGGCACATGCCTTTGCAAGACAAACATCTAGGTACAAGCTCCAGAGACAAATAAGAGAAGTGGATTGGAGGGACCTCCTGGTAAATTGGTGGGAGCTAGGTGGAGGAGGATCGTGGGCCTTTTATCTGTCCATTTTTCTCTAGTTACTTCTAAGGCCCTCTAAAGCTGTATGAGTTCTTTTATTTTCCAATCTAGAAGACAACCTGGGAAGTTAGCATATTCAGTTCTCTACGCTTAATGTTACCTGCACCATTTCTGAGCATGAAGGTTTGGTTCTTTCAATCAATGCCTCCAGAAGAGAGTGCCCAGCCATTCTCTCTGACCCATTCTAGTGTTAAGTGCTGTTAAATCATGGCTTTGGGGGTGGGGGACAGTGCTAGGGATAGAATCCAGGGTCTCGTGTATGCTAGGTAAGCCTTCCAACTTTGATTTGATCCCAATCAACTTCCAAGATTTGATCCCAGCCATCAAATCCTGACAAGCAGGCCTCCTGATGACCTTCAGATTCCCCCTTGATAGTTTACCTTCATTTCCTCTGGCTCCTCCTGATTAGAGATAGGGATTAGCCATGCCTCAAGGATTCCCCTTGAAAGTATGCTGTTAAATATTTGACCATAATGAGCCCTCTTAACCTATACTTATCCAGACATAATAATTTTAGAAATATTTTATCCACTTGCCTACTTAGTCCACCCTTCCCAACTGTTCCATGATATCTGCTACCTGATCACAGCTTCCCTCTCCCCAGAGGGCCCAGCTCTCCTTGCTAGCAACCCACCTCTCTTCCTTACCTAAGTAAGACACCAACATTTGGACAGCTGTATAAGCACGAAATGTTTAATTGGGGAACTGTGTCTGTGAGAAGGAATGCTTTGTTAGTTTCTAAAGTAATGCAAAGCTTAATTTAGAAAGGAATATACTGTAACATTTTTGTTGTTGTTGTTCTGGAACTCACAGAGTTTATGGATCGCACTGCAGAGGCAGCCTGCCTAATGATGCTAGAATTTTGCAGCAGTAGGTTTGTTTGTGGCAGTCTCATTTGTATTCCTCTTCAGAGATACAGTGGATCTGTGCAATGGAAGCATTTGCTCCCTGGGTACAAGGTCTGTGTCTCATTCAGCCTCTTTATATGGCCAAGGCTGCCAAGGGTTAGCAAGTGGAAATGTTTTTCAATGTTGAACAGCACCACATTGCCTGTCTGCCCCCTACTCCTTACCTTGGTCTTAAACGTGGTCCAATCAGGTTCTGAAACTATGAAATGATAGCAGCTACCAAGCACAGAGCAAAGCAGGGATAGATGTGATCAGATCATACTGCTGCTAAATTCCTTGACACCTGGAGAAAGCTAAAGTGTCAAAATGGAAGCCTTTCATGTCCTATTAGATCAAATGTTAGTCTTTTCCACTCAGGGATACACATGACTAGGGCCTGAAAAATAATGGGATCATAAATAGAACAGGCGAGATTGGGAGGCAGGGATGATGAAATGTAGAAATCAGGAGGCTCCATCCCCCTGACCACCATAGCAGCAGTATTTGGGTCTGGAACTGAGCCAGGCTCTTTTTGAGCCTCTCTGCCCTAGAGCCCTCTATAGACTCCAGGCACAGCCACCTTTGGTCATCTTGCAGGCTCAGTCACATTTCTTGATTCTGTCACCTGGTCGCATGGATCCTTGCTTTAGTGATAATAGAAATTAAAACTAAGCAATGCTATGAAATTATAGGCAAAAGCTTTAATTGGAAAGTAAGAGGGAAGACAGAGAAAGGACTCCAGCTTGAGCAGCTGGAGGTAGCACACCTCTGATTAAGAGCAGCAGATGGGCTCTTTCACACACAACTGGAAACCAGTTTTATGGGGTGTGTAGTGAGCTGGGATCCAGTTCATCATGGTCTCATTTCTGATCTTGTAGGTTTGGAATAATGTTTATTGCTTTTGGGAGGTGACTGGATAATGGAAATGCTATACTTATCCCTGGATTAGTCTGCCGGTGAGGTTATAGTTAAATGTGCTCTTAGGAGTTGGGGGCTGGTCAGAAGAGGTGGGCCACTGGGGGTGTAGCCTGGAAGTGTTTATCTCCCTCCCTGGCCCTTCTCTTTCTTCTCTGCTTCACCACATCATGCCCCTCTGACAGGCCTTCCTGCCTTGGAGCCAGCTGACTGTGGACTGAAATGTGAGACAAAATAAACCTCTTGTCTTTTTAAGTTGTTAGTATAGGGTATTGTGTCCCAGTGAAAAGTAAAATGACTAAGACAGCTGATAGTGGATATCCCTGTGAATTCTGAAAATTACTTTAATTATGCTTATCTTGGTGCCTTCAGTCTTAAAGGGGGTTGAGATACTAGGTAAATTTAGGTTAATAAACTTTATTCTGCCAACTTTTCCTAAGTGATTCCACACCTGTCCCCAAAGTTTTAAGGTAATAAAAGATAAAAAGTGAAAGTCAAGCTTGTTTTGTTTTTAGTTATGTATTGAGCATCTGTAGGCCCAAGGTAGTCACAGGTTTTAGCAGAAACCACTTTTAAGTCTGAGTCTCAGAAGAAAACACAAATTATGCTTTTATTGAGTAACAGGTTAAGGGCCCAGTGGTTTCTTTGTCCTCTGTCCCTATAGTGGCCTCTGACTGCATCATTTCCCCAGGGTCCAAAAGCCCAGAAGAGAATTTAAATCCTATTCTCTCCAAGGGTCGAGAGATATATTGGCACCATGATAAACAAAGGCCAATTTGGAGACACACACAGTGAAGAAGACCTGCAAGAGAAAATCCCTCTGAAAAAAGAAAGGTTCCCTGGTGAGAGTGGGCCAGACTCGCCAGAGAAACTGCGGTGGGAGGACAAGAAATTGCAGGCTCAGGGTGAAGCCTTGGCTCTACGATTTCTAATAAGAATCCTTCAGTCTCCCACCACAAGTTCCAGTATGCTCTGGAAATGAGGGGGCTGTCTTGTTCAGAAAATGAAACAACAGCAAACCCCATTAATGAAGTTATAGCTGTTCTGGTATTGAAATTGTCTACAAGTGACCCAGAAGTATTTCTGCTGCTGGTCAAGGAGGGAGACAGCTTTGGAGCCCACAGAGGAGGAGGGGGGCAAATGGTGCAACAACCAATGGGCATCAGGAGGACCGTGAGGCTACAAGGGCATCCCACCAGGAGGACAGAGACCTGAAAGCCAGGATGCACAGCCACGTGGCAGCAGAGTTAGCCATTTTTGCTTGACAGCGTATTTTAGATTTTGTTTGCAATGTTAGCCTGTGCCTGAGGTTTAAATCTTTTGGAGGTTGGTCTGTGGGTGGGTTCATTTCCTCATATTCTTCATTAACATTTATTGATGGGCCAAGGATGGTGTGAAAAAACAAGAAGAAAGAAGCACAGATTGAAGCACTGGCAGAGAAACCCAGATGCCAAGAGGATACACACAAAGAAACAGCTCAAGAGCCCGAGGAAAGATGTGGGACACAGAAGACAGACAACGCCATTTGGTTCTAGAGAGACTCCAGAAAGCTTATTAAGACGGGGTCCTGAAAGATACTAGCTAGGTCTCCGAGGATGGGGATTAGGCGGTCCAGGCTGAAGCCTACCCAGGTTCAGAGTCTAAACCACAAACGTTCTTTGTTTTGTTTGTTCCGAGTTTGGCTCCTGGCAACCTGCGCGCCTGGCAACCTGCGCGCCTGGATTCTGACACACAGCCCGAGTGCCCCCGGCTGGCCACTCTGTAGCACTTCACCATCTGGATCCAAAGTGGAACCGGATTACGTAACTCTTCAGTCCCGTGTCTCTCCCCCCCCCCCCCCCCCCCTTAAGAAAAATTTCCCAAGTTCTTGGCTGCTCCAAAGCCTGCTAAGGCTTGAACGCCCTTCCTGTCAAGGTCCTCAGGCCCAGGGAGGGCAGTCCTGAGAGATTCATGCTAATGAGACACCCCTGCCCCCGCCGGCTGAAAAATCATTTACTGAACACGTGCCACATAAAAAGTGCTGCGGAAAGGCCTGAAAAGGGATCACATTTGTCCTTTAGTCTTCTTGGCTTAAAAGTGACTCTAGAATTATGCTGGCCTTTGTCACCATCCGGGTTTGACCAACTGGAGGGCCCCCAAGGCGTCCCTCGAAGGTGCACCTCCCTCTTTCCTTGTCCTTTCTCCCCTCTTCTTTATCTATTCTCTTCTTGTTCTGCATGAAGAGGAGGAATTGTAATGTGCAAAGTCTTTGGGGCGGGGGAGAGAAACACACGTCTCCCCAAATACCAAGCATATTTTGTTCCTTAGAATAGCTTTTATCTCCGGGAGGAAGAGCGGGAGAGCTGGTGCCCCCTAGCCTCTCCTCTGCCTCGACTCCATACAAAGGGGCAGTGAGCCCTGCCGTTCTTAAGGTGATTGAGATCTGAGATACAAGGCCTGAGGGAGGAAGGATCCCAGCCCAGAGGACGGGGGCTGGAGTTGAGGCAGGAGGAAAGAGGGAACAAAGGAGGGCAACCAGGAAGAACAGGATCCAGGGGTCTGTAGCCTCAGGCTGATCGGCAGGAGCAGTCAACCTCGGGCGTGGCTCTGGGTCAGTGATGAGGCCGGCTGGGGCCCTAGGCTGTGACCCTCACTCCGGCTGTCTGCGGGCATCGCCTGGGGAGGGGTGACAGATTTCCTGCGCTCTGGCTAGGATTTGTGCTCACAACGAGGAGGCCACCCCTCCCCTGCCTCAGCATCTGCCTCAGTAGTTCCCAAAACGTTAGGTCATGCTATAGGGCTCTTGTCAAGGTGAAAACATCAGAAAGGATTCCTTCTCCTTTGTTAACTACCAAGAGCAAACTTCACAGTTAGTACTCCATGGAAAGCAGCAGCAGACCCCAGGGAAATAGGGTCCCCGGCTTTAGGTCCTGTGTTACTTGCTGGGCCCCGGAGCACCCTTTCTTCCTCTTGTCTGACCTTCCTCCCTGGCTCCCCTCTCCCTTCCCTCTTATCATTCCATCAAGCTTTTGCTTGCACTGACCCTTGGTGCCCTCCTCCCCTTTCTTTTCTTTTCTTTTTTTTTTTTTGGTACCGGGGATTGAACTCAGATTCTCATGCTTGCAAGGCAGGTGGCAGAACCACTGAGCTAAATCCCTGGCCCTACCCCCCTTTCTTGTTGCTCCCTGGCCAGGGTGCTGATTCAGAGGGCAGGGCAGAAAGTGCTGGCCTGTCTGCCTGTGGACCCCACATGCCCAGTGCCCTGCAAGGGTCTAGGAGGGCTCACACATCCCATAGAACTCGGGTGGATCAGGCTCTGGGACTTCCTTTGCTCAACATTAAGTCTGCAAACCACCTCTGAAAAATCACCAGGCAGCAGACACCACATAAGTTACGCCATCTCCTATTGTGCATAGCCCTTGTGCAATTTGACTGTACAAAAGCATTTTAGTGACTCTCAAATCGATAGGAACAGAAAGGCTTTGGCAGGCAATGTGTAAATACAAATAAGGGTTATTTATTGCAAATGAAAGTGGCTCATAGATAACTGAAACTGGCCCAGTTTTGTTTCTGTTAAATACAAGAGGAAAAATCTACAAATATTAGAGAACACAAGAAGAATGCTCTTCAGAAGATGTTATTTTTCTATGTTGCTCTAAATGAATAAATTATAGCAGTTTCTAAAGTGTTCCTGGAAAAATAATTCAAATTTTAGAAGGAATCTGTTTAGTTACCACGGTTGTGGGTTTTAGCTGCTCCTGGCCAGCAGGGGACAGGCTTCAGTTATAAATGGGAGACTGCAGGGTGGAGAGCTGGGAAATGGAGGATTCCAGGTTGTAAACTTTATTCCATGTTGTAAATACCTGCTTTGGGCCTGTGCATACGCCCAGGCTTCATAGTCCAAGATTCTTGATAGGCTACGAGAGACTAGATTTCAGATAACCAGCTCCTTGGTATAAATTTTTCTTTTAAGATTAAAGCCGAGGCTGAAGAGGCTGGCTCTGCATACCTTCCTCTGGGAGCTGCAAGCTGCTATTTAATTGCAGTCCCTGAAGTGACCTGCCTCTGTCCTCATCCTGACACTGTCGCTCAAAGCTGCATATTGTTTGGAGTGGGGATGTTTGGGCTTGTGTTCGACTTGGAAAAGCAAGTAATGGGTCACAGACTTGGTGAAGGAGTCTGTATGGTTGCTCACTCCCCTTTGTTTAATGAATATGAATAAACCCTGGAAATGAAGCCTGCTGGAAATGTTTCCAAAAGGTCTGGGCTAGCCTAGCATGGCACTCCTAGGCATATACCCAAGAGAACTGAAAACATATGTCCACCCAGAACCCTGTATGCTAATGTTCATAGCGCCATTATTCAACATAGCCAAGAGGTAGAAATAAACCAGCTATCTGCTAAAAGATGAGGGCCTATCTGCATAATGGAATATTATTCCATCATAAAAAATGAAGTATTGATGTATTACAACATGGATGAACCTATGTGCTAATTGAAGGAAGTCAGTCACAAATGACCACATTTTGTGTTTATATGAAATACACATTTATTCCATTTATGTGAAATGTCCAGAATAGGCAAATCCATAGAAACAAAAATAGACGAGTGGTTCCTGGGGGAAAATGGAAGGGAGGAACTGGGGACTGGGTCCTAATAAAAATGGAATTCCTTGGGCCAGGGATTTAGCTCAGTGGTTCCGCAGCCTGCCTTGCAAGCGCAAGGACCTGAGTTCGATCCCAGGTACCAAAAAATAAAGAAAGAAAAAGGAATTTCTTTCTGGAACAACAGGGATGTTCTGAAATTAGATAGTAATGATAGTTGTACTACTCTGAATAATCTAAAAGCCACTGAATTGTACACATCAAAAGAGTGAATTTTAAGTATATAAATTACATCCCCCTAAAACCATTACTTAGAAAGATTTGGAGCAGAATAAATATTATAGAGGGAAGCTCATCAGGAAACAGGAGAATACAAAGAGAGTATTTGCCCCTGGGAGAGCCAGTCCCACTTCCATCAAGAAAAGAAAGAAAGAAAAGAAAACCATTTTGGATGAGAACAGAGTAGAAATAGTGTGGGCTGGAGACAGTGCAGGAGGCGAGGAGAGTTGACCACAATGCGAGCCATCCCTGCACCTTCTCCAGGTGACCACTTGTAAAGAGTTCACACCTTGCTGGCCATGCTGACTGCAGTAATGCGGGTGCTGTTGCAGTCATAGCAGGAGGGCTGTGAATGGCTAATGTCATGGGGACCTCCTGTGCAGAGGGAAATAAGAGAGAATCACACTCTTCAGGCCACCATAACAAGAAAGAAAAACTGCCAAGATCTCAAGAAGTGGCGAAGACAGAAGGTGATAATAGGTAAGTCACCAACTCAGCTGCTGGAAACCCCATCGCCACACTGGAGTGCCACATACATTATCAGTGATGCCCAGGACAGGCAGAAATGTGTGCTCTTTCCTTCTGTAGCCCACATGGCCCCTTGCAGAGATTGAGCCCATGAGGACGCTTAGTAAATAGTTAGGAAAAGTGGAGCAATGGAGAAATAGGTGGGCATACAACTGAAAAGTTCTAGGGCAATACCCTGGGTGACTGAAGCCACAAACAAGTGCAGTCTGGGTTGACATTTCAGAAATGAAGTATTTCTGAATGAGGAAGACAAGGAGGATTTTTCTTTTTTGCCTGATTCTTCTTTTAGAGACACCCAATAGACCTGCCTTGATGAGTCTGGAGGCATTAAGCAGAGTGATGTCCCAGGCATACCTGAGCATGGCCATCCACTAACATGCTTTCTTCTTGGCCGGGGACTTAGCTTAGTCATTTTGCCACCTGCTGTGCAAGTGCAAGGACCAGAGTTCGATCCCAGGTACCAAAAAAAAAAAAAAAAAAAAATGATCCAGCTTTCATCTCTTGTCTTCCTCCAATTCCTGGACAGAAACTGCAATACACTGCTATCATTGAACACTGCTGAGTCAAAATTTTTTTTCTAAAATGTGGTGTGGAAAAACTAAGAAGCACTGTAAATAAACTCTATGCAAGTGTATACTTTTGAAAATTTGTTTTTATTCATTTTTTAAAAATACTTTCTTGTTCTGTAATTGCTCATACTGATCAAAGAAGGCAAAGATACTAGAGAATGATAAAATATTTTTCCAATCCCTTGTTTTTTCTAGGTCCAGTCCTCTGGGTGAATGTTACGCATTTTAGGGAACCGGGGAATATGTCTAACAGTATTTTGTGTCTCACAAAACTTGCTTTAATTATAGATTCAGCCAGGGATGGGAACCTGGTAACTAATTATGTAGCTACTGTGTCAAATAGGCATTGGAACCAGAACTCATAACACTTCATTTCATTGTAAATAAGGAGTTAAAAACAATAGGTGGAATAACGACTATTTTTAACAAATTATATGGGTTCAGTTGGGAGTGGGCAGATCTGGGTTTCAACCTGACTCTGTCCCTCACTTAATCCTTTAGTGAATGTACATTGATATATCGTGTACTAGGCACTGTGTTAAACATTGACATTAAAAGCAAGTGAGAAAGACAATCTCCATCTTCAGGGAACTTACAGCTCCACAGCCACAATAAATACTTGGTATCTTAAAAATGTTACTAAACCTCTCTGCATGTAGACCTGTAAAATGGAAAAGAAAATACTTTTTAAAGTTATTATAAGTACCAAATTGAATCCATTAAGCAAAATGTTTGGATATTACTTTTAAAAAATGGTCTTCCAAGCTGAGCATGGCGGCACACATCTGTAATCTCATCAACTCTGGGGGGCTGAGGCAGGAGGACCCCAAGTTTCAGCCCAGCCTGGGCAATTTAGCAACTTACTGAGACTCTATTTATAAAAATACATATATACATACATACACACATAGTTGGTTATGGGTCAGTGCAAAGGTCTTGGGTTCAATTTTCAGTTTTGCCAAAAAAAGGAAAAAGTGGGGAGGAGAAGAGGAGGAGGAAGAAGCAGCAGAAGAAGCAGAAACAGAAGCAGAAGAGGAAGAAGAGGATGAAGAAGGAGGACACTCTGCCTTTTGTATACCCTCCTGGTGTCATTTTGTCATTTGCTATCATATACTGTATCTTTAATTGAACATTTCTAACTTAAAGGGAGACCAGATGGGGAGGGTTTCCATTCAAACTTCACCCAAGTACCTCATTAGGAAATGATGTTGTAGTTTAGAGCATGGTGGTTATTACCAGAGACCTGAATTAGAAACCAACTCTGCCACTTGCTGATTTGGGGAAAGTTATTTAGCCTCTATGAACCTCAGTCTCCTTCTCTGTTAAATGGGGCTCATAACCCCATCCTCCTGGAGTTGGCTCGGTAAGTGAGATAGAAATTTGGAAAACACTTGGTTCCATGCTTGGTACACAACAGGATATGGTATTATCTTATTTCTAGAATATCAGTTTTCATGCTGGCACTGGTCTCGATTAGCATCATAGCCAACTCCCCATTTTACAGGTAAGGAAACCAAGCTTCAAAGCAGTTTGGGCACATTATACTGTTATTTGGTGACAGAGCAGGAATCTGATTCTTGTCCCAGTGATCTCCATTCCTAAATGTTCACGGATGGATCTCGTTAAGCATGGGCTCTGGGAATTACAATTGCACGTGTAAGGGGTGATGGGAAGCCACCCTTCCTTCTGGGGCCTCACATTCTTCCTGTATAGTGATGGAGGTGGCCAAGTGATTCTACTCACACCATTCTGAGAAAGAGCTGGGGAACACAGGTGACCAGGAGCCACTCCACCTGCCCTTGCTAAGTTCAGGCTCTTGATCTATTTCAAGATTAGGTACAAAGAGATAGGATTCTCCTACGTGCCTTTCTTTAAAAGGCCACCATGCCAAGATTAGAGGTGGCTACTCTTCCAAACTGCAGACCCTAACCCCTGAGTGAGTCTTGAAATAAATGCAGTGAGTCAATAAATGAAATAGAAGAGAATTAAAAATATCAAAGGCATCACAAGTGGTAATAAGTATTATTTTGTGAAATCTTTACTATATATGTCATACATGTGCAAGTTGATTTATGTACTGTGATATCACATTTAAAAAATGTTTTTAGTGTAGGCTTCTGTATAAAGACAGAAAACCACTGCTTTAAGACACGATCTATGTTGCCTCGAAATATAAATTTTTTCTCACCGTTTACCCACTAATTCATTCACTCAGCAACTACTAAGTACCAGGCACTGTTCTAGGCACAAGGAACATAGCAGTGAACAAAATTGAGAAAAATTTCTGCACTCGTGGAGCTTACCTTCTTGGGAAGGAAACACAGTAATACACAAGGAAGGTACACAGTTTAGGAAATACAGATAAGGAGAAAGGCAAGAAGAAAGAAAGGAATTAATTCAGGACAGGCCTATTGAACAACAGAGAAAAAACTGTCAGCATTCTGGCTTATATCTCACAGACTTTTCTTCACATGCATATGCCATTTATCTTGGCCATTTCAAGGATCTCAGGGTAGCAGGTGTCACATAAATGTACAGGGTGGATGTTACCCAAATCCAGTCCTCTGAAGCATGCAGGTCTCTAGTTCTGCTTTCGTCCTTCCTTTCCCATTTATCCCAGAGCCATCTCCATGTAGCCACTTCTTTCTCCTCTACAGGAAATGTACTGCCAGGTCCTTAGCCTTGGGGACTAAGACTTCTGATGCATATTTAATAGGCACAATGCCAGCTTTACCCAGCTCACTGGGAAGTTCTGTGTCAGGATTCTGTTGAATACTAACTTTTAATGGCTTTAATAATTTCATCACTTTGCAGATTAAAAAGACATTGAGGTACAGAGAGTTTGTGACTTGCCCAAGGTCTCACCAATGGGAAGAAGAGGAGAGAGTCTGAAATCCCTTGTGCGCCCAGGTTTGAGAGCGTTGGTTTGGCCTCTCCATCTGCCATGCATTTCACATTACTTCCTTGTCATGGCAACTTAAAAAAATTTTTTTTAAAGACTAAGCCATTGTAGTTATTGTTTTAAGTGGCTGGTTCCCCTACCCACCCTCCCTGTATCCAGGATCAAACTCTCAGGACTCTGCGCTTGCAAGGCAGGCGCGGTGCCACTGAGCTAAATCCCAGGCCCTAAGTGGCTGTTTTCTAAAAGATGCAAACTAGTTAGATTTATGGTGGTGCAAAAGACCACTCATATCTCCTTGGATTTTGTGATTGTTATGCTAAAAGCCTTAAAAAGAAACCTAACAAGCTGTGCTTGAGTCCAGCATACAAGAAGATGCAACTGGATTATTTCCAAAACCAGTGTTTATGCTTGGATGCTACTGGCTCTCTCCTTTACTTTAACAAGCTATTTCATGTGGTGACTTTATCTTTAAAAAGATTTTTCAAAGAGGCTTTTGAGAGAGAGAGGAGAGAGAGGAGAGAGGGGCCGGGGAGCGAGCGAGAGAGAGAGAGAGAGAGAGAGAGGGGAGAGAGAGAAAGGAACTTAAAATCTAGTCCCAAATCTGCTGGGTGACCTTAGACTAATCACGTCCCCTCTCTGAGCCTGTCTCCCCCTTTGTAAAATGTGTGAGATGGGTGAGAGGTTTTCATACCTTGGTTAGCGGAGCTTCTAGGTGAGGGCTCCAAACTATACCTTTACTCACCCAAGAATACTTTCCTTTTTGTTTGTTTTGCAGGAGAAGAATGTGCATGAGATTTTATTTAAAAGAAAGATACTGTTGTGTTTTTTGTTTTTTGGGTGCTGGGTACTTAACCTAGGGCTGCTAGCATCCTAAACAAGCACTCTACCACTGAAGCACACTCCCAGCCTGGTTCTGCTGTTACATAGCATTTAAAAATCACTAAACAGCAAGATAATATGAAAGATCTTTTCTACCTCCAACATCCTATCATTTCTGAGTTCAAAGATTGGCTCCTGGCTTTTCTTCTCAGCTGCCTCTTTGCTCTGTGGACTGCTCACCCATCCCCCTCAATCCTAGCTCCTCTCTGCCCACCCCACACTGTGTGACATGTATTATGCTGGCTCTAATGCTCCTGGAACAGAGAGCATCTACTAATCCTGTCCTAATAGCATTGGAACCAGCAGGGAAGAACATTTGCAGCCGTGCTTTTTGCTGACCACATATTTGACTTTTTTTAAACTTGCAAGCATTTGTTCCAAGCACTTTGAAAATACAGTTCCAGAATTGTCCCCTGCCCTGGCCAGCAGCACCTTCATTAGGATGCTGTCACTTTGTGTAGTGAAAGGCACCGTGAAATGCCATCCTTAACTGCTCCCCACGGCAATAGGCGGTAAGCAGCCCTTGTGTTGGCTACCACACCCTCTCCTGCACATTTTGTTTCTCTGGATGTCTGTCTTTTTGTTGTGTTTTCCCAAAGTTGTCCTTGAAAGCCAGAGATCTTTGGCTGTCTCTATAGTCTAGGCTGAGCCAGCCTGTGCCATCCCAGCCCTCCTTAGAGCAACATGGCCCTTGCTGGTACTGAGGAATTTCACACACAAGGCAGCTGCTTTGTCCAGAGTGGAACAGAGCACCTTCCTTTTACAAACGACTGCTTTGGACTTCCATCTGAAATTCACAGATGAGAAAAAGCAGACAGAGATAAAGCAGCATTTTATACTCACTGAAGGTCAGTAAGGTTCAAGAACATGCTGGCAGGTGCATACATCAAGATTCGGGATGTCAGCACGGGAAAGAGAACACTGAGTATTACAGAGTGTTCCTTGCTTGTTTAATCTTTCTCATACCCCTCCTAAGTAGGAACTGTACTTATCCCTATTAGAAAGAGGAAGAAACAGGCTGGGAGAGGTAGAATAACTTGTCTAGACACACAGTTAGGGAGCAGCAGATGCAGGAATTGAACTTGTTCTATCTGGCACCGAATGCCCCCTTCTTCCCACTCCACCATGCGCTGTCTTGATGAGCATGCTGACTCATTCGAGGAGTTATGTAAGCTTGTAAATTACACTGAGATTCCCAGATAATGTGACTGCATAAAGAAGAACAAAGCTTGGTGCAGTGGCAGAAGCACCACATGAGGCACAGCGCAGTTGGGAGGGACTCTGCAGAACAGTGGAGGGAACAGGGCTGCAGGGGCAGGCACCAACCCAGGGTGATTGATCATCTGTATCTTCCCCTTCCAACCTGTTCTGTAAATAAACAGAGTTTTAATGCTGCTTCTATGAATAAAGCTATCTATCCATTCAAGGAGAAAGACCAATCTAAACTTTGGCTGGCAGCAGATGGTATGAAGGATAGGGACAGTCACCTCCATCAGGGGAAATGAAAAGCCTGGCCTTCAGCATCATCCACATACCCTTTTAATTGAGCAGGGGAATGTCACAGTTGAATTTGCACATTGGAAAGTGACCCCTGGCCTTTATGTGGCAAAGGAAAACAGCAAAGGTCGGTGACCCCTGTGCGCTGGCCAGGCCATCTGCTCAACCTGTACAACAGAGGCCAGGAATGCTTTGGGAGCTCATGTCCTTGAAACCAGCTCTGGAGCAATGGGTGGAGGGTGGAGGGATAAGTACCTCAGCTTCCTTTCCTGTCAGTTGAGATGGCTCTGAGTCATACCCTATACTGTCTTCTGGAGTTTCCCAGTGGATGGAGCTCCCCTGTCCTATAGTGTTGATAACACACCTTTTATTGGCTTCACTTCCTTCACTCACTTCCCTTGTCACTCCCAGACTGAGCTCCCAGAGTTTCCTGGAATCACCTCCCAAGTGAATTATTCATAGTCAAGTGCTTGTTTCAGGCTCTGCTTCTAGTAGAACCCAAATAATGACCATTTAATATTTAGTGTAGAGGTAAACAACGGGGTCTGGAAACTGGAGACAGAAGTGAGAATGGAGAAGAGGTTGTGAATATGAGGGATAGTCACTTGAGATTTAAGGCTTTAGGGCCAGGGATTTAGCTCAGTGGTTCCAGCGCCTGCCTTGTAAGCTCAAGGTCCCGAGTTCGATCCCCAGTACCAAAAAAAAAAAAAAAGTGAGAGAGAGAGATTTAAGGCTTTAAAATAAGGAACTTCTATAACTCAATGGTAAAAATAACCCCATTTAAATTACACTGAGACTTGAATAGACATTGGCTACGGTTGTGAGTAAATATTTCTCCAAAGAAGACAGACAAATGGCCAACAGGTAGATGGAAAAATGGTCAACATCACTGTCAGGGAAATACAAACCAAAGCCACAATGAGATACATCTCACACCTGTCAGGATGATTGTTTTTAAAAAAGACAAATGTTGGTGAGGATGTAGTGGAAATTAGAGTCCTTGTACACTGCTGGTGAGAATGTAAAATGATACGGATTTTCAAATAGATCAAGCAGTCTGACTTCTGATATTTATCCAAAAGAATTAAAATTAGAATCTTGAATGCCCATGATCATTGCAGTGCTAGTGATAATAGTCAAGATGTGCAAACAATTTAAATGCCCATCAAGAGATGAACATGCACACACATACACACACACACTGTATGTATTTAGTATACACACACAATGGGATACTGTTCTGCTAATAAGAAAGGAAATTCTGCAATACGCAGCAACATGGATGAAGTTTAAGGATATTATGCTAAGTGAAATAAGTCGGAGACAGAAAGATAAATATTTCATTTATATGAATACAGAAACAGTCAAATTCATAGTTGAATTTGCAGCGTAGTTGCAGGGGGTGGGTGGGTGGGGAGGGAGAAATGGGAAGTTACTAACAAGGAACATTATGTTTCAGTCAAGAAAGATGTATAAGCTCTAGAGATTAGCTGTACAACATTGTAACTATAGTAAAAAGTAATGTATTGTAGCCCTAAAATTTTGCCAAGAGGATAAATCTCACTTCAAACACTACCATGATAAAACAAAACAAAACTTTAAATGGAATGGTAAGAGAAAAGGGAAGGGGAGAGAAGACTATAAAGACTCTATAAAGACTTTTTGACTCTGGCTTAAGCTGCAGGGTAGATGCTGATGCCTTAAACTGAACCAGGGGATACATCTGAGTGGTCAGAAAGTAAATCCAATTTCAGCTATGTGGGATAAAGTGGAATCAGGCTGACATCATTTGCAAAAGTGAAAGGGCCTCTTTGCCAAAAGCATCTTCCTTAACCTCTTACCACAATGCTTGAAAGTCTGTATTACTCATTCCTTTGGCTTGCTTTATCCAGAATTCTATTTTTAAAATGCTCCTGAGATTATTGGTACTTTTGTTATGTGTGATAATAGCACGTGATTAGATAGGAGAAATTCATAACTGTCAGAAATACACGACAAAGTACTTTGTGATAATCCAGCAAAAATAAAAAGTGAAGTGTGTGTGTAGGGAGATAGATGAAGCAATATTGGCAAAATACTTAAAACTGTAAAAGCTGATGAACCAATACATAGGTTTGTTATATATTTCCTCTATTTTTGTGTTTGAAATTTTCTACAATCAAAAGAAAATAAAACTTATCCTGATATTTTCAAAATGCTTCCAGGAGGATCTTCTACCCAGTTGTCTTTAATATTTGTGGAAAAAAAAATTCTCAAAAGTGTGTTTTAAAATCTTCATTACATTTTATATATTTAGAATATCTAGAAGAAAAGGAGTTCTTTCAAGAAATAGATTTGTTAGAAGCTAGATTTTAAAATAGAGAAGAAATCAGGAGTCAGATGTAAAATGTCATACAATGTTGATCTTTTCTACCACTGTTGAGTGTAAGAAAGCATCCAATGTTTCTGTCATGTCCTACAATGATGGCTCTATATCAGGTGCTTTGTAGACCAGATATCCTTTTATCTCCAAACTATCTAGGCTCTGTTTCATAAAGGAAGAAATGAGGGCTAGAGCTGAGGTCTTTCCCCTAAAGACCATAGGATGACAAATTGCAGGGTTGTTGGGAGAAGAGCCAGGGTTTGAAGCGCCATGTATCTGGTTTCAAAGTCTGTTATAGTCAAGCCTTCAGACCAGCTCAGTGTGTTGGTCCAAGGTCATCTGGCACCCAAGAAGTGGTGATTCACAAACTGGCTCCCAATGATTGATTTCCTGGGAATTGGCCTTGATTAGGACAAGCATAAACAAGCAAAATTCAGAGCTTCTCCTGTGGTCAGGAAGATAAAAGCTCATAGTACAAGTGAGGACTGTCAGGGAAGCATCAAGCCCATTTGTCCCAGAGTCTAGAGGGACTGAGGAGTTGCCAAGAAGGTTGCGGTGGCACAGGTAGGCAAAGGTAGACTGAACTGGAAAACAAACAGACAATTTCACAAGTAAAAGGAAAATGTTTAGAAAAGCTATGATTTCTTACTTATGTACTTATACTTTTTCATTTTTTAAAACCAATTTTAAGGTCAAGTAGAAGAGACAGTTAAGTAAATTATAATTACTTGTATTTCCTCCTGTTGGAATACTATGTTTCCATTATATTATGGATATTATTATCTATAATAAAGACTAGCAATCTGCTTTTTAAAAAACTTAAGTGGAAACCAGAAAAAAATATGATATCTACCTATATAATGTCTAGCAACATATACTAAGTATAGTATTATATATATGATATTCTCTCTCTCTCCCTCTGTCTCCTTCATATGGCAAGATATTTTTGTTTTGTTTTGTTTTGTTTGCAGTGTTGGATATTGAACCCAGGGCCATGAACATGCTAGGTAAATGCTCTATCACTAAACTACACCTGCACCCATGATTAAAATTTTCTAAAGCAACTTATATATGGAAAAAAGCTGGGAAAAATGTCAAAAATATTATATTATATATTATTGTCCTTAGATTGTGGAAGTCTGGATTTTTAAAATATTTTAATTTTTTCCTCCATTTTAATTTTTATATACTGACATATATTACTTCTGGAATGAAAAAAACATAAAAAGAAGAAACCCAAAGAATTTTATTTTACTTTTTATCTTTGTTTAATCTGGATAGTGAAGATGCTTACAGGAATAAAGTAAATTAAGCTGGTGGTGCATGCGTGTTATCCCAGCTACTTGGGAGGCTGAAGCAGGTTTGAGGCTAGCATGGGCAACTTAGTGAGAACTCTCTTAAAATTAAAAAGGGCTGAGAATGTAGCTCAGCACTCCCTAGGTTCATTCCTGAATACTGGGGAGAAAAAAAATATTTACAGCTTTATGTTGAGAATTTAAGGGTAATTTGGTAGGAAATCTGAGCAAGTAAATTATGTTTGCTGCCTTCAGTTCACCACATACACAGGAAGTGAACTTCATCACTGGGTCTTCATCCTTGTGCTTGATCAAGGTGACTGAAATATTGAGAGAGTCTGCTTATCTGAAGATCACTCCAGTGATAGCAAAATACAGACCTCTAGCAATAGCTCTCTCTCTAGACCTCAAGTGGTTAAACTCATATATCAATATTTTTAATTAGATGTCTCCTTGTGTATCATGTTTACTAAGGAACAGATTGTGTGTGTGTGTGTGTGTGTGTGTGTGTGTGTGTGTGTTTTACTAGGCAGGCTTACAATGGTTGCCTGAAGAGCCAGGTGTAGAACAGTGCAAAGGGCCATCTGTGTGGTAGAGATCCAAATGATCCAGTCAAAAGTTGAAGGCCTAGAGTTCACTGTAGAGTCTTGTGTGAGTTCATATCAGGGAGCCAAAGGGTCTTCACTGGAAGGCTGGTCTGTGCTAGAAGCCGGGAGACAGACATCCAATGCCAGTAGCAAAGACTGGAGCTCCTCCAAAGAAACAGAAGCAAGGTTTTCTTCTTCTTTCCCTTTTTATTCCATCCCCATTGTTGGCTGGTGCCATTCACACCCAGGGTGGGTCTTCCCTCTTCAGTAAATCCATAATCCAGACACACCCAGAACTGTGTTAAACCAATCAGCTGGCCATTTTTTATTCAAATTGATACTACTATTATCTATCATACCTTGGTATATTTAACAAGGCTCACAAGTTTGACTCTATAAATAATATAGCCTGTCAGGGGCTGCATTTCAGACTTGGGCTGCATTTTAGAAAGCCAGAGTCAGGCAGGCAAAAACTTCAACTACATCCATTAGAGAACTTTTCTCCAAGGTTGTATGACACCCACCCACCTGCAGTATCTACAGAGTGCCTTGGCAGGGGGTAAGTGGTTTCTTCTCACTGACTCCAAAATAGAGATATTTTGAAGAAACATGAAATTCTATAGCTTTCTTGAATAGATTTTAATCAACATTGAAAAAAGAAACATACAAAGTTTCAGTATAATCTAACCAGTAGTAAGACCTGCTTCCTGGGCCAGATTCTACAGGGAACATGTCTAGTAAGAAAGAGAACTTGATCCTAAAAGAGAAGAAGGGAAAAACAAGTACAAAATTGCCTGTTATAACAAATGGGATGAAAGATATAGGAGGCATATTTAGGACAGAAAATTGTCTGTACCTGGGGGGTTTATGGAAAGGCTTCCAGGAAATTCGAACTTTGAAGTGGACCTTAACGGACGTAAGATTTCAGGCAGCCCTAGACAGCAGGGAGGGTATAGAATAGCAATGACAGAAAGAAAAATAGGGTCGACCAAAAGAAAATATGAATAAAAACAACATTTTTTCTCAATTTTTAAAAATGGGCATGGGATGTGGCCTGCAGGTGTATGTGACATGATGGCAGAGGCAGAAGGAGGGGTATTGATGCATTTAGTTAATAACATCACTTTAAGATGAGGAGAGGTAATTCATCACTATTTATTCAGCACTGATATTATATATTGAACACTGTGTCAGTTTTGGGAGATGGGTGAGCCAAGTCCAGTGTGGTCCTGATTTTCAAAGAGCCTACACTCTAGTGGAGGGCAGGGGACAGGGTTTAGCTAAATAATAAAAAATGTAAAATTAAGATTATAATTAGTGTTATTAGTGTTATGAAGGAGAGGTCATAGGGCTACTAAAGTTCAAAGAGGGATCTGACCTAATTAGTTAGTTAAGGGGGTATGAATTGTGTTCTGAATGCCAAATAGGAGTACAGTATAGAAGAGAAGTGGTGAACCTATGGGTGCTGCTGTGGGCACAAAGAGCCGTCTCTGTTGGCATGAGAGTCAAGTTGCCCAGCATCATTCTAGTAGCTGAGCATTGGATAACAGCACACATAGAGGCTATGTGTATGCTCAGAAAAGAGTAGTGGCACCAGGCAAAGGCATCATGACTCATTAGCCACAACTCATCTGAGCACTCTCATTGTTGGTCAGTGCACTAACAAGGATATATATATATATTGGCTTCGACTGGCTATGAGTTTTAATACATTTGTTTTTATTAACACAATATTTTAGCTTGAGAGTCTTCTTATAAAAAAATTGAAATTTAATATCTAAGATTTAGCAAAGAGATTTTCTAATTAAGAGACTGAGATTCTTTTAATATTGTCCTGCCCCCCTGGCATATTTAAATTTGCAGCATTGTATTTAGTTGTTTATGAAGAATTTATGAAAACAAGACCATATATATATCTAATAGAATATATAAAATATATAATATAAAATATAATATATATTTGATTGGACTGGCTCTGATTTTAGCAGAAGCCCTCACAAGGTAGGAAATGCACTCAGATGCCTTTTTCAGAGAAGGCCAAAAACTGATCAGTGGAACTTTTCTCCCTTGTAATGGTGGTCAGCAAATTCAAGAGGAGCCCCAGCTGAGAATTACTTCCATAGATTGTTGATTCAGAGAATATATTCAATTCTTTAGTGTTAACTAATGTAGTATTAGCTATTTTTGGTATAAGGATAGATTTGTACTGGGTACTTCAATTTTCTTTTAACTTTGTGTTTTTGTAGACTTTAGGTCTTGAACACTAAAAAATGACTACAGAAAAAAAAAAAAGCGAAAATAGATAGTGGAAGATAATTCCAAGAGGCCTGGATAGAATCATTTGGGGTAATTGAATGACAAGACAAAGAATTAGGTATCTGTGTAGTGAAAGTGTTGTATGTCACACATCAAATGTCAGATGACACTTTGATGCCAACCACAAAAGTGTTGCTGAACTTGGTGAAACTGAGTTTCTTGAAGTGAGATTGAAGAAATATCATTTCTTCAAGGATCTCAGTTTGTGTAATTATCTTTCCAAAACAAATCATCTGACAGTTTCCAGCTTTCAAAATTCACTGTGAGTAGCAAAATATGGTAAGCCCCTCTCTGATGGGGATTTTATCAAAATGGCAATGTTGTTTTGGAGTAATTCCCTTTTTGTCATTTTCCAAAGAAGGATAAAATTATACAATGCATCTCTGAGATGCCATTTTCTTAGCAGAAAAAATGTTAAAGATAGAGTCTTGTGCATGGCAAATGATGTTAGCAGCTCACCACTGACTTACAAAAGGCAATCTGTTACTCCATGTGCTTGGATGAAAACACAGATACAAATAATCATGTAAGGCTAGCAGTAATTTTTCGTTATGCTGTTGGGGACATCATGAGAGAAAAGCTGGTGAAACTGGTGTGTTTGCCTGGAAGAACACAAGGGATAGATTTATACAATGCTGTGATGAAAGCTCTTGTCATAAGACAAAAGACTAGAAAAAGTGGTTTCAATTACTAGTGATGGGGCACCTTGTGTGGTGAGGCAACAACTGGTTTCATACAGTTCTTTATTGAAGAAGCAAAGCTTCTAGTCATTCAGTTTCATTGTATTATGCAGCAAGAAGCTCTTTATGCCCAGAAAAACAGCAAAAAACTAGATCATATCCTCAAAGGTGTCACAAAAATGGTGAATTACATCATAGCCCATGGTCTTAATTTTTTTTTTTTTGTACCGGGGATCGAACTCGGGTCCTTGCGCTTGCGCAGCAGGCAGTGAAACCACTGAGCTAAATCCCCCGCCCGCTCTTAATTTTTTGACAATTTGAAGCACTTCTTGATGAGGTTTAGGGACAATATAATATTTTACTTATTGTACTATAATGTCCAGTGGATGAGCAGAGACAAGTCCTGGAGAGATTTGCAGCCTGCTTGGATAAAATTAGGCTGTTTATGAGTGGAAAAGGGCAGGAATATCCATAGCTCACTAATATGGCCTGGCTTAGTCAGGTCATGTTTCCTACAGATTTTACACTACACTTCAACATGTGCTGGAAAACAGCAGAAGGGACATTTTGTGATATCAAATCATTTGAGAGAAAACTGCGGGGTTTTGAAAGAGATCTCAATTCTCCAACATTTGCAGACAATCCTACAAGCCACTAGGAAATCAAGAAGGAATTTTCTAGCATTGTAGCAGCTGGAACTTTTCAGAATTTTAGTAACAGATTTTTATAGTTCCATAAGATGGAGACAACCCTGTGTTTTCTTACTTCTCCAGATAAAGCCAAATTTGAAGAACTTGGTCTTTCATGTTTACACTGGCTAGATTTTGAAAGTCTAGACATGATGCTATTAGAATTTCAAGAAAGCTCTATCTGGAAAAATAAATTCTATGACTTGCAGGCAACCTTTGAGAAGCTAGAGTATGAAGGGATGACAAAGGACAGCACATTTGATAGTTCTGAAAACAAAATCCTTAAAGTGTGGAATTCTCTGCCAAATAATTTTAAGTCAATGAAAGCATTTGGGATTGCTTTTCTTACTTTGTTTGGATCATCTTATGCTTATGAGCGGCTGTTTTCAATTTTGAATTATATCAAATCTTATACAAGAAACAGACTAACAAATAATGTGAATGCTGCATGTGTTGCTTTCAAACTAATGAAGTGTGAGCCAAGGTTTGACAAATTATCAGCATCCATACAAGACCAAAGATCACATTAACTGTGCAAAAGCATGCCAAGTGCAAACTTTTATGCTTCATTAAAAAGCTATTTTTATCATTGAAATCTGTACTTTTGTGTTTTTCTTTTAAGACAAAAGATGTTAATACATGAGGTTTTTTTTTTCTCTAAACTAAAACCTCAGTATTCAGGTTTAATTGTAGTGTTGGCTCTTTGTGATAAATAAGTGAAATTTTGATTGCAGTTTGGGCACTCAGTCTCTAAAAGTTTCACCATCATTTGTATAGAGCATATGTTTAAGGCAGAGTAAAGAGTAAGTTCAAAGATCTTACAGAAAGAAGGAACTGAAAAGGGGCTAGTGTGACTGGAACTCAGACAGTGATGAGGAGCACAGACCCAAGTATAGTGAAGAGGCAGGAAGCAGACCACCTTGGGTGTTGTAAATCTTGTAAGGGCTTAATTAGGGACCATAGGAGCATGTATATTTAAAAAGGTCACTCTGGCAGCTATGAGGAGAAGAAATGGGTGTATGGCAAGAATACCTCAGTTCAAAAACTTAATTCTTTCCATGATTCAGGTCACAAACCAAACTGGACAAGAACCAAATCAAATTTCTCCACAGTCAACATTGGACAGAGCCATTGAGTTTGATTTAGTTCTTATCCAATTTGCTTCGAGACTAGAATCATGGACAGAATTAAGTTTGTGAACCAAGGTACCACTGTAGATTGGGTTAATCATTTTTCCACCACTGTAAAAAAATACCTGAGAATAAAAAATTAAGGAGGAAATGTGTATTTTAGTTTATAATTTAAGAAGTTTCAGTTCATAGTCAGCTGGCTCCACTGATTTTAGCCTGAGGCAAGGCACAAACATCATGGCTGAAGGGCTTTGTAGAAGAACACTGCTAGCCTCATGGCTTCTGGGAAGCAGAGAGAGAAAGAGAAAAAGAGTGCACACTGCTGGGGTTGGGGTGGGAGAGAGAATGCTTTTCAAAGGCACACCCCCCAGTGACATACTTCCTCCAAGTAGGCCCCACCTCCTGGAGTATCCACTACTTCCCAATAGCACCATCAGCTTAGGACCAAACTTTGAATACACAAGTTTTTGAAGGACAAAATAAGATCCAATCTACCTCATAGATGTATGTGAGAAAATCATGGTGGAGGTTGTTGCTCTCCCCAAGCAAAAGATGATGATAGAGCAATACTTTATCACAAAGACCAACATAGGCTCAACTAAGAGGATTGACCCTATTGTATGTTAAATTGACAACTTGCAAGAGAATGTCACCTTACACTTTGTAGAAAACTTATTGTTCCTTTTAAGTACAAATATGTACTTATGTAAGTGAGTTTAGTAATAAGAACAGATATATTCTAACACTGGGATAAAAAGACACTCTGAAAAAGAGGAATGCAAAATGTAATATTCATAAGCTTTTGGGTATGTCTACATGACAGATGTGTTTCTAAGTGTACTGTATATTTTAGGCAGAAATCTTTCTTTTTCTGGTTGGTTTGTATACAGCACACTAAATGGTTGGAACAAGCCAACCATTATGTATGAGTTACTTTTTTTTAATGATAAAAACAATTTACAGAAGCATACATATTAAAATATTTTATATCTCCTTCAATTCACCCTGTGTACTCAAATTTTGCTCAAAGAAAAATTAACAAACCATAATGGTATTGAAAGATTATAATAAAATTATACATTGGAAACAGATCAAATAGACAAAAATGAATAAAGAGACGAGAGATCCAAACCACATACTTACCAAGCTCAATCTAACATTGCACTCAATGAATATAGACTATACATTTTTTAAGCTCACATGGAACTATTATAAGAATTGACTATGTATAATTACAACAATGTATTCACTTTGTAACAACTCACTGAAGTATGTGTGATTTATACATTTTCCTATCAGTAAGTTAAATTTCATTAAATTTGGTAGTTGGGAAAAAAAGACAAACCAAACCAAACAAGACCAAAGAAAAAATTGACCACGTTTGAAGTCCCATAATGTTAGTAAATTTAAAAGGACTAAAATTATACAAACTTCTCTGATAATAATGTATTTAAATTAGAAATTAACAATAAAACATATAAATAAAACAAAGTAAAGAATACATTTCTAAGTAATATGTGATTTAAGAAAAAATTTATAAAAATTATGAAATACTCAAAAATACATGACACTAGTTTTATTGGCATATACTACAAACTAATATGTAGAGATATACAGTTAAATAAAATGTACAAATTATATGCATATATTATTAATCATAAAAACAAGCTATCCAGCCATGACAAGGCATGGAGGAATCTTAAATGCATATTACTCAGTGAATGAAGGCAATTTGAAAAGATTAAATACTGTACAATTCCAACTGTTGATATTTTAGAAAAGGTGAAACTATGGAGACAGCAAAAAGATAAGTGGTACTTAGGGGCTGGTGGAGGTTTGGCAGGGGAGACAGGAAAGTGGAATAGGCAGAGCACAGAGAATTTTCAGGGCAGTGAAAGCACTGTGTGACACTATAATGATGGATGGATGTCACTAAAGTTTGTCTACATATGTAGAACCAAGAGAGAACCCTAATGTAAACTATGGACTTTGGGTGATAATGAAGTGTCAGTGTAGGTTCATCACTCTGATGAAAGAAAACATTGATAATGGAGAAGCTATACATGTAGGGGTGGGGGGGCAGCTGGTATATGAAAAAACTGTTCCTTCCTCTGAATTTTGTTGTGAACTTAAAACAGCTCTACAAAATGGGTTTTATGTTTTCATAGACAATCTTCTAGCAAGACTGAAGAAGGGGAAAAGAAATAATAAAGAAATAATATTAGAAGTAAAAAGGGAAACAATTATAAAGACAGTAGAGATTAGAAAATTTATAGGATAAGACTAGAAACTCAAGGGTAATGAGTTAAAAATATTTGAGAAAATAAAAGCTACTAAACTTGATTCATGAAGAAATATAAAACCTGAGCAAGACAACAACCACTATAGAAAATAAATTGATAGTTAAATTCTTCCCTGAGGAAACAAAGATGGAAGACACAGACAGTTATACAAATGTGCCAAGTCTTGAAGAAAAAGACACTCCTTTTCCTATACAAACTGTTATTGAGAGATGGTGTGGTATAATATACTTGAAACTAGACAAGAACAAAATAAAAAAGAAAATTATAGAGCTAATTTACTTATGCATGCAAACAGTAAAATTACAAGTAAAAGGCTCATAAATTTGTTCATCAGTATGTTAAAAACACACACATTGTGGCCAGGAAGTAAGGTTAATTCTAGAACATAAAACAGTTTCACTCAGAACCACCTGGTGAGTTTCTCTGTATTTGTAACAAACTAATAAAGAAGAACCATGTGATACTACATCAAAAAAGGTGGAGATAATAATTGATCAATTATAGATCCATTTATGATTTCAAAGACCATTTTGGAAAAGAAAATAAAGAATTTTCTTAACCTGACAAAGAGCTGTCAAAACACTACAGCAAATATCACATTTAATGATGAAATAACTGAAGATTCCTATTAGAGCTGGGAAAAAAATAGAAGACCTTCTATTTCTACTATTATATAATGTCATGTTGGAGGCCCTAGCTAAACTACAAGGAAAGAGAAAAAAATAAGCATATGACCTAGAAAAGAAAAGATTTTCCTTTACATAAGATATAAATGACTACATAGAACAATGCAAAAGATTGCATAGAAAAAGACTAACAACAACTTAAACATGGATACTGCTTCCAAGATCAGTATATAAAAATCAATAATATTCCTAGGGCCAGGGATTTAGCTCAGTGTTTCAGCTGCCTGCCTCGCAAGCACAAGGTCCCAAGTTCGATCCCTGGTACAACAAACAAACAAATATTCCTATATATCAGCCACAGTTAGAAAATGTAGTAGGAAAAGAAACATTTGCAATAAAACCTACTATAACAAGGATTAATCTAATAGAAGTGATGAGAATTCTTTATGGAAAAAATTACAAAACATGATTGAAGGACATAAAAGGAAATTTAAGTAATGATCATGGATAGGATCATTAATATAATAAGAATGTTAGGCTGAAAAGGTAGCCCAAGGGTATAACACTTGCCTAGCATGTACAAGGCCTTGGGTTCAATTCCCAGCCACACATAGCAAAAAAAAGACGTGAGGGGATTCCAGAAGATGGCATAGCAGTAAGCAACAATGAATCAATCTCTCCAAGATTCAGAATCCAGATACTGGAAAATAACAACTTGGAGAAGAAAAGAAGGAGGGAGATGAGCTGGGTGTGGTGGTGCATGCCTGTAATCACTTGGGAGGCTGAGGCAAGAGGATCGCCATGAATTCAAGGCAAGCTTGGGCTACATAGTGAGTTCAAGACGAGCCTGAACTACCAAGCGAGACCCTGTCTCAAAAAACAAACAAACAAACAAAAACCAAATAAACAAAAAAGGAGGGAGGTGGATCCTTGGGACCCAGGAGGGACCTGCAGAGAAAATATGAACCTACAGAGGACTTGAAGAGGCAGATGTCAATGCAAAAAAAGGAAGGGGCAATCTGCACTTTCTCCCCTGGCTCCTGGTTTGTGGTGTGAGAAGGGTGAACTGAATCAACAGAAACACAGTGAAAGCAGGTGACTGCAGAGGCTTCCAAGAAGAAACACACCAGTGGAATAGAATAGTGGATTCTATGCACTACAACAGCTAATGAGTGACTCCAGTAAAAGTGACAGCATTGTCTCCTGGAAACAGTGCTTGGTTTGATGCCATTTTAGGGAGGGGACAACTGAACCTGGAACTCAGAACAACTGTGGGTTGGCTTCATTTCAGAGTTCCCAGTGTTAAAAACCAACAGTGCCTGGGTAAAGGACAACCATGGACAACCATGGGAGACATCCAGGGTCAGGGGGCCATGGTCAGGCCAGCAAGAAACACCTAGAGTATTATAAGCTAAACAACTCAAGCACCAACTCCACGACCAGAGGCCAGGATCAGTTTGAATTTCTGTGGAATTGCAAATACGAGAACTGGCACCTTGCACTAATATTACTACAGGCTGTCTGGGATTATCCAGCACAGGTCTGGTCTCTGACTGCCTCCTTAGTCTACCAGTGAGAGCAGAGTCGTGCCCTGAATTTGACAGTACCAGAAAACTGTAGACCCCAGAAGACAACCACAGGCTTGATATCACAAAGAATTAACTAACTTTCTTTCTTTCTTTCTTTCTTTCTTTCTTTCTTTCTTTCTTTCTTTCTTTCTGTCTGTCTGTCTGTCTGTCTGTCTGTCTGTCTTTCTTTCTTTCTTTCTTTCTGTCTGTCTGTCTTTCTTTATTTCTTTCTTCCTTTTCATTACTTGTGAGCTTGTTTTTCTTATTGTTTGTTTTTTATTTTTTGTGAGTGTGAACATTGTGTTTAGATTTGTATGTTTAATTCATGTTTTTGTTTCATTCCCTCTTGTCTTCTTCACTAGTTTCCTGAGGCTTGAGTGTCATCCTTTGTTCTTCAGTCTTGCTGCTAATCTTTCTCTTATTTTTGTATTTTTTCCTCTTATCCCTTATAAATTTTCTCACCTTAGGGTAAAGTCACTCTATTGAGTGGATATTTACTGTATATACTTTTCTGATTTGTCACAGATATTGTTATATAACCATAAATCTTATACCTATGGTTAAAGGGAACAAATTACTAGTTTTAACAGTTTGTCATTTTCCAGTCTGTGCTTGCTGCTACTGTTATTACTGATTGTACTAATTTAGCAAAGGTGACATAGTTGTGATCGATTGATATTCCTTGTATGCCAATATCTAGATTGTCTGGGGGTTGTAAACAATATTATAGTTCAGTACCAGAGAAGTAGGTGTTAGGCAGACAGCAATGTTGCATCCCTAATAAATTAAAGAGGCAGGATACTGACAGATTCAAAAGCCCCTTATGCCTAGAAGACATCTGTGAAAAGTAGTCATTTTCTAAAGAAGTCTCAATATTAGTAATAAAGCTACCTACCATAAGCAATTTACAAGCCTCGACACAGAAAACAAAAAAAGAAAATGAGAAAACACAGAAGCAAGATGAAATCCTTAACCTTCAACTCACCCAAGGCAAATCAAGGGTGATTGAGGTGAAAAACAATTAGAAGCCATCTCGTGAACTTTCTAAAATGGTAGCAATAGAAGTAACAAAACAGATCAGTAAGTCTCTTGACAAAACAAAACAGATAATTAATGATGATCATAATGGGGGAAATGATTAGTGAATCTAGAGTAGGTACAGATAAAAAAATAAAGGAGTTGCCGGGGATTTATCTCAGTGGTTCCGCCACCTGCCTCGCAAGCAGAAGGACCCGAGTTCAATCCCCGGTACCAAAAAATAAAAAATAAAAATAAAGGAGCTCAGGAAAGTGATGGAAACATGAATGCCCAACGTACAAAACAACTGGATTCCATAAAACAGACTCAAACAGAAATCCAGGGATTAAAAATTGTATTGAATTGATGTACCCTGCAAAACTATCTTTCAAAATGGATGGAGAAATAAGATACTTTCATGACAAAGAGCACCTTAGGAACTTCG
>NW_004624731.1:27619635-27647507 GCF_000247695.1 Heterocephalus glaber | reverse complement strand
GTATCACCTCAATGTGCATCCATTTAGCTACAAATGTCTCTAATTTCTCCTTTTTTTATGGCTGAGTAGTACTTCATTTTATAAAAATACCACATTTTCTTTATTCAGTCTCCAGTTGATGGGCAATTGGGCTGCTTCCAAGTTGTAGGTACTGAAACCTTTCACTCTAAAATCAGGAACAAGCATGCCCACTATTACCACTCCTGTTCAATATAATTCTGGAAACATTCACCAGAGCAATTAGGTAAGAGAAAGAAATAAAAGGAACATGGATAGGAAAGGAAGAATTTAAATTTTCATTATTTGCTGATGACATGATACTCTGCATAGAAGGTCAAAAAACTCCACCAAAAGACTCCTAGAAGTAATAATCAAATTCAGCACCAAAGCCAGATACTCAATACTCAAAAATCAATAGCATTCCTGTACACAAGTAACAAATTCACCAAGAGAGAAAGTCAGGAAACAACACCTTTCATAATAACATCAAGAAAAATGAAATACTTAGGAATCAATCTAACAGAGAAAGTGAAGACCTATACATTGAAAACTACAGTACTCTGAAAGAGGAGATTGAAGAGGATTTCAGCAAATGGAAAGATATCCCCTGTTCTTAGACAAGTAGAACCAAGACAGTGAAAATGGTCATACTCTCAAAACTTTTATAGAAATTTAATGCAATGCCAATCAAAATACCAATAGCATACCTCACAAAACTAGAGAAAATAATCCTAAAATTTATATGGAACCAGAAGAGACCTAGAATAGCAAACGCATTCTTGGCAATAGGGCAAGGCAGGAGGCATCACAATCCCCAATCTGAAGTTATACTAGAAAGCTACCATGATAAAAACAGTATGCGACTGGCAAAAAAAGACACAAAGATCAATGGAACAGAATAGAAGATGAAGAAACAACTCAAAGCACACTCAGCTCCTTATCTCTGACAAAGGGGCCAAACACCTTCATGGGAAGATATACTTCTAAATAAATGGTGCTGAGATAAGTAGCTTTCCACATGCTGAAAACTGAACCTAGACCCATAGTTCACACCATGCAATAAACTAAAGTTGGAATGGAACAAAGATGCAAATATTAAAACAGAAACATTAAATCTGTTGGAAGACAGAATAGGTAAAAGTCTGGAAGACATAGGCATAGGCAAAGACTCTATGAATAAAACCCTGATTGTACAGGAAATATTAAAAAGAATCAACAACTGGGATCACATCAAATAAAAAAGGTTTTGCATAGCAAAACAAACCACCAACAGGGTTAGGGATGTAGCTCAGTGGTGCAGTGCCTGCCTGGTAAGTGTGAGGCCCTGAGTTCAATTCCTGGTACCAAAAAAGAAAGAAAGAAAGAAAGAAAGAAAGAAAGAAAGAAAGAGAGAGAGAGAGAAAGAAACCACCAACAGAGGGAAGAGACAATCCACAAAATGGGAAAAAAAAATATTTACCAGTTACTCCTTAGACAAAAGACTAACATCTAGAAAATATACAGAACTAAAAAGAAAAAAAAAGACTCCTCAAATTTAAAGACTCAATTCAAAAATGAACATCTGAATTGAACAGACATTTCTCAGATGAAGTACAAACAAATAAATATATGAAAATATCCTCAACATCACTGGTCAATTGAGAAATGCAAATTAAAACAACACTGAGTTTCCATCTCACTCCAGAAAGAATGACTCTTATCAAGAAATCAACCACTAAGAAATGCTGGAGAGGGTGCGGGGCAAATGGAACCCATTTCCATTGCTGGTAGGAGCATAAACTGGTTCAACCACTATGGAAATTAGTATAGAGGTTCCTCAAAAAAACTGAAACTAAAGGTTCCATTTGATCCAGCTGTTTCTGTCCTAGGCATCTTCCCACAATAGTTAAAAGCATCATAACACAATCATATCTGCATACTCATGTTCATATCAGCACAATCTGTAATAGCTAAATGTTGGAAATAGCCCATATGCCCATCATCAGATGAATGAATAAAGAAAATGTGGTATTTCTACACAATGGAGTACTACTCTGCCATAAAGAAGGATAAGCTTGAGTCATTTGCAGGAAAATGGATGCACCTTGAGACCATAATCTTAAGTGAAATAAATTTGACTTACAAGTTTAAATATCACATTGTGTCTCTTTCGTTAGAAATCCAAAGGATAAACAAGGACCATAATGGAAGATAGATATTGGGAAGAACGAAGAACATGTTCAAATGGGAAGGAGAATAGGGGAGGGGGAAGAGGGAGGGAAGGAAGGAAAAATTGAAAAAAGAGAATAGAAGCAAAAAGTGGAAACAAAGCTTTTGTAAAGGGAGAGGGGAGAAAGGGCTGAAGGGAGGGGAGGAGAATGGGAAAAAAAGTAGAATCAAAATATATTATGTACATGTACAGATTCTCTATGATGAGTGTGATCAATATGTATGACAAATATGTAGTAATAAAAAATATAAAGTTAAAAAAGCAAAAAGGAAACACATTTATTCTCCTAAATTAAGGCATAAATTTAGTGCAATTCCAATAAAAATCTCAATAAAAATTTTGTGGAACTTGACAAGTTAATTCTGAAAGTCATCTGAAAGAGGAAATGAATAAAAATAGGTAAGACCGTTTGATTATAATAAAATGGAGGGATCTGCCTCAATGAAATAGCAAAATTTCTGATAAAACTATAGAAGAAACATAGAAAGTAATGTATGCTTGGCTTTGGTTGTGTATTCCCAAAGTGCCTGCTGGATACAATATTACTTCTAAAGAAAGTTATTCAGTGTGAGTCATTTCTAACATAGTTGTATAATCATCTTCATGAATGACTGAGGCAATAAGCAGAGCCTCAAAAGATTTGAATATAATGATACTCTGGTGCAGTCCAACTAAATAGTGTCACTCAGACCCCATACCTTCTTCTGGAAGAAAACAGAACCTCATAAACAAAGAGAAAATGAGTTGAGTGTATGTGGATGCTTACGTAAAAGCTTACGTAAAAGCTCACATAACCCATCAGAGCTCTAGGATATTGTTCTTACTCTCTCAAGATTGGAGAGAGAGAATTTTGGAAGCCCAGGGTGTCTACACAATTGGAGAGATAACTAACCCTTGTTCCTGCATCTTCTTGCCAATTAAAACAATTCACATAGCACTCTGTGTCTCCTCCGCGAAGCCTTAACAAGACTTTGTACAGAAATATCCAGACTTGAAGGGACTTGAAACTCATAATTTGGGGATGGGATCAGGGGAAGGAGGGGAGAACTTCTTTATGAAAAGTTATACATGGGCTGGGGTTGTAACTCAGCAGTAAAACACACGCGTAGCATACTTGGGGGGAGCGTTGATCCCCAGCAGAGGAAAAAAATTAAAAAACTGCAAACATAATTACATATGAATAAGGAAAATCACAATAAATCATAAATTATTTAAAAATCACAGAAGCTAGAGAAATATTTGTACTATTAACTTCTTGATATACCTATTTTTTTCTCCTATAAACTTTGGCTGCATAACTTTGTCTACCTCTTCAAATGGCAGTGATTTTGTAAAATTGTTTTCTATAGAGGGAAAAGAAAGATAATTCAATCTTTTCCTGAGTCACTCTTCTTATGGTTTCTGGATCTCCATGTTGATTCTCTGCTTCCTGACACTCTGCCTCATTCACATAGTTTGACCACTCCACAGAATTGCATGTATAATTCTTCCACTTCACCAGATCATACCCTCTCCAGCCAAACAAAAGTGCATGTCCTAATAATTCTGATAAATTCTATTAGGACATTTCTTTAAAAGACCAAAGTCTTCAAAACATGAAATATTCAATGATAAAAGAGGAGAACTTATGAAATTGCTCCTCATGTAAATTTGCCCAATCTGTTAATCCTTGTGCCTTCACTCACCTCCATGAAAGCCTGGGTCATTCATCTGGAAATGCCTAGCCCTAAAACACAATAGAAATCTATTGCAAATCTTGCAAAAGATAATGGAATTTCATAAAATTGATAGAAGTGATGTTAAAGAAAAAAGAAGTGAGGTTGGTGAACTGCTTGGATCCACATGAAAAGTCACCAATAAAGAAGATCTCACACAATTAGATCAGGTAACAAACGAAAAAGAGAAAATCAGTAAGAATGATGTTGCCATCAATAACTTCAAAAGGAGATAATCTGATTTCAAGGAATTAGGAGAAGGGAGGAAAGGATTAAGAGAAGGATTTGGGAAAACTGTATAAAGCTCTTCAATTCTTTTGTAAATATGATCCTGCTACAAAATCAAATGCAAAGTGAAGGATAATGAACAATGTTAAAAAAAACTATGTCCCCCAAAATTAACAGTTAAGATATTAGAATTAGCACATAGTAACTGTAATCTAAAATGTGTTAGGTGTAAGATAAATTTAATTTCATAATTTTGGCTGAATTTTTCAAGACAAAGTCCTAATGAAATCTTTTTCTTTCATATGGAATGTAGGTCTGGATCTTTAATAAATTCAAATAGATTAAAAGGATCTTTTCTGGTAACAATTGACTTGGGAAAGGAAAGACCAACTGTATTGATTTCTTTTTTTCCCCAACCATGTAATATTTTAAGAATCTCCCCTATCACACCAATTGTGAATCTCCAAGAGCAGAACAGAAACTAGGAGTTTTTAAAACTCCATAGTTTTGACAGTCACCCTAAATGATCCTTATGGTAATCAGAAAAGTGTAGGAATAACTAACCACCTTAACTCATAGAAAGATTTTGCTTTGATAAAGCCTGTCTCTCTGCCCCTTCCCTTTCTTCCTCTCTCTTGCTCTCCCCCACCTCAGTTCTGGGATTGAACCAGGGCCTTCTGTCTGCTACATAAGCAGAGCTCTATCACTCCTGCAGTCCCCCAAATCTTTTTAACCATGTCAGCTGGCTTGTATGCATTGTATTCCTTTCTTTCTTCCTCTTACATTACCCTCTTCCTAAATCAAGAGAGTGTTTCCAATTTTATCTACGCAGTGTTTAGAATTTTATACCCTGCTCCTGCTTTTCATATTGTTTTATTTTTTTAAATTCAACCTCCCATTTTTTGTTTCATTAAAATTAACGCAAGTGATTTTATCAATTTTTTTCTGCATTTCCTCAGCCTGTATTCATATGACTCCATTTTACTCTGTATTCATTTGGACAGTAAAGTACTTTGCAAATATTATCCTGTTCTGCCTGTTCTGTCTGTTCTGCCTGTCAGATCAAACCCTTCAGACAAACCCTTCAGCCTCCATTTCTTCCGTATTTTCTCTAACAAGCCTAGAAGACTAAGGCTGACTAGTGTGCAACATGCTTCACATGGTCGGTGCTTAATAAATATTTTAAAAGTTTTAAAATGTTGCATACTTTTGACAGCTATGCCTCTGCCTCTCCCCATCACTTCAAGTGCCAACACTTTTTAGGTCCCTTCTCTGCCTAGCAACTATTTTCCCACAAACCTACATGTCCTCAGGTTTCAGCTAGCTGAAGTTCTCTTGATCCAGCTTTCCTTGTCTGAGTTGTAGAAATACTTACATTTTCCCCCAAGAAATACTTTATTGGTAACCCCCAAAACCCTGATGTGTGGCTTTTCCCCTTGGCGACAGTGAGGGGACAGGAAAGAATAATAGGGTTGAAGAAAGTTACATTTCACTTTTCCTCTTACTTCCTCCCTCCTCTCTCTTCCTCTCTCCCTCCTTCTCCCCCTTCCCCCTTTCCCTTTCTTTCCTTCTGTCTTTTCTTTCTCTTTCTTGTACTGGGGATTGAACCCATGGCCTTTGTCCTTAATGCAAACCTAAACCCAGCCCTTACCTATCTTGAGACAAGCTTTCGCTAATTCGCTAAGTTGCCAAGGCTGGACTTCAACTTGGGAGATGTGATTACCTTCACCCCCACCCCAAACCATCTTTTAAAGTCAGATACAATGCTTCTTTTTTGGATAAGGGTTTAGGATTTGCAAGGTGCTTTGGCTTCTGTTAATTAGCTCATTTATTCTTCACAAGTTTGCTACGTGGATAAATAGGTCATTATCTTCAGGAGAAGGAAAAGGAAAGGCAAACATTAAATGACTTGTCCACGGTCACGCCGTTTGGGTACACTCAGACTTAAAACGAGGCCTTCAGACACCAGAGCCAGACTTGGTCAGGATCACACAGCTCAACCTTAATAAACAATCTGTGCTAGGAAGCAGCCTCGGACTAACACAGAAGTATGCGCACAAATCAAGAGGTGGGGAAAACATTGCGCATGCGCAGATCACTAGCTGAGAGCCCGCAGGAGAAAGGTTGGGGAAGGAGGCCGGGATCCTCCTTAAACTCCACCCGCCAACACCTTACCCGCCTCCTAACGCGCAGGCGCATTTCTTAAAGTAGACCGTCACACGGCAGAAGGAGGCGGTGTCTCATAGTCGCGCAGATGCAGTTTTGAGCTGGCGGGGGCGCGCAAGATGGCGTTCCCAAAGTACAAGCCCTCGCGCTTGGCCCCTCTTCCCCCTACTCTTGACCCAGCCGAATACGACATATCTCCGGAAGCCCGGAATGCGCAAGTCGAGCGTTTGGCCATAAAAGCCCGGCTTAAACGAGAGTATTTGCTTCAGTTCAACGACCCTAATCGCCGAGGGCTCATCGTGAGTGGGGGGCTGGCCGGGCGGGACGCGAGGGCCGGAGTCTGCGGTCCCTTCAGCCTGGGGCTCCCAGACTCCACAGGAGACCTCGCGGGGGCCTGCATTCCCATTCCGGACCTTAGATAGGTCACATCCTTAGCCTTTTGACCTTGTTCAGAGAGCTACCAGTCTAGGATGGGCTCTGGATTCAGATCTGTCTTGGTTTGAGCCCTGCCTGGAACACCTCTTCCCTGTCTGGTTTTGAGAACGTTAACTCTGCTTAGCCTTGGTTTTCCTATCTGAAAAATGGGTACAATATGATACTTTTACGAGTCTGTTATGAAGATTAAATAAGACACGTACCTGGAGTAGCACAGTGCCTGGCATGTAACCGGCCTGTTCAGACCCATCTACGTCTCAGAATACGATGTATAATTTAAGAAACTGTTCCGTACTTTTCAGTTCACAACTCCTAGAGTTACTGTTCTCTCCTAAAGGGAATATAGTGATTTTTTCTCCTATTTTTTTTAAAGACCCTGCAACTTGCTGCAACTTTGGACTTGAAAGGAGACTGAAAGGCAATGTACTGGCCCACTGTGAACTTGGACAATTTACCTAGCCCCTCTAAATCGTAATTTTTAAATGTTTTCATGGGAACAATATACAGTGTTAATAGAATTGCGAGATTAAATGAGATCGTCCATGTCACATTCCAAGCAGACAATAAATGCCCAGTAAGCTGTTATTGTTTAACAAGTGTTTTTTTTGATAGTTTTATGTGCAAGAGCTATCTTAAGTATCTCAAATAAGGTGTTTTAAAAAAGACTAACCAACAGTTCATTAGTATTCTCTAGGAATTTTTGGAAATTGTGAGGACTGAAGGAGAGTTACAGTGTGCCTGACACTTGCTAAACCCTTTCTGAATATTTTTATTCAAATGTCACAACTCCTAAAAGCATTTAGCTGTACTGTCTTATTTTCGAGATGAGGGTACACTACGGGCAGGACACAGCTCATAGATATACCCACTATCAAGTCATAGAGCTGAATTTGAACCCTGGTCTGTGTAGCCCACAGTATTTGCTGTTACCTACTTGGCTCTTCAGTCAAAACCTTTTTTACTTGACACATCTATTCTGTACATATGCCCATAACCAAGTTTGATGTGCTGGATAGTATGATGGGGGCGGGGAGTGGGTAAGGCTTCCATCGGATCTGAGATGTGAACCCCAGATTTTTTATTTCCCAGCACAATGACCCAGGGAAGTTTCTGTTTTCTCATCTGTAAAATAGAATAATACTTACCTTTTTAGTTCCTTTCATTGAATGTGTGGCATAATCATTTATTAATCAATACATGTAAATTCCCTTGCCTAGACTTTAGGAATGATTGACTGAATAGTAAGTAATTGCTCAGGGTCTATTATTGGCCTATTTCAGATTCTGAGGTAACATGGAGAGCAAAGTGGGCAAAAATCCCTGTCATTGTAGAACTGTGGTAAGTTAAAAACTAAATTATGGGCTGGAGATGTAGCTCAGTGGTAGAATGCTAACCTAGTTTGCCTGAGGCCCTGGGTTCAGTCTCAGGCCCTGCAAACAAACACAATTAGATCATTTTACATATTAGATTGTGGTAAGAAAAAGTAGGGGAGGGGATTAGTATTTGTAGAAGGGAGGGTGAGGGAGCTAGCCTCCCTGAAAGGTAGCATGCTAGCTAGAGAGAATGAGGTATGAGCACCCTTAGGCAGTAGTGTGTTTAGCTAATTTGAAAAATACTGGAGATCCTTGTAGTTAAAGTAAAGAAGAATGAAGGCTGAATGGGAAAGGAAGTCAGGAGAGTTACCTAGACTTGATTACACCCGGCCTTTCACGTCATTGCAAGGACTTTTACGGAAAAGGGAGTCATGTAGTTTGGATTTTAACAAGATCTCTGGTTGCTCAGCTGAGAGTTGAGTATGGGGGAGCCAGGGCAAGGGAAGAGAAATGAGTTAGTAGGAGGCTGTTATAATAATGGAATCTCTTGATTGGTAGCAGAGGAATTGGAGAGAAGTGGTCAGTTCTGGGTAGGTATTAAAAATGAGAGCCAGCGAGATTGTAGATTAAATGTGGTGTGTAAGAGAAAAAGTCAAGAATGACTCCAATTTTTTTTTAAAGCAGTACTGGAATTGAATCCAGGACCTTCACACTAAATTTTATCTTCAGCCCCCTTTAAATTCTTTTTTTTTTTTTTTAATTTTGAGACATGGTCTCACAGAATTACTTGGGTTGGGCTCGAATTTGTGATCCTTCTGCCTCAGCTCCTAGAGTGCTGGAGTTGCAGATGTGTGCCACCATGGCCAGCTAACTCCAGGGTTTTTGACCTAAGCAATTAGAAGAATGAAGGTTCCTTTTACTAAAATAAAGTAGAATGTGAGAGGACTACATACGGAGGTTAAATGGAATATTAGGAAGTCAATTTGGGATAAGGGACATTTGAGATTCCTGTTAGGCAATATGTCAGTGCTGAACAGGTTGTTGGATATTGTTTGGAGTTGAGAGTAAAGGTCTAGGGCTAGATGTAAAACTTTGGGAGTCAACAACCTATAGATAAAGTTACCTGACTGGATAACATCATTAATGGAGTAAATAGGGGAGACCACAAGTTCTGATGTCCAATATTAAGAAATTGAGACTAGAGGAAAAGAGCAAAAGAGAAGAGAGAATAAATAGCCAGAGAGGTAGGAGAAAAGCCAAGCAGGAGGAGGCCCAAAAAGTCAAGTGAATAAATAGTTTCAAGGAGTATTCACCATGTTGATGCCACTAGTAGTCCATTAGATGTTGGGTGGTGATAGAAGGAAAACTGTTTGCTATGGTGGGTCTTTTGGAATGTGTCTTAATCTTTCTTAGTAACAGTTTGCACTTAATGAACCATGGTCATGGGGGCTATTGGTATTTTTATAAAATGAAGTATGTGTTTCTGGAAGACAGATCTGGCAGGTGTTAAAGCATAGAACTGTGGAAGATTGAAAAGTCTGACATTGGATAGTCATTCAAGTACATTTTTAGCAGAATAGATGTATTTAATCCTTTTAGGTATTGAGCTCAAACATTCCCTTGAACCTGCCTGTTTGTCCTTACCTGCTTTACTGTTTCTGTTTGCACTATAGGAATAATAAAATCTGCTGCAGAACATTATTATATTTTCTTTCTTTTAATGTCCATATGATAATATTAGTTTGTAGAATAGCAGAAGGTAGTTTTGGACTTTTGAGTATAGTAGTGAATTCTCACAGCTGACTGTGGGATGTCAACATGCCAGAAAGGTCAGGAATCATGTCCACCATAAGATTTCCATACTTCTGAGCTCCAGCTGATTATCTCAGGGCAAAGTTGCTGTGATTTGTGGTGTTGATTAGGACCTTAATTCATGTTGCATATTAAAGCCTGAAGCTGATTTTATTTGCTTATTTTTATCTTATCAGTTAATTGGAGAGTGTAATTCTGTAAAATTATTTGGAGATTTAATTATTAAATTTAATTATGTGTTTGGAGTAGATTAGCACCAAGATAAGCTGTTTTTCTTTTATAACTTTGACCTTTCTTCAGACTTTTTTTTTTTTTTTTTTTTGGCAGTACAAGGAATTGAATCCAGGGCCTTCACACTAAGCTACATTCCCAACCCTTTTCTAATTTCTTAATTTTGAGTCAAGGTCTCAGTAAGTTGCTCTGGGTAGGCTTGAACTTGTGATCCTCCTGCTGCAGCCTTCCAGAGTGCTGGTATTACAGGCGTGTGCCACCATACCTACAAAATGTTAGTGTATTATGTACTGATTTTTCTTTTAAAATATTAGCCAACTCAGCTTAAGAAATGTATACTTCAGGGTTAGGGATATAGCTCAGTGTCTAGTAGACCTAAAGCCCCAGCAGCAAAACAATTACCAATAATAGGAAAAAATCTTATAGTCCAGAGTTTTGGCCTACTTCTGCTTTCATCTTCCTGTGGCTTATTTGTAGCCTGGAAGACAAGTGTTGGGATAGCAGTAGAAAGGGTCCTAGATGCAGAGTGTCTTGGTGTGTGCCTGTAATCCCAGAGGCTGAGGCAGGAGGATCACAAGTTTGAGCCTATCTTGGGCTGTTGAGCAACATAGCAAGACCCTGTCTCAAAATGGAATAAGGATTAGGAATGTAGCTCAGGCCCTGGGTTCAATTCCCAGCACCCCCGCCCCCCCACCAAGAGCAAGCATAGTGGCACATGCCAATAGTTCTGGAAATGAAAGATCATCCATAAAACTGTATTTAGAAATATGCAGGTGGTACCCTTAACTGTTGTATGTAACAAAAGGCTTCTTCTCTGGTCCTTCATAGAAGTCCTGATAAATCTGTTTCTGAATGTAGCCCTTCTTAAGTTAACTGTTTTCATTAATTTTAGGAAGATCCTGCTTTGACTCGTTGGACCTATGCAAGATCAGCTAATATCTATCCCAGTTTCAGACCCACTCCTAAAAACTCACTGATAGGAATTTCGTTTGGACTTGGGCCCCTCATCTTCTGGTACTATGTTTTCAAAATGGATAGGGTAAGTAATAGGATCAAATGTTTAGTCTTAGTCTCTGTGTGATAGGCTTCCTGGGTAAGTGCCAGATGTACCTCTTTATTTTGATAATTGTCATCAGTGGCTCCCTGCCCACCTTAGCTCTAAACTTGGCCTTCAAGGTCAGTCTCTCAATCTCTTAATCTCTTAATCACTCTCTCTCTCTCCCCTCTTCTCCCTGCCTCTCCCCCTCCCCCCTCTCTGTCTTTCTCCCTCCTGCCTCTCTGTCTCTCTCTCTCTCTCTCTCTCTCTCTCTCTCATGCCCCCCTTTCTCTGTGTTTGAGACAGGCTGACCTTCAACCTATGATTCTCTTCTCAGCCTCCTGAGTGTTGGGATTACAGTCCAGTCATGTGCCATGAAACCTGACTCCCCCTTTCTCTCTCGTGTCTTTATTCCTTTCTAGTCAGAGTTAAAACATGTTTTCAATTACATGTTTGGTTTTACTGCTTTGTTATTTTAACTCATATAGAAATATATTTTGTTAAAAATCACGGTAGTCTCTGGATCTTTCAAATTTAATTTGATGTCTGGTCCACAATTTAAAGTAATAAAATGGTCAGTTTAAATTTGTCTAAGATAAATTACTCATGAGTTTTTCTGGTGGATTTTTAAAAATAATGTAAGAAAAGTAGACAGTGATTATTAAGTTACTTTTTTCTCATTAGAAGATACGTAGAAATTAAACTGTTCTATTGGATTAACCTTTAGGTTTTATCTTTGCAGAATTTTTAGCTTCCTTTGTTCATTTGTTTTGAAAAGAGATGATGTTTACTGGTTCACATATTTGGAGAGTACATAAATCATTTTCCATGTTCCCTCTTTGCATGAATTCTGGTTACGTTGGTCACATTTTGTGAATTAATGTTAAAATGTATTGATAAACAACAAAGAAGCAAAAGCAGCCTGGCTGGGAATCACCTCTGTCAAAGGCCTCCTGTGATTCCAGAGAAACAAGGTTATCTCTGGACTAGCCCATTCCACTTCTGCTCTAGTACCCTGGCCACAGCCCCAAGCCTGCTGCTGCAACCAGATTGGAGCCCTCTCGTCTATCTTGGTCTTGAGATGGCCATCCCACTCTTCTATTAGAGCTTGTGTCTTTGGCTACATGATGAATTGACCACACTTTCCCAGAAGGTGTTTGCATTTTGCTTTCAATTTATGCTTTTTAGTGGGTAATTTATTTCTAATTACTAGAATATAGGTGGTTTTGAGTAGGAGCATTTTCTTACTGTCTCTTTAGTTCTTCAGATTACTACTTCCACTCCCTGGGCTTTAGATAGTGCGATTGCCATTAAGTTTGGAGTGTTTTATTCTGATTTTCAGAGCTGTACTGTGGGTTGTGCTACAATGCATTGTTTTTCATCTGCTGTTTTTCTGTCTTTACAGGATAGGAAGGAAAAGCTTATCCAGGAAGGAAAATTGGAACGACCATTTAATATCTCATATTAAGTCTGGCAATGATAACTATTTTCTTGCTTAAATAAATCTTCTACTAAAGGCCGGGCATAGTGGTGCATGCCTGTAATCCCAGCACTTGGGAGGCTGAGGCAGGAGGATCGCTGCAACTGTGAAGCCAGCCTGGAGTGCTAGTGAGTTTAAGGCCAGTCTGAACTACATAGTGAGACCCTGTCTCAAAAAACCAAAAAAATTAAAAAAAATCTTCTGTTATTAACTATTTTGTCTTCATATTGCCTTGATTCAGTGTTAAAACTCACTAACACCTTAACAGAAGCAAAAGCAACTTACGCTGGGAATCACTGCCATCGGAAAGATGGCTAACATTCATTTAAGAATCTGCTTTCTAAGAGCTTGTAGTTTAATAAAGAAACAAATTTATATGTATTCATTAATCACTCAACATAGAGCATTAACTCAGAGTCAGGCATTGTGCTGTGTGCTCAGAATACAATAGACTCATAGTGCCTGTGTGTAAGGAGTACAAACTGATCACTGTGTACTGTGCAGTTACTTGAGTGCTTAGTACATGTCTGGCAGTAATGGCCAAGTCATACCACAGCAGCAGAACAGTAATAACAGTGTAAGAAATACAAGAAAGATTCAAGAAAAATGCTATTGGTAAGCTGATAAGGAAATTTAGGGAGATGGTATTTGATCTAGGCTCTGGTGTTGACAGGATGAAACAGCATGAAAGGGCAAGGTCTGTAGAGTGGCTAAATTAAAGGCCTCAGTGAGGATGTGTGGTGGAAGTCATGCTGAGTAACAGTGTAATGGTTAAGGGCATGGGCTTTGGAAGTCGGATCTGGAAGTCAGAAGGTGACCTCAAATTTAGCAGTTGGAATTTTAGGCCTCCATTTCCTCATCTAAGGTTATGAAGATAAAGTAGGGGTATTAAAAAAATAAGTTGCTCCGTGCCTTGTAGTTTTGAAATTGACAGTATCATCCCCAAAGAGTCAGATGCTGTAAATGTTCTATAGGCCTTATTTATATGAGTATGTTGGTCTTAAATTTTGAAGCATATGCGCTATTCTGTTATTAGTCTTTGTTACCCCCCTAAAGGCACAACCTGAGAAGAAGGCTTATATGCAAGTAGTTAGGATCTGAAAGAAGAGTGGTGGGGGACTAGGAAGAGGGAAACCCATCAAGTGTGTGCTACTGACCTGTTGCCTCAGAGTGATGGGCTCCCACAAGGAGTCTCAGAGGAGCCCTGTGGAATGCACTTACCTCCAAACATGGAAAAAGAAAATACTTATCCTGTCTCCATTGGTCAGAAGTTACTTCATGTAATTTCCTTCTACTATGTGAGAGTATAGAATGGCTGACTTATATCATTCATGGAGAAAGGAAACTTAGGGCAAACAGTTTCTTCATGTCCCCTGTTATTTGGATCTGTTTGTGCATGCATTGAGTCCAATCTGTAATATGTCCTTCAAGGTTATGGCTATGTACAATCTACACAACACTCAGTAGAGGAGGGTTGGTGGACCAAATTACAGTCCACACTGTTGGAACTGGCTGGGAGGCCATACCTGCTATCACCATCTCCCCCAACCATACTTCCTATATGTAACTTACTTGGCCATGACTTCAGCAGAGCTCGGTTGCTTCTGGATGGAATCACGAAGATCTTCATTTCTAGTCTTACTGTGGCATCATCAGGCCTCTGTTATAGCCATTGCCTGCTTACAGTCACCCTGGACATGGAACCACCAAGATGCTGCAGTGAATCCCTAGGCTCCAGATGTTTCTAGTCCACATTGTGTAGCTGTAACCTTTACTTGTAATCAGTATTGCTGTTGCTAATACCCAAAGCTTTTTGATCTACTCTTTATTGGATATAAAAAGCCCAAAATGATGAAGAGGTAGAGCTATAGATTATGTTTCTCTGATGAAATATTCTTCCCATACCTCACAGGGTGAATCAAGACCTACTCATCAGAACCTAAAGTTGTATAGGAGGGAGGCATTTATTCCACAAGTTAGTCACTGGGATGGCAAAAGAGGCCAGTCCTATTTTCTCTTGAATTCTAGCTACTGGGTCATAGCACAATGTTTATGACCTTGGTTCACTGAATTTACCACATGGTCAACCCTGTATCAACACTGCAGGACATTGTCCCAAAGTTGGTACCTTAGCTAATCCTTCAATAGGCTTACTGTATTCACTTGACAACATGACTCTGTTTCTGACATGCAGATCATGATGGCCAGCTCTGGTTGAATGGTCATATGATCCCATAGTGAGTGCTCAGCTGCTTTGGGGGTGGTAAATTGTCCTCTGTTGCAGAAGGCATGGCTTGATTCAGAACCTTAGGAGTGTGCAACTATACTATTGCCAGGACCCTGCAGAGACTCCAAACAGCATCCCAATTTACCATGGATACCTAGAGTATTGGTTCTATTGTGTTACATGATGGAAGTAGCAGCTGTTTACCTTGCAGCTTGGACCTGCACAACCCTCTGTGGACTACATTCAAAACTAGGGGCTTTATGAATCACCACATAAATGCGACACAGCAGTGTTCTCTAGCAGGATATGTGTTGCCTCCAGAGTCCAGAGACTCATCCACAAGGGGCTGTGCCTCCTTAGATGGAAGGGGTGTGAAATGGAACAATCAACCCTCTTCTTGGAGGGGATATATTGACACTCTGAAGACCACTGGATCCTTAAAAATATTGATGTTGAAGACTCCCAAAGCATTATACAGATTGCCTCCCACTTTATGCTACTTCATACTAAGGCACTGAAGTAATGGGGAACTTAATAGAACAGAAACTTTGAGGCAAAAATATTAGAAAGTGTGAGAAACTGGCCAGGGCAGTAGACACATGAAGTAGCTGTGTATAATGGCAGAATGCTAGAGAGCTACGATGTTTTGCAAAATGGGTCTTCAAACCAGTTTGGATTTTCAGCTGCCATATCATGCCATTGAACTTTGGCTAAGTCATATGGTTCTTATTCCCAATTTCCATGTGATTTCTGTTTCCTAACTTGCCCCTGCAAGTATAATTATAACTAACTACCCCTGCCTCCCCCACCACTTTTAATGGCCACTGTTCTTAAATTGTTTTCTAGATCTCAAAGAATTGTATTATTTTATTCTAATTTTACTAGAGGGCAAAAAATGGAATCTTACCTAGGCCTTCAGTTTTCTTTTTAAGCTAAGTTTAGTGTGTTTTTTCTTTGTATGCACATGTATGTGTCTCTTATAAGAAAATCTTAAGAGAATAAAAAGTCACTCCTAATTTCCTCACATAGGGAAGAAATTTTGGTACATATCCTTCTGAAGTGTTTTCCCCACTCCATGCTTATATATTTTTTTTCAACAAAATGAGATCCACTGTACAAAATGATTTGTAAGTTTGGGATCAAATGATTTCTAATGAGCATCATTCCATGTAATAATTCTATGACATTTCTAGTGGCTGCTAATAGTATTCTATTACATACATCTATTATAATTTACTTAGTTCTTATGATCAATGTAATATATGACCTTGCAGGTGAATTTTTGTGTTTGTCCCTAACTTTTTTCATAGGATAAATTTCTAGGAGTATTATTTCTGGGTCAATAAAAAGGCAAATATTTTCAGTTTGGTATATGGGTTTTATAACTTTGTGTTCCCAAGCAACGAATAAGGGGCCTGTTTACTATTCTTTTCAATGATGCAACAGAGCATAATGATTAGCAGTGGTCTCTAAAGCCAGATTCTTTTCCTTTGCATCCCTGCTCTGCTACTTGTTAGCAAAGTGACCTAGAAAATAGTTAAATTATCTTGCCTCAGTTACCATCTCTTCCTAGTAAATACTTCCAGTATTGTTTGATGAGTTATTACTTATAAAGGACCTAAAGCAGTGACATATAGTCTTAGTGTTTACTATGATTACTTTTAACATGATGAAATATTTTAAATTTGCATTTCATTTATTATTGAGTTAACATTTTTTCATATATTTTTGTCCATTTATATTTGTTATTTGCTTGTTCAAACTCACTGCCTATTTTTTATGATGTAATATGTTTTTGTAATGATTTTAAGGTTTAAGCAAGATAAAGATCAATCTTTCATTGGGAGTTATTCTAATACCCCTTATTAACAGAAAAAAAATATTTATATTGTATCCTTAGTGCCTATAGGTTGAAAGAAGGCACTGCCCAGGGAAATTTTGCATGGTAGGAACTTCTAAAGCATTTTTATAAAATTATTTTTATGGAATTATTGGCCAGTGTGTTCTAGAGAATATAATCAATTTCAAAAGTTTTTTTTTTTTTTTAGTAATCAAAAACAATGTCCCAAATAACACTGAGTAGTCTGATGAGGACACCAATTGCTACCTTGTCTGAGCTCCAAATACTGCCATCTGTCTGGCTGATGCTGCTAGCCCTGGGCACTGAAGCCCACACTGGTACTGCTGAGCATTTAAAAATGGCAAGTGTGTAGTAAAGAAGGTAGCTAGGAACAGATCATATGGCCCTTGTCACATAAAGAGACTTCAGTATGATTTTAGTGAGAAGCATTGAAAGCATTAAACAATACCAACCCGAGGCCAGGGATTTAGCTCAGTGGTTCCGCCACCTGCCTGGCAAGCTCAAGGTCTCGAGTTCGATCCCCATTACCAAAGAAAACCCAAAAAAACAATACCAACCCGATTAGATTTGGATACCTGGAAGATCACTCTGGTTCCTGGGTGGAATATGATCACAGGGCAAGAGAGGCTGAAGGAAGACCAGTAATCAGGCTGTTGATTATCAATCAGATATGATTTGTAATTTTTTAGACAGCCTCCAATGCAGAACAAAGCAGCCCCTGCCAATCCTAGGATGAGTCGTCTAGATATGAACTTGTCAAAAGCTTTATGAAAGTATAAATATATTATCTCTATTAGTTCCTCTTTATCCACACACAAAGAGGAGCCATTCTTAATTCCTTATCCTTTTATGACATCCCTTTTCCTTCTCTGGAATAGCATTGACCCCACAACAGGCTGGTTTGTTTAATACTATGTCTTTTTACCCTTTGGCACAGATCCTGCCAGAAAAGAAAAGATCACATTCCTGTTCTGATTGCAATTCCATTGCATCCAGTCCCTGATTTACTTTATGTTTTCTCATTCCTAGTGCTACCTGACCCAGTCTACTCATAACTTCAGAGGAGATACAGAATACTTGTTGCCTTTCTCTGATATTCTTCAGGATAATTAATGGGGTTCTTGAAGACATTAGAAGTCTGTACAAGAGGCTGTTTTGATCAAATTTGCATGATTTCAAAATATGGACAGCACTTTAGAATTATTTAAAATATAATTCTAAAAACACAGTATTAATAGAGTCTGCGTTTTCAAAGCTACTACTGTCATTTTCTGTCTTTGTGTGAACAGAAAGAATTTTCATAATGTTTCCATTTTTCTTTTAGAGGACCCATTTGTTCTAGTAGCTTTGACTGTACCACTTCCAATTGTTCCTTTCTGGCTTGGTGACTGCATTTTTCTGGCTGAGATAGAGGCTTCTTGTATGCTAATACTCACTATGTCCTGGAGAAAAGCCAAGCCTCATCATCTACATGGAGACCCTTCATTTTGAGTTACAAGAAAGTGCAGTGTGAATTGATATCTCATGGCCAAGTTTCATATTCAAAGGATTGAAGAAAGCTCAGCATTTGACCCCTGACCTTTGAATTTCCCTGGAGATGGCTGGCTGGTTGGAATGTCTGAGATTTCTGGAGCAAATCTGTTCAAGTTTATTTTCTGCCCATAATCACAAAGACTATCACCTTAGTTTGGAGTCAATTCTTTACTTCTATCACCAATTACAGTTAAATCACTCATCTCTTATAATAGGCTCCAGAAGAATCTTGGGACTGGGCAAAGGAAGAAACTGGCAGCCGTTGATACAGAAATCAATAAGGAGAAACTTGGGGGCTATAGTCTGGTGTGACATTCTGGAGGGGAGGAGGAAAGGGGGAGGAGAAAAATGCAGAGGACATTTCTTGACGATTTGCACAGTTAAATACTTTAAAAAGATATGTATGTTTCACACAATTTAAAACACAAAGTTTTCTAAAGAGAGTTTTATTCCTGTTTTATATAAGATGAAGGATAGCAGATTAGAGCTAGCAGTACTCATGAGACATTTGGAGGTCACTTGCCAGTATCTGTAGGTACTGGTTAGGTGTGAAAAAAAAAATCCAGGTATGGGAAGGCAATTTAAATGAGTAACACAGCAGACAATATCCTGTCTACAGGGAAAAGCAGTGTCTTTTCTTAGCTCAAGGACTGCTCACAGCTCAGCTCCAGCTAATAAAGTATCTGACTCCTGGAAGGATGAAGCTGAGGGAAGAGTAAGAAACCCAGCAAAACACAGTGGCTCTGGCAACTGCAGTTGACACCCAAGGGTGGCAATTCAAGCCCTCAGAGTGGAATTAGAGCCCAGGTGATAGTTAACCAAGCCCACGCAGTGTTGATGAGCTCCTTTCTCACTGGAAGGTGGGGCCCAGAAACCAAAATATTTGCAGGAAGGAGACCCCTCAGATCAAGTTACCAAGGAAGAGAGAGGTCAGGAAATCAATTAGAAGGTGGCAATGGAGTCCTTGGGATGGAAAGAAACAAGAGTTGAATTCTGGATAGGAACTGAGAGGCAGGAGCATGCAGTGGCTGTGACCTGTATGATCCAAGGATGGAGAAGAGACCCCAGAGTGGTGCTACCAGTACAGTGGGCACTTTCCTACCTAGACTTCAAATCCCATAAAATTCTGTGCCCTCTTGTCCACTGCTCCGCTTTCCAAAATGTCAAAGAGATCAGCACTCATGTGTGATCCCTCTGGTCACAAAGACTGACCAGTTAGAAGCCCAGGTGACTGCCCTCCCATTGGTTTCTTGACTTTGCTGAGTTCCATGCAGAAGGGCCCTGCCCCACCAAGCTCTGGGCACCACTAAACTGCTGGCTGGATAGAAGTTATATGAGAGAATAGACAGAAAACTTGGAGAAGGCCTAGATGAGAGGGGGTTGCACAGCCTGCCCACCTGCAGAAGCAGAGAGGGAACAGAAGTAAACAGCAACAGGAACTGCCACAGAGAGAAAGGGCCTGGGAAGAACCCCCAAACTGAAACCTGGAAGATTAAGTGCTTGACCAGTCTCACCCTCAGCTCCCTCTGCTCCAAACTAATTGAAGACAAAACGTCTGGCTAGTCACACCCACAGGAGCACAGCTGAAAGCTAACAGAACCCTGTTCCCCTGGAAAGGACTCTGCTTTTGCATCTCTGCAATGTACATAGCAGAGAATAAGAATTAATTAGTGCTTTATGATCAGAGTAGAGTAACCCTCACCAAAAATTGTGTACAGAGGACTCAAATACAAGCTGTCAGTTTATTAATTGCTTCTAGACCTCCTATAGGTTCCCCCAATCTCTAATCATACTTTCCTCCCTCTTCTTTCTTTCCCCATCCCCCAAAGATAACCTCTCAAAGCCCTTCTTCCTTCTCCATTCCAGATACAAAAATATCACTACCAAAGTCCTATCTCCTCACTTTCATTTTGTTTTGTTTTCACCTTCCCTTCTTTCTGAACTATTTTCTTTTTTTTCTTCTTCCTCACTCTCTCATCCTCTGCATCCCAGCGTACTTGTCATCATTGACAAGTCACCCATTAGCTTCCTAAGTTATTTGAAAGAGGAAGAATGTGAAATTGTCAAAACAATTAATTTAAGTTTTATGATTGAGATATGTTTGATTCTGAAGATGCTGGTGTAATTACTGTCTGCTTGTAATACAGCAACTGTTATTGGCTTCATTACATCAAGTAGGCTAAAGAGGGGTGTAAACAGCAAAACATAATCAAACACAGATCACAGTATAGGGAGATGGAATCTAACTAAATAGATCTCCACAGTGGTGATAGAGTTTTTCTTTCCTAACTGATCTTCAATCTGCTGCACAAAACCAATAGAAATTTAAGAAGGCAAGACAACAAGATGCCTCCCAAAATACTTAACTCCCTAAAAGCTGATATCATAGGCTCTGAAGCAGAGAACATTACAGGGGTTAAAATGATTAAAATGAATAATTGATAATTTGAAATAGGAAAAAAGGTCCAAAAACAAAGGGGTGAAGGGAGGGGAAGGGGAAAGGAAAGGAGGGAAAGGAAAAACTATGAGAAAAGAAAAAAAAATGGAAATGATGTCTATGTAAATAGGGAAGGGTGGAGGGGGTGAAGGGTGCACAGGTAATGCGGAAAAAATAAGAACCAAGATACATCATGTACAGGTACAAACACCCAATGATAAATGTAAATGAATTGTATACCTAAAATGTACCAATAAAAGAATTTAAGAAAAAAAAAAGAACAAATGGTCAAAATGTTCAAAGAGATTAAAGAAGAAACATATAAGTAAATTCACAAGATTGTTGGTGAACTTAGGATTTAAATAAACAGATAAAAGAATTTAATTAATAAATGTTCAGTGAGTTCAAAAAAGAAAAGCTGATGCAGTTAAACAAGACGTGAATGACCATTTTGGTAAAGAATTAGAAATTATGAAAATAAATCTAGAAAAAGTCCAGGATATAAAAAATTCAATGGAAAGCGTGGGTAGTAGATTTGACCAATGTGAGGACAGAGTGTCAGGACTTGAAGAGAAGGTTGATATAGTAGATCATGTATTCAATGATATCCTAAAAACATTAAGACACCATGAAAGCTGGATCCAACAGCTGCTACAAGACTAAAAGAAAACAAAACCTCATAGGAGCACAATTCATAACACATAAATCTTGGAAGCAGTTATGTCCATCAACAGTTGGATGGATAAAGAAAATGTGGTATCTATACACAATGGAGTACTACTCTGCCATAAAGATAAACTTGAGTCCTTTGTAGGAAAATGGATGTACCTTGAGACCATATTGTTAAGTGAAATAAATCAGACACACAAACTCAAATATTGCATGGTTTCTTTTATATGAGAAACCCAAATTATAAAGAAGAGGAAAATAAAAATTAGATAATGGGATATAGGGAGATAGATATTTCTCAAATGGGAGGGGGATCAAAAGATGGAGGGAGGGGGAGAAAGAGGAGGAAAAGGGATATGAAAAAGGAAATTAAGATGTGTTATGTAAATGTATTAACTCTGCAAAAGGAATGAAACATTATGTACTGCAAACATGCACTAATAAAAATATAAAAAAAGAAAAGTTGGAAGATGAGTCAAAAGGTATACAAATTTTATTCACTGAAATCAAAGCAGAAATATTACCAAACCTAGAGAAAGAATTGAATTTTCAAGTATGAAACATATAGAACCCCAAGTAGCTACAGCCAGAAAAGAATCTCTCCACAACACATTGTAATCAAAATTTCAGGAATTTAACACAAACAGAACATACTAAAAGCTGTTACAGAAAAGCAGAAAGTAACCTATAACAACTAGTAACCTATAAAAGCAAGTCTATCAAAATAACAGTGGATTTCTCCAGACAATCCTTAAAGTCAGAAGATAGTGGAGCAAAAGTTTTCAAGCCCTAAAAAAACAATTCTATATCTTGCAAAATTGGCCTTCAAAATTGACAAGAAGTAAAGACTTTCCATGACAGAGTAATCCTAAAGAAATATATGACCACCAAATCAGCATTACAATAATACTTAAGAGAATCCTAGACAGAGAGAAGGAGGCCAAAAGTACCAAAGGAAAGTATACATCCAGCTGGGAGAGTAGTTAAAGAAAAGGAAAAAATGAAGGAATCAACACTAGAAAAATAACACAATGATAGTTTATAATAATAAGTTTCAATGTCAATGGTCTTAACTCCCCAATCAAAAGACAGACTGGTAGATTAGATAAAATAATGAAATTCAACAATGGCTTCCTGCAGGAGACACACCTCATCCAAAATAAAGTATATACACTGAAAGTAAAAGGATGGAAAATGATATTTCAAGCAAACAGAGCCAGACAGCAAGCAGGAATAACTATGTTATTTTCAGACACATCAGGCTTCAAATAAAAAATGATCAGAAGAGACAAAGAAAGTCACTATAAACTAGTAAAGGGAATGATTCAAGAGGAAGAGATCATAATTGTAGACATACAAGCACTGAATGTTGGTGCACCCAACTTCATAAAACAACAACTACTGGACAAAAAGGACAGATAGACAATGCAATCATAGCAAGGAACTTCAATACCCCACTCTCACAAGTAGGTCAACCAGAAAAAATTCAACAAAGAAATATCAGAGTTAAACCACACCAGTGAAAAAATGGACTTAACAGATACCTGCCATGTGTTTCATCCAACAACAGAATGCACATTTCTTTTTGCTCAGCAGCAAATGGGATTTTTTCCAAAATAGGCCATAAGGCATACTTACACAAATACAAAAGAGTCCAAATGATCTCCTTCATACTATCAGATTATACTGGAATGAAACTAGAAACCAACAGCAAAAGAAACCACAGAAACTTTGCAAATACTTTGGAGATTGAATGATACATTTGAGAAATTCCTAGACACATATGAATTACAAAAATTGAACAAAAAAAAGAGATAAAAACTGGCCAGGCATAGTAGCACATGCTTGTAATCCCAGCACTAAAGAGGCTGAGGCAGGAGTATCATCATGAGTGTGAGGACAGCCTGGGTTACACAGTGAGTTCAAGGCCAGCCTGAAGTATGTAGTATGATCCTGTCTCAAAGAGAGAGAGAGAGAGAAAACGACCTCAAATAGAGCAATAACAGGCAATGAAATAGAGGCAGTAATAAAAACCCTACCAATTAAGAAAAGCCCACAACATGATGGATTCACCACATAATTCTACTAGAACTTCAGGGAAGATCTAACTCCAATACTTCTCAAATTCTTCCCTAAAATTGAAAGGGAAGAAGGACTGTCAAACTCATTTCTCAAAGCTAAAATTACCCTGATTCCCAAACCACACAAAGACTTAGCAAAAACAAAACTAAACAAAAACCACCAAACAACAACAACAACAAAATTATAGGCCAATCTAGTTAGTGAACATAAATGCAAAAATCCTCAACAAGATACTGACAAACCGAATGCAACAAATCATTAAAAAGGTCACACATCTGGGCCAGAGATTTAGCTCAGTGGTTCCGCCACCTGCCTCACAAGCCCAAGGTTGATATCTGGTACCAAAAAAAAAAAAAAAAAATCACACATCATGACCAGTTTCAAGGATTGTTCAACACACATAAATCAATAAATATAATACATCACATAAACAAAAGTAGGGCAAAAATCACATGATCATATCAATAGGTGTAGGAAAGGCTTTTGACAAAACTCAACACCCATTTATGATAAACTCTCTGATGAAAATAGATATAGAAGGACCTATATCAAACTAATACAAGCCACTTATGACAAACCTACAGCAAACGTCATACTAAATGTGGAAGAAATGAAATCATTTCCTCTAAAGTCAGATACAAAACAAAGTTTCTACTTTCAGCACACCTGTTCAATATAGAACTTGAAATCTTAGCTATAGCAACCAGACAAGAGAAAGAAATAAAAGGTATACATATAGGAAAGGAAGAAGTCAAACTCTCCTTATTCACAGATGACATGATCCTTTACATAGAAGACCCAAAATTCTTCACCAGAAGACTCTTAGAGCTAATAAATAAATTCAGCAAAGTAGGATACAAGGTCAATACACTGAAATCAATAGTGTTTCTGTACACCAACAATGAAGGCACCAAGAAAAGAAAATCAGGAAAACAACCTCATTTACAATAGCTTAAAAAAAAAACACCCTAGGAATCAACCTAACTAAGGAAATGAAAGACCTCTATAATGAATACTATCCAGCTCTGTGAAAAGAGATTGAAGGAGACATTAGAAAATGGAAAGATATTCTCTGTTCTTGTATAGGCAGAACCAATATTGTAAAAATGGTCATGTTGCCAGAAATGATATACAGATTTAATGCAATCCCAATCAAAATGCCAACAGCACTCTTCTCAAAACTAGAAAAATCAATCTTAAAATTTTTAATGGAACCAGAAGAAATCTCAAATAGCCAAATACAACCCTGAGCAATAAGTGCAAAGCAGGACACATCAGAATCTTGGATTTCAAGTTATATTACAAAGCTAAAATGATTAAAAATAGGATTGTCCTGGCACAAAAACAGACATATTGATCAGTAGAACAAAACTGATGGTACGGAAAAAAAAATCCCAGGGTCTTCAGCCAATCTTCAACAAAGGGACCAAAAGCATATATTAAAGAAAAGATAGCCTCTTTAATCATGGATCCTCAGATAATTGGTTAGCCAAATACAGAAGAATGAATCTAGATTCATATGTCTCACTGTATGCTATAATCAAATCAAAATGGATCAAAGACATAAATATCAAAATAATCTGCTGAAAAATAAAATAGGCACAATTCTTGACATAGTCAAGGACTTTCTGAACAGAATCTGAATTGCACAAGAAATAACACCAATAACCAATAAATGGTATAATATCAAATTAAAAACTTCTGTACAGCAAAGGAAACAATGAACAGAGCAAAAAGTAGGCAAAATTTTTCCAACTATTCCTTAGACAGAGGACTAATATCTAGAATATATAAAAAGATTCAAAAAGTTAGACCCCTTATAATAAAAAACAATAAAAATGAGCAATTAAAATGAATAAACACCTCAGAAGAAGTACAAATGGCTTATAAATATATGAAAGCATGTTCAGCAACTTTAGACATTAAAGAAATACAAATCAAAGTAACTCTGAGATTCTGTCTTACTCCGGATAGAATGGCTATCATCAATAACCCAAAAAAGAAGAAATGTGGGTTGAGATTGTTGGAAAAAAGCAAACTTCTGCATTGTCGGTGGCCATATAAACTAGTACAATCACTATAGAAATCAATATGAAGATTCCTCAAAAAACTAAAACTAGAAATTCCATTTAACGCAGCTATATTTCTTCTGGGTATCTCCCCCAAAGACATCATATTACAGTGATACATGAGTATCATGTATATAGCAGCAGAACTCATAATAGCTAAATCTTGGAAGCAATATATATATGCTATTAAGGAAGGATTAATTTGAGTCATTTGCAGGAAAATGGATGCACTTTGATGCCATAATGCTAAATGAAATCAGACATGGTTAAATATTGCAGTTTCTCTCATATGAGAAATCTAAAGTATAAATAATTTAAAGAGCAAAATGAGAGGTAGATGACAGGAAATAGGGAGGTAGACTGTGGAGATGTGAAAGGGATGGGGGGGTAGGTGGGAAGGGGGAGAGGAAGAAGTAAAAAGGACTAAGGTACTATATGTATTATGTATAAACTCTCCATGATCAATGTATTTATTATATATCACAAACACATACTAATAAAAAAGAAAGAAAATAAGATAGAAAAACATCAAAGCGTACTATTATTAATTTTGTGAGTCAACTACCCTGAAGCCATATCTTAGAAGCTAAGCAGGCAGCTTCCACTCCAAAGATAAGCTCTACAGTAGGGTGGCCCAAAAATGATTTATTTGGTTCTTCCAACCATTAGGAAGGAGACAACAATGCAGACTGCAAGAAGGAGGAACTGCTATTGGTCTGCAAATCCTGGGGATGGTTGAGTTTTCTGGAGACACTTGGGCAGGCCTGTGTCTTAATAAATTCTTGTAAGGCACTGGCCTGAATATCTCCTCTGCATTGTTTAATGCTTATGAGCCTGTCACTTGCCCTGAGGCTATGAATATGAAGAATATACAGGTCTTTCTTAGAGGAATTAATAGTGAAGAAAGACAATTATAGCAGACAAAAACTCATAAAGCTTTGATTTGTGTCTAGCACTAAGTTAAACTAGGGCTTTACACATCCTCCAAAATACCTCAAAGGAAGTCCCCATTATGCAATGAGATTTAAAGGGTTAATAACTTCCCCAATTCCCCAGCTAAGGGCTGACATAGAACACAAACCTAGCAGCCTGACTCCAGAGGGTGTATATTGAGCCAGTCTTTGAAAGGGATATAGACAGATGTGGTGAAAGTGTGCGTACTGAGAAAAGACACCCAGTCTAGCCTGGAGGGCATAAGAGCTAGTACCTTGGAAAGTAGGGACTTCCAGTTGCACTTTTAGGTTTTCTAGTACATTCACAGATTTATAGAATGTTAGATCTGGGAGAATTTTTGAAGATCTACTAGTTTCACAGCTTAATTTTAAAGGAAAAGTTTGGACAGGAGAAATTACCTGTTCAATTTTTCTAGAATCCTTCCTATTTTAAAACTAGGATTCTAGGTTTTGATTAGGAACTGATTGCCCTTGTCACCTACTTGTAACTAGAAGTGACCTTGTCAGGTGCTAGACAATTGCCGGTCAATTTTCTGACCTCATACATACAGAAGATTGAAAAACCATTTTATTGGGGGAATGATTTGGGGTGAAATTGGGCAGATGTCTAAAGCATTTTGTATACAAAGCAAGTATTGGCAGGTTTGTCCCTTCTGGGGGTGCTGAACATAAAAGCATCCTCCCCCTCCCCCTCCCCCTCCTCCTCTTCTTTCTACTCCTCCTTTCCTCTTTGAGCTCACCCTCCCTCCCAGCTCCTCTTCCTCCTCCTCCTCCTCCTCCTCCTCCTTTTGTGGTACTAGGGATCAAACACAGAGCCCTTTCACTGAACATCATTCCCAGTCATTTTTATTTTTTATTTTGAGACAGGGTCTTGGTAAGTCATTAAGTTGCCCAGGCTAGACTCAAACTTGCAGTCCTCCTGGCTGGGCCTCTCAAAGTGCTGAGGTCACAGGCAGGCACTACCAGACCCAGCCAGACTTCTTTTTTTTTTTTTTCAGTATATTTATTGATGGGTCAATTGTGCCAGTATTTTAATTCACATGTAATGATGCAGACCCTATGTCAATAACAACTAACAATACTACTTTAATTGAAAAATGATAAACTGTTTCCACTTATGTTGTGATTATATGATACTCAAATTTTGTATCCTTTACAGAAATAAAGCATGATAAATTGCAATTTGCCACAACACACTTTCTCTAAATCTAAGACACAACACAGTTTTACACAACTCTACTTTTATAGAACAACCAGATTTATAATTGATTTCATTAGATTTATCAATATACATGGCAGCTTTCTCAAATCTCAAAATACCAAAAGTATGTAATTTTAAAGGTGAAAAATTACTTTCCTTTAGATATTCCTATTAAAATCTATAAGCAAAAATAATTGATAAACTAACACACTTTA
>NW_004624731.1:27544663-27596437 GCF_000247695.1 Heterocephalus glaber | reverse complement strand
GTAATGGGGAAAAAAATAAGAACCATGATATATCATGTACAGGTACAAACACCCAATGATAAATGTAAACAGATTGTATACCTAAAATGTACCAATAAAAGAACAACAACAAAAAAACCAGCCCTATTCTCTGCCTCACTATTGTAGACACTGCTCCCCAGGAACACTGACAGCCCAAAGCCAATTTAGGGCACCAAAGGTTATTTCAGGGCAATCCTGGAGTAGCCTATGCATTTCCAGGAGGCTTCAGAGGGAATAGCTTAAATGAGTTTGTCAAGCTATGTCTCATAGAGATGTGGGGTCCTATAGAAACCCCAAAGAGGCCCTTGCAAGGGGAAATAGAAGAGAGACTAAGCAGATAGGAAGGACTCTGGCCCACACTCCTGCAGGAAGCTCCACCAACTCTAGCCCTGGGATTAGAATTGAAAGTAAACTGTAGGGATAGAAGGAGAGCTACTGCTCAAAAATTAGGCAGTTTACAAATGGGGAATGGGGTTGAACAGTTCTCTGTAACAGATTTGAAACCAGATAGCACTGAAGACATTTATTTTAAAATGCAAAGCAATTTTGCATATGATTTAGTATAAAATTATTTCTCGTGGTTCATTAATTCTACCTCCAAGAATGCAAAACTAAAATAAAATCAAGTACCATAGCCAACTGCAATTGTGTTCATCTCCAATGTTTAGAGCCTGATGCAGGAGGAATACAGAGCAGGTTTTAAATCCCATCAGTTTCATCCCATGCCAAAGCAGAGTGCAGGAAAATAAAACAGCTGGGAATCATTGCTCACAAGCACCGACTATAGTGATGCAAAGGCTTCCTGACCTGTATTGGCTTTAAAACTGGCCGAAGGAGGCAGCTGGCTTCCCCTGCTTTTGTAGCCTTAGGGGTTTACTTCCTAAAGCAGAAGACTCTGAGACAGGGCACATACCCAGGGCTGCATGTAGATATAGGAAGATCTTTCCCACAGATATAGTCATAGTCTTTTGTACTTGAATAGTGTGGAACAGCCCATAAGGTTAACTTACTGCCATCTGCTGTCTGGATAGCACACTCATTATACAGATGGGGAGAATGAAGCACAGAGAAGTGGCACCTAAACCGCTTACCATGGTGCTATCAGCAATCCTCTCTGGTGCCAGCTTGGCTGTGCTGGCCTTCTCAAAGCAGTCTGCATCAGGGCCGTGAGGGGTCATGGCACTGTGCAGGCTGCCTCCACCTGGCAGGAATCCTCCTTGTTTTGCTTCATAGTAACCTCTGATGAGTCCCATGAATTCACTCATGCAGTTCCCTGGAAAGGTGGAAGCAGCATTGTTTTTATTATTGAAGGCAAGACAAAAAAAAAATTCCCTTTTAGCATTATTTCTACAGAATAAGGAGATAGAAAATCTGATAAATATTATAGGATTAATAGAAAACATGGATTAACAATAAAGAGTATGGATTTACAGAAGAGCATCCACAAAATATCAATCAGTGTCGAATTCTTGGTAGGCTAAGCTCTACTCCATGGCTATGTGGACTGGGAAGTCTCAAGATCCACTATCTTGGGCTGGGGATTTAGCTCAGTGGTTTTGCTGCCTGCTGCTCAAGCGCAAGGACCAGAGTTCAATCCCTGGTACCAAAAAAAAAAAAAAAAAAAAGATCCACTATCTGAAAGAAACTAGGGTAGACCTGAAGAAAACCAAGGCCTAGACAAGAAAAAAATGAAAATGCAAATAAATAATAAACAATGGAAGCATTCTGTCCTAATTAACAAGTCCCATATCAATATCAGCTTTTCTCCTAGATCAGAACCTCTTCCCAAATTATCCCTTTAATACATGGCATTACAGTATTTATGATTACCAATCTAGAAAGCTGAAGTGGTGTGTGTGTGTGTGTGTGTGTGTATGTGTACTGATGAAAGGTGACATAATATAAAGAAATCTGGGCTTACAGTCTGTTATCAATTGATAATGTGTGTGATCAGATATAATCTTATTCTTTAGTTCTTCTAGAAACCTGAATCTTAAAATTAGAAATGACCCCTATTCGTACTCAATGCAGAAGGATTTTCTGTATCATTCCTGACAGGGTACTTCCTGGGATTTTCCCTGCATGCCTTCTAGGGATAGAAGCTCTCTACTCTACAAAGCAACCTATTATATTATTGAATAGCTCTGGGTGTTAGACAGTTATTTTCCAGCTTAAAAGGAAATCCAGTTTCTCATAAGTTAAATGTATTCTGGAGTCACACAAAATTTGACAAAAATTATCCTGCTTATAATCTTTCAATGTAATGTTTCTATGAAATAAAAGCTCTTTATTAGAATAACAACACCTTTAGAGCAAGAATGAAAGAAATATAACACTTGAGAAAATTTAAATGCCTTTCCATGTTCATCTACCCATCTACCTGTCCATTCATAAAACATATGTGATTAGCTATTGGGCTAAGTACTGTGATACAGAGAGAAATAAGAAAGAGATTGTTTAAAAGGACTCATAATCTGTCCTGAGAGAATGTGGAAAACCACAGAGTAGAGATGCAAAGTCATGCAAAGTCAAACACTTGATTTGGTCAATCCCTGCCCTTCTTCCTTATGTGTGAAGTGTAAGAAAGTGTCAAACTATTTCCATAATCTAAGCAGCCATACCCACCCTTCCCCTAGAACAAAAAGCTGCTTCAAATCCTTACAAAGTGAGTGTGGGTGTGACAGTGCCTGCAGAAGATCATATCTCAACTTGCTTCTCCATGAAGCAGAAATAGAGGAAAAGAAGCAAATGGAAGCACAAAGTGTCTGTATTTTAAAAACAGTTCTGCTTATGACTTAAATTTTGCTGTCAGGTTCCTCACTTTAGTATGTATCCTTCGGGTCACCTTTGCAGCTTAATTTTAAGAAAGAGCCAAGATGGAATTCAGCTTTGATCTGAATATGAATTTAGTTAGCAGTGAGTTTGGTGATAACATTTCTACATCACTTACAATATTTCAAAGGACAGTGGGAGGGTAGAATTTGCCTTTCTGATTAAAGCCGAATCTCGTTGGCGAAGTTGCATTAAAATGACTGGAGGCAACATTTCTACAGCAGTAATTGGCCACTTTGCCTTTAAAGTTACATCAAAGTAGCAAAGAGTTTGAGTATTGCTAAAGAGATATTTTTGATAACTGTGGTAAAACTAATTTTTAACTTGGGGTTCTATGCTTTTTTTCTCAACCAACTCAGGGCATCCATAGCTTTATGAAATTTATCCCAGGGTCAAATTTACTTTGAGAGTCATTTAAAAAATTATAGGAGATATTTCACAAGGTCATTTGTTTCAGGTGGTCTAAAGTACATAGGAAGATGAAGGAGTGAGTTGAGGGCCTATAGCACAAAAGCAAACTTGTCCAAGTCACTCTGTTTTGTTATCCCTTTGCCCAGGTGGTAAGACAAATGCGAGGTCATGATTTCTCAACAAAATGTCTGTAAAACTCCTCTGTCACAATCCCCTGGCTTGCTGGCTCAAAATGCAAGTCTGAGGTTCTACCTTAAAGCCAAGGAAATAAACTCTCTGGGGTGGGCCTTGAGCATAAACTATTTATTTTTAAAAGGCACTCTTGACATGGCACCTGAAAAGGGGATGCTTGCATTTAACTATGCAGTGGCCTTTTTTGATCCTGAATACCTTACTTCCCCACCTCACAAATGCCTACATCAGTCCTTTGGTGTAATGTACACTGTAGAGCCCTGGTACCTGGGAACTGTTACATACAGACACAAACTTCATATAAACAGAAGACCCTTCAGTGAACTATGGAAAGAAATTTGTTTTCCAGAATGTTTCAGCTGAAAAGCATCTTAGAGTCTTTCTAGAGCTCTGTGTTCAAAAAAATGCAATGTTTGGGAAGCAGAATTATACACCATTCTTTACTTAGGTTTGATTTTCAGCTATCTATTGCACAATGAAAAATATTAACCTCACTAAACATAGTTATGATCCATCTTACTCACTTATTGAATAAATATTAGATGCATATTATGAATTGGGCACTATGCCACTATGCTAGCCATTTCAGTTAGTGGCCATAGTGTCTGCTCTGGCATCAGACAGTCTGTGATCAAACACTGACTCTCCCATTAACTATCTGTGAGATCTTGAGAATCAACAAATTCCTCTGTGTCAGTTTCATCTTCTGGTAAATAAAAAGGGGGATAATCATATTACCTATCTCTTTTAGCTGTTACAGTAATTAAGTGAGTTAACATTTTTACAGAATTTATAACAGGGCCTTTTGAACAGGCCATTAACATTAGTTGTTACTCACAATTTATTAGTAAAATAAAAATAGTAGATTCTTAAGATCTTGATCTAGGAAACAAGTACCCTGAAGGAACTCTTTCCAGAATAGAATCTGTCCTCTAGTGTAGACTGAGGTTGGCTTTGTACTGCAGGAATAACCAGAGGGCACATTATCCTGGCCCTTGAGCCAGACTTAGGTAATGAAGTCCCCCAGAACAGTTAACTAACAACATTGCTGCCATTCTCCATTCTTTAAAAGAAAGATCTGAAATGTACATAAACTTGGTAAGCACTTTACCTACTTTTCTGCCTCTCTTCAGGGCTGGAGAACACAGAGATCTAAGCTTGAAGTCTATGCATCCTGCCATCCCTATAGATGGTGTGAGGTTTGAGCAGCTTAAAGTCTGGGAATCAGCAGCAGGCCTGGGGGGCAGTATCTGGAACTCAGGGCAGGGAAAACTGCCCAGAACAATCTGGGCATTATTCCTGATGTGCAGTGCTCACTGCTTTGCTTTCTGAATTCCAAGTTTGACTTGGAAAAAGACTCACTGTGATAATAAGGAGGCCTGAAGGTCTTGTCAGCAACCCCCCACCGAGGCGGGAAGATGACGAAGTCAGCGATGGCCACTCCGGGGCGGAGAGACTTCGCAGTCAACACTGTGAAAATGGATGGGTCCTGTGAATGCACAAGGAGAGACTGAATGCAGGCTTCAAGGGACATGACTGGACAAGGACACACATGTCATCTGTGCTCAAAGGTGTTTTTAACCAATAGTTTAATTTTTGATCAATGACACAGATCAAGGCCCAGGAGTCTGGGCTTCTGGTCAGAGTTCAGTAATCACACATCTGACCCTTCCTGTGCTTGAAGCAAAACGAATTCACACCAGCTAAGAGGATTCTGAGCTGCTTATTCACCCTGCTGGGCCCACACTACCCCCCAATCCCACCCCATGGCTCTGTTAGCAGTGGTGCTACCTTCTCTCAGAGCCTTCTCTCCTTGGGCAGGACAGATTCTCAGAGTAAGGTAGGAAAATAGTTTCTAATAGGATAAAATAGTTTCTAGGTTTTGGTGTAGATGCAGATATGTTTCTCTTTGGGGGAATCCAGATTGTATGCATAGGCAAGAAAGTTTGAGAATTGCTTTCCTGTTTTCTGACCTTTGTTGACTCTCAGATCAAAAACACACCATTTACTCCACCAGTCTTGGTGGTGATAGTGTAGAGGGGGATAGTTTGAGGGACAAGATTGTGATTTTTTAAAAACTTTTTTTTTTTTTAAAAAAAAGACTCTTTTAGTGGAAAGACTGAAATTTTCTTTAACTGAAATCAACAATCATGTTTCATTTCAGATGCCATGTTAGCATCTGGGGAGTCAGGGATGCTTGTGATCTCATCCCTGTATCTCCAGCCTTCAGTTGGGGCAAGGAAGAGGAAAGTTGCTCTTTCTACCTGAAAAGACCAGAGTAGGCTTCAGAGAGGAGATGTCATTTAAGCTAGGTCTTGATAAATGAACAGAAAAAAAGAAAGAGAAAGGTAGAGAGAAATAAAAGGGAAGGAGAGAAGAAAGGAAGGAAGGAAGGAGGGAGGGACAAGAAGGGAGGCAGAGGGACGGGGAGGGAGGGAGGAAAAAGGCATCCTATTACAGAAAATAGAAGAAACATCAAAGTGCAGAGGGAGTTTATGCAGAGGAGACAAGGTTAAAACCCAGGGTGCACTGACAGAAGGGACAGGGGCAAGAGGTGGTGCTGGAAAAGGAGTCCAGGGCCAGATGGTGAGGAGCATCAGATGCCACGCTTCAGAGCACAGACTTTTATCTAAACTGTGGGGAGCCTGCATAGGTTTTCCAATGTGGTGGAAGAGCGATTGGATCTGAATTTTAGAAGAAGCTATAACAGCTGTACAGAGAAGATTGGACCTGTGTAAATTCAAATTTAAAAAACCAACCCTTATGGCTGGCAGAGTTAACATTTCTTCATCTGTCACGAGAAATGCTCTGAAACTATTGAGGAAATGGTCATGAGGCTCAAATAAAGCTTTATCAGTGTCTCAGGATACTTTTTCAAGTTGTTTGGAGCTTGGCATTTTGATTTTCTTTCCTCCTTTGGGTCATTAAGAGTTGCAGTTATTCAGAAAAGTAGTTTTGTCCCCCCAGAGATAAGTCTAAATGGTTCAGAATAATCCTCCTGTCTCTGATTCTCTGGCTTCTGCCTTAATTATCCCTCCAGCTTGTGGATTCAGTTAATCTGTTATGAACTAGGTTGCAAAATGAACTTTCCCACAGGATCTCAGAACTAGCACTTTATCAAGAGTGTGGGACTTTGGGGGCCTACAGTAGATCAAGGACCTATTTGTGGCCACTAATTGACTAAAAATTATGACCAAGTTCATACACTAGAATGTCTTTGATTGAAGTTCAAGCCCTGAACATTATGAGTAACCCCAGAAGAGGGACTTTCCCTCCATCAGTGCCAAACAGCCCAGAGTAGAGGGTCCCAGGTAGGCAACCAGAACAAGCAGAGTAGTCTCCTGAGATTTGTGGACACAAAGACCTTTTCAAATCCATAAATGTTTTCTTCTCCTAAGTCCATCACTAACATTAGCAGTTGGATAGGTTTTTTTTTTTTTAAGTTTCTAATCCATCTATAAGAGTTAATGTGATTACTCTGCAAAGAACTGAGCTGTAATTCTGGGTGAATGTTGAATATCTGGACTGGCTTCCTCACTAGCTGTTATTTACTTTTTCACCAAGGAACAAATGACTATGCATAGGCCTTCCAAAGGTAACCTTGAAAATAAATGTTAAATGTGAAAATTTCATGGTCTACCATGGATCTCTCCCATGCAAGGGCTGATCTACCACTAAGGCCCCTACAAGGTACAGACTTACCGCATGATCAAAAGCCACTGAATTGATGACCATGAAGTTCTCCAGGTTGTACTTGTAGGGTGTGTAGTTCCCATGCCAGGCCACAACATTGAATGGGGAGATAGCCTAATCACATAAAGCAGGAAAGGACGATCTTCGCATCAATATTTTTGTAACTGAGATCCTACAATATGTACTGGGCATAACTCTCTCTTTATTTTATATTGTTCTAAATCTAATTATACCATCCTTTGGGAGAAGCATAACTCTTAATCATTCTGTGGGTGCTTAACACCCCCCTACACTTATCCATAAACCCTATTTTTCTATTCATAAACTGAAGCTGCCTTCTGATCACATGTGCAGCAGAAGTGTAGCACATTTACTAAGTACTGTCTTATCAACATTTTTTATCATAGCTGTGGGAATCTGTGGATGCCAACAACTTTCAAATGATCTTGATTACCCTCTGTTTCCTGATGCAGTGATCATTTACTGTGATAGTTCTCCAGGTTTTTGTATCCCATAGAAACTTCCAGTAGACATAGTGCTCTGGGTTGGTGAGTACAAGATAGGGGAGAAGACCTCTAAAAATTCCAGTCCCAAAGATTTGAAATATCAGAGTGAGTGTAAGGTCCTTCTTGGTCCTGTCCAGGGGTTGGAGGGAATTGGTGTTCCGCTATTAGGAGGCAGTCTCTACTGCCACTATGGGTCTACTTGGGAAAGAGGATCCAATTCAGAATCTTCCAAAGACTGTAATGAACAGACAACTCACAGAGGTGGTTTAGGTTTAAAAGGAATGATTAGAGCTGAAGAGGTATCTGAGCTTCACAAGAGTGAGAAGACAGTGACTCCTAGCATGAGGAATAGAGAGGGAAAAACAGTTATAACACTCTAGCCAGAGATAGAACCATGAAGAAGGGATTTCTTGGGGATACATTGCTAAATAGTTAACAGACAATTAGCTCTTTGAAAAATAAAAAGCTCTGATGTATAGCATATGCTGATTTCTGGGGTGTAAATACTCATAACATGATCATTTTTTTTTTTTTTTTGGTACCGGGGATTGAACTCAGGTCCCTGCGCTTGAGCAGCAGGCGGTGAAACCACTGAGCCAAATCCCCGACCCAGCATGATCATTTTTGAGCTACCAATGTGACGTTGCAAGGTACATAGTTATGAAGAGGTGTGCATATCGGTTTGTGTGAGATTTTATGAACTGGCTGCAGCACACCACTGGGCTACTCACCTGGACACAGGGAGGGAGTGGGACAGAAGGAGGGGAATGCAGTTATTGCCAGAAAACAGTCACAAATAGAAAGGGAGCAAGGAGGAAATATCTCAACTTGTCTTTTCTCCTGCCCTCTAATTTCATGTGGCCCAAACTCCCCAAAAGCCAGCAGACTAAGGAGCCCATACAATACTGCCCATATAGGCCAAAAGTCCAGGGCACAGACCATGGCTGAGCAAGAAGAAAGGGTCTGTGGGGCTCACACAGAGGATAACAAGCACAAGGTCCAAGTGGGAAGTGGAAACCTTTCTATAGCTGCTGCCGACTGCTTATGGAATGACAGTTCTCTAAGAGCTGTATGTAAAAAGGAAGGTGAGAGCATGTTTTAAATGAACATAGATTTCCACTTCTCATCCCCAGAGGTTATTATTTTTGTCAGGCTGGAGTACCATCTAAAGATCTGCATTTTATACAAGCCTCTCTGAGGTTTTTTGATGTAAATGGTCCCCAGACACTTTTGAGAAACCCTGAATGTGTCTGCCTCAGTGGTTAATTTAAGTGTCAAAGGCTCTGCTGGTTTGTGTGACCTCTAGATGCTGTTTGAGGAAATAATATGCCTTGCCAAATATAAGCAATAAGTCAGGTAAACAAAATAAAGCAAACAAATAATGGGAACAGAAGAGATTTTTGGATTCTTTTTAGCACACAATTAATTGATTCTAACATATGCTCAATATATTAAATAATAATATATATTAATATGTTATATTACAGATCATATATTATGCTATAATTTAAAAATTATTGTTACCTGTGCCTTTGCTTATGTCCTGAGATTATCAGGCTTGTGGTATAAACCAAGACAAGCTAATTAACTGAGTTCTACTTGCTTTGTATCAACTATGACTTGTATTTAAAACAGGGTGGCAGTTGGTGAATATAAATCTTGGTTGATCCTTTTGTTAACTTATATTCTTTTTTAGAACAAATTACACTGCCTGTGCATTATGTTTCCCTCACCATTTATAGAGACTCTGCATTGCAGAGTTGTCATTGCTGGGTGAATAGAAATAGCATAGCTTTTTGAGTCAGACAGATGTGGGTTGAATGCTGGTTCTGCCACTTGCTGGGACAATGGTAAATTCCTTATCCCTACCTGGCTAGTTTTCATGAATGGCTAAGAAAGGATGTTTGTGAAGTTCCTAACACTGGTCTTGGCCATCAGGAATTGCTCATTCCCTCCCTGGCTATCAAACCTCTTATTTTACCTGTTTAGCAGCAAACAGCTTCCCCTGGTATTTATTAATCACAGTGTAACCACCTGATACTTGACGATCTTCATACCAGGCAACAGGTATCAAGAAATCACGAGGATTGGCCAAGCCATTAGCCCCTAGAACACAGTAACAGCAAATTCAAGGCCAGCCTGAACTATATAGTGAGTCCCAGTGTCAAAAAACAGAAACCAGCAACAAAAAAAGAACAACTCTACAAATTGCTTTCATTACTCCAAGACTCACTGGATGCCCAGGCTGGTACCTGTTTGGGAAGACCCAAGGAATTTGGTTAGAAAAAAAATTCACAAAACTCATTAGTATCATTATCAACGTCATCTCCTCCATTTGTAGAGTGACAAGGCCATTTTATATGCATTATTTCATCATTACAGTTGACAGAAAGGGAAAGGAAGGAAATAAGAAAGAGGAAAATGGAAGATCTGACAGAATATTAGACCTTTGTTTTTCCAAGAAGACCTGAGTACTCTAGACCTCATGTACAGGGTGGGCTATATACTGCTGTCCGAAGCAGGCCTCTGCTCTTTAGACAGAACTCAGAATCCAAGTCTATAAAACTTCTCTCCAGCTTGAAAATTCTGCCTGCCATTCAGGGAGAAACAAGTATTCAGGACTTGCCTACTCAGCCCTGCTTAGGAAGGAGTGTTCCCTCCAGAGAAAGAAAATAAATCAAAAGACCAAATATGAAAAGCGTAAATACAAAAACATAATTTAACTCTGAGAGGACAGACCTGGGGAGTGTTTTATCATTTCCAGCTCCCGGGGTTAAAAAAAAAAAGCCCCCAGCTGGTTAGTAAATTATATATATTTTCCAGAGGGTACATGTTCCATGGAACCCAGAGCCTCTGCTGCCTGGGGAGCAGCAGGAAGCCAGACCAAAGTGGGAAGAGTGGGTGGTGAGCAGGATGACAGACGGCCCGCCAGGGCTCCAGCTGCCTCTCTGCCACCTCCCACCTTCCTCTGAATATTTGGATCCCCCAGGGGAGTGACCAGAAGGCACATGCTGGCCTGTCCCTGTTTTGCTCTGAAAAGCTGTTGATGAGGGAGAACTGGGAGGTACGGCCAAAGAGGAAACCAAGGGCTGATTTCCCCAGCTTTCTGTTTACTCCACGGGAGGTTTTGAGAGCAACCTCTCCTAACACCTTCCCTTTTTTTTCCTGCATCTTCTGCCACCAGCTTGCCAGAGGTATGGGGACCAGGGGACCTTGATTCACTTTTGGAAGTTTTATTCTGTCTTGTGGGAACTGTTGCTTTTCATGGCACTGAGAGGTGTACCTTTTTACTGTTATGTTTGTGGATTTGGGAGAAAGTGCTCAGCAGGAATGTGAGGTTCACAGACTGCATGTCATCAGCCTCAATACCCCTTTTCATAGGCTAGAACCCTAACCATTTTGTTGGCTTTCCCCACTTACACACAACCTATTGATTTAAGAAAATGATTATTTGAAGGGTACATTCCCACTTGTATGCTTTTGCTTGTAATCCCTTTTCTTTTTACATGTCCTCAACTTTTCATCAAGAATTACTCAAATCTTATGTCTTCTGTGAAGCTGTTCTTGATGACCCTGGCCACAGTAAACCATTGTTTGAAGTACACACTGCATACCTAGAATCTGTCACTCTGTATTTCTAATGGTCTATGTATTATACTAGAGAGAAATTTATAATGGGTTGGCTTGAGTCATTTTTAGTTACACATGCAGTTAGAAAGACAGTTGGTCTATAGAAGGTGTCTAAACAGGAAAGTTGAAATTTGAGACAGTGAGAGGAGAAGGATGTTCAACTTTCATGCAGTTATTTGTCTCCTATATCTCAAATGAAGCTTAGAGACTTATAGTGAAGATTTACCAATGGGTCCCAGGTCAGGTAACTCAAAGTGGACTCCATAGATCTCCAGGATGTAGCCTCTGGTCTCCTCAAAGACATCTACACTGAACCGCATTCCTCTCTGGAATGGACAGAGACACAGATGTGCTTTTCAAAATCACACCTGCAATTATAAGCTGTGGTTTGTTAAGCTATCTTTGGGAGGTACCCAGATTAAATATGAGTTAGTAGAAAAACCTAGCTCCTAATCACATCTATGAACCAAGCCAAATCTAGTCTAATTTCTTATTAGGCCTAGAGATAACAGTGGCCCTGATTTAACCACACTTAAAACAAAAACACTTTCATGTCTGCCTACCTCCAACAGAGCCTCTCCAGAACAACTATGAACATTTAGGAAAATGAAATGACAAATGCTTTTTGCTTTGGATTGTGAGCTATATTAAAACAAAAGCAGGCACTTAAGCCTGCTTACACTTCTGCAAACAAAGCCTTCTGTGTAGCTCAAATTCCTCCCTAGTGCCTAGACATAACAGAGACATTTTAGAGTTGGAAATAGCAGTAGCTGAAACATCTGATTGCTCCCAAATTAGGGAGAGGCAGGGAGGAAAGGGGGCACATTACCAACCTGAATGACGCAGATCTCATTGGGCTGCACATATATCTTGCCAAACTCAGTGTAAATGAGAAGCTTCCCTTTTTGGGGAACTAATGAAAAAAAGATAGGACAGTGATGAGCAACTCTTTTTGTGCAAGAACCATTTCATGAATGCTTAAGGGCTGAATTTTCTTTCTATTCCAAATAAAAAGAGCTTCATTGTGTCTCTTGGGGGAAAATGTATACTGTATTCTGACAACTTCAGTTAGCTATTTTTCTGTCTGGAAGAATATGAATTAAAAAATGACTTCCTTTTCTTTTACTGCTCTTTTTTTAATGGTTGCCAGGTGAGGTGCTTGTATGCATACAGCTTTGTGAATTGACCAAAAAGGGTAGCAGAAATAGGATGGAAAAGCACCCATTTCTGACAGTTTCAGCAGGAGGTTGGGATTTGCGCATCAAATGTCTACATCAAAATGTTAACTCCAGAACATCAGTATTAAAGCCACCAAATGGGATGGAAATATGTACCAGTAAAATTCCTGTTAGATCTTATATTTTAAATGGTCTCATGAAAATTTGTATTTAAATTGTACTTATCGTTGACAGATTGACTTTTCTTGGGCAAATTTGAAGGCAAATAGAGGTTTTGTTTTGTTTTGTTTGTACCGGGGATCGAACTCGGGACCTTGTTCTTGCAAGGCAGGCGGCGGAACCACTGGGCTAAATCCCCCACCCCAAATAGAGTTTTTTTAAAAATAAGGTAATCACAGGTTGGTATCACTCTTCATTTCATTTAAACTGCTCAGATTTCTCAGATCAGAAAGGCCCAGAAGAGAAGGGCAAATAGAGATCAGAAATAGAGTAGGTGCTTTGGGGTATGCTAGGAATCTGTTATGATTTAGCTCTGGCGCATCCCCCCAAAGCCTCATGTGTTCAGAGATGAGGTTTTAGGAAAGTGATTGGAACACAGGGGAGCTGTACTCATGTGCAGATTCTTCCACTGGTCAGTTGTGTGTATTGTGGGGAGGTTAGAGGCGGTCACTGGGGGTGTGACCTGGAAGGGTGTAGTTACCTTCCCGCCTCCTCCCTTCTCTCTGCTTCCTGGTGCCATGATGTGAGCAGCTCTCCTCTGTTATGCTTCTCTACCATGCTGTTCTCCCTTGGAGCCATTTGATCATAGACTATAATCATGAACCAAAATAAACCTCTCCTCCTTGAGGTTGTAGGTGTTGGGTACTGTGTCCCAGGAAAGTGATTAAGACATCTTTTCTATACCACCGTTGGCCTCTAGACCTCAGTCTATAGATTGCATAAAATGTAATAAAACAGATGGGAGAATGTAGGAAAATAATGCATAGAAAATTAGAAAGGGGCTTGTAGCTAAGGATCAAGGGATTGGAAATCTTCAGAACTTACCAATCAAGAAATCCCCATCTGAATTGTAAAAGCATCTGAAAAATAGATTACTTCTTGTGGTTTTCTGTTTTAACACTTCCTAGACAAATTAATATGTTCTATAAATTACTGTTTAGTGACTGTTGTGTACCAGGCTCAATGCTGAACATAAGATACTGAACAGAATAACCTATTCTCTTCCCTCATAGAGCAAACAAAAAATTTCAGAACTATAAGGTATGATAAAAAAATACAGCAAATATTTAAAAATTTTTAAAAATTATTACAATAAAAGACAGATGGCCATTAACCTCCCCTCAATATACTCCCCTTCACTTCAAACACATCATCCTTCCCATTTTCTGAGGCAGTTCTGGAAATCCTCACCTGTGAGTGTCTCTAGTTGTATTTGATGTCCTGAATCAACTCAAAATATTTATTATTCATGGTCATTTTGACTTTGGGGAAGAACCAGAAATCACACGGTGCTAAGTCTGGTGAATAAAGTGGATGAGAATACATGGTAATGTTTTTACAAGCCTTTCTTTCTGTTAGATGGCACTTGGTGGCAGCATTCACTGCTGTATTTTTGATCACACCGTAAAGACACTCATGAAAGAGGACTTCCAGAACTGCTTTGGAAAGTGACAAGACTTGTATATCATTGCAAACAATAATGGCACTTTGTAAATCAAGTTCAGGAGAGTGAAAAACTAGGAACATAAGTCACATAAACTTCTCTACTTAGGAACATTAATCTTAACAAAGCTATTACCTGAAGCCAGTTCTGTTAGCCTGATCTACCACCAACAGGTGGCTTTAATGGCTGCTCATGCAGCATGACTTCCGCCTCAAGAACAAGATTGGGGAACCTTAGAAATTAAGAATATTTTAACTCAAACCTACCTAAAGTCAAAATGCCTATTGAACTACTCCTTCATTCCAGGACCACATCCTCAGTTTTCTCTTTGCACTGGTATGTTACATTCTTGTTTATCTCACAAGAGTCAGTCAAAATAGAAATGCTTATTAACATTATTAATAAATACATATTGACACTGTTCTGAGAGAAAACCCCCACAATAATGAAAACAACATTATATGTGCACATGTGATTTTATAAGAGTGAGTCTTTCATCCTCTGGCCAACAGCCTTTGGAAATGGGGATGTCCTGACCTAGCACTATGCTACTCACTTGTTCTCCATGGAGCTGTTACACAGGAAAATGTGGACAGCAAGCCCATTGTTAGACCTGATATCTCCAGCTCCACACAAGGTGTGCAGGCCCTGCATTGGGAGGGAACAGTGAATATGAATAGTGCCCAAGAGACTAGCTTTCCCTCCTGCCCCTGAGGGGTGTCATGAGGTAAGTATCAAGTAGAATCTTCTCTTCAGGACCAGTGGGATATATGGAATCCAGACTGCCTCTGGGGGACCTGGAATTTACTTAATATTTGTTGGGTTGTGGCTGACCTTCGGTGCCAGCCATGGCCTAAATCTGGATTGCCTTAATGGCTATATCCAATAAACTTACAAAGCACAAATTTAATACTTAAAATGAATTCAAAAGGATCATCCTAATCTCCCCAGCACAGTGCATTCTGATTAATTCTCTCAGCTATGTGATCAAAAGATCCACTGTGCAGGAAACCATTAACACGTGGACCTTCCCAAAACAGCCTTCACCCAAACCTACAGATGGAAAGCACAAAAGAAGGAAGCGCAGGAAGGATGGATTTCTCTTTGTATTTTAACTCAGTTTAAAAATGTGGAGTCTATTGAAGTGAGTATGTACAAGATTTAGAGCACTTAGTAAAAATAAAGAATTCAAGATTATTTAACAATGTGGCTGATGGCTGGACACTTGGACTGTCCCTCAGTAAGCCATGAGCTGACTTTGTCTTCAGAAGCCTCTGTTTGCTTTCTTTAACCTCACTTCCTTCTAGCTCCCTTCTTTCACCCAGATAGCCCTTGTTCTTGGCACAAGTGTTCCAGTATTCCCAGAACCCATAATTACCAGGCAGAGCTGCCAGCCAGCACCATACTAACTAGACTTGTTACCTGAGATGATGCCATTCTAACCCAGTTGCCCACTTCAGGGGGTTTATGAGTTTGGATGGGAAACATTTTATATTTATTTTCACTAATATCTGAGTGAAATTTATATTTGCCTTCAACTTATATGAAGACAGGCAGCAAACTACAGCAGTATGAGTAGTGCCCATATCTTTATCAATGACAGAAATCATGGATATTTTTATATCATATGCTGCAGATATCTTAAAATGTCATACATGCCCAACCATAGTTATTACATTTTCCATAGATCTTTATTTTAGTACATTAACAAGGGAAGCTTATATTATATGACCATATGCCAAATGAAATTTATTTTAATATCTTCATTATTATATTTTAACATAATTGACTTCTTTGTAATTTAATGTAATTTATTTTATACATTTAAAAATACAGTTGCCACCAGAGTATCAAAGGGGCCCGTGGAGCAAAATAGTTAAGATTCCCTGTTCTAGCCTAAAGAAAGGGGGCTTGAGGTAGGAAAATGTTTGCTTTCCATTGGCCTTTCTGAGATGTAAGTAGCTCCTGAGTGCCTTATGCTGTCAAGAGCCATCTGGTGTGTGTAAGACATCCTTGGCCAGCCCCCAGGGCATATGCAGGTGCTTTTGTCTCTGCTGCCTTCTGATAGGGCTGCTTCTGCTTGGCATTCAGCCCACAAATGGTTAGATCACTCACTGCAGAAGAGAGGCAGGCAGCGGGAAGGTGCGAAGAATTGACTTACACTCACAAAGTCCACTTTCTTCTGAGAGGCTTTTGGGATCTCAAATGGTATCCATCTGAGCTGGAGAAAAAAATACACACATAGAAAAATTATTTCATAAAGAGAAGCCATAGACTTTCTAAAGGACAGCTACTCCCTCTGTGAACACTTGTGATTTGGGTATTTTAAAATCAATGATCAGCCATCATTTCCTTAAAGGAGCTTTGTTGTTGTTGTTGTTGTTGGTGGTGGTGGTGTGTGTGTGTGTGTGTGTGTGTGTGTGTGTGTGTGTTGTGTGTATGTCATGTGTTCATAAGTGTATTTTTTAACATACATGAATCTAAACCATCTTTGTTCCTTAGCACTTTCAATTATAAAAATAGAAATCATTGCTTTCTCTTTCAGAAGCTATTTGTTTCTTTTAACACTTCGCTCAGGCACATCAGTGAATTTTGACTGATGCTGCTTTTCATGCTATTTATAATCAGCTCTGTTTCCTAGCATGCTAGCCTCTCTGTGTGGGCTCCTGACACCACAGGGGAAGGTTCTGCTTCGACTTCCAGCCCTGGGGGTTTTGAATTATTTCTTTAAGAGAAAGGAAACACACCCAGCTGAGATTAGATTTGGTAAATATAGTACCAGGTTCAGTTTCCATACTAAACCTTGCTTTTGTCCTCAGGCTGCCTGATGGTTCAGTTTAAATCACAACAATCTTTAATTTAATAATAAACTGATCTAAAGAAGCGGAGAGAAAAGTCAGCAGGTTCAGGCCCCACTCAAAGTGTCAGCCCAGCACTTATTAATCAACATGGCAGCAGGTGTGACCTGCCTAAGCTGGTGGCTGATGCCCCCAGCATTCCCAGTGCATGTCTCATGAAGTGACCTTCACCCAGGGATGGCTCCATTGGCTGCAGTGCTTGGTGGAGGCCAGCTGGGCAGGGCTCCATCTGGTCCTGTGGCTCAGTTCATTCTGTATTTCAGAAGCACAGCCAGATGGGAAAGGAAGCAGCGAATAGAAAAGGTTGTGCTGGTATGATTCTGCCTCTCTGACATACATAGTTAAGAAACAGACTTCAGACTTCATTTCTTAAAAACAAAGCAGGAAGATCACATTTTGAGACTACTTGAAAAGAAACCAAAAGTGGATTTGAAAAAGACCTTTGAAATTGTGCTTCAGAAAGATAGAAATACTTCAGGACTAATTCCATTAAGAATGATTTTTCTTGGGGGAGAAGGGAGACTTTGAGAGCAAAATCTAGGAAAAAGTTTCTCAACCTTCATTGCTTTTGACATTTTGTACTGGATACTTCTTTGTATAGGAGCTGTCCTGTGAATTGGAGGAGGTTTAGCATCATCCCTGACTTCCACACACTAGATGCAGGTAGCGTTCTTCCAAGCTGTAATGACTGAAAATATCCTAGAAATTGTCAAATGTCCCTTGGGGACCAAATATCTCCTAGCTGAAAACTACTGTCCTAAAAGGATATTCCCCAGACCTTGGGAAGTACCATCCACTTATCCACAATTGAGTGCTGCTGTATTGTGTGAGTGTGTGCTCGCACATGCTGGGTATTGAACCCAAGGCCTCACACATGCTTATCAGATGCTCTACCAGTGAGCTATACCCCGACCCATGAGCACTGCTGTAGTTTTGTGGAGAGGTCTGGTCTACTGCTAACCATTACTTTGCCACTTCTTTCTGTAGTAGCAGTGCAGTTTGCATACCCAGGAAAATTGTCTGAAAAAGAGTCATCATTTTACATTTTCCAAAGGAAAAGTTTTGAGTATCAGTTCAATGGTTGCCTAGGCAACATTTTAGCACTCTAACCAGAGATTTTCAACACTAGATACCCATGAGAATCACCTGCACAGCCTTTGAAACCAAGGCCAAATTAAATCAGAATCTGTAAAGGTGGGGCCTACACATCAGTATTTTATAAGAAGCTCTTCTAAAGTGCAGTCAGAATTTGAGAATCAGCACAGCGAAGTCAGAGATTCTATGATCACTGTACTGTTGAAACAAACATTATGCTCAGAAAAATCTATCTAGTGAACTGCCTTAGCAATAAACTAATCAGCCAACCAAGCAATCAGTGAATTAAATTGTGGCATCTTGGGCCAGATATGGTGGTGATAATGCTAGTTACTAAATAGTAGGAATGTCTAAATAATACAAATCTAAGGATTTACATATTTAAGATAAAAATAAAAAATAAAAGAAAGGAGAAAGCAAAGGGGGAGAGAGATAAAGAAGGGAGATAGAAACAGAGATAGAGAAAAAAGGAGGAGAGACAGAGTGAGACAGACAGAGAGAGAGATAGAGAGACACAGAGACAAAGAGAAAGAGACAGACAGACAGACAGACAGACAGAGACATAAGTAGAGAGACCAGCATAGGAATTGCTCTCTGATTTGTTGCTAGCTTTTTGATCTGTTTGCTGGCTAGCTTTTCAAGGTCTTCTGTAGTATATCAGCCATCAAGTAATGAAGAAAGAGGGCTTGCAGTAGCAGAAGAAAAGACAACTGTGTGACAGTGTAGGAAGTGTGCCTTCAGCAGGATCCACATTCCAGATAAAGCAATGGCCTTGATGAACCTTCATTACTGAAAAAAAAAAAAAAGATTCCCTTCAAATGACAGATGGTAAAGGAAGAGGAATCATTCATCTGTTGGTCTGATGGCAGCAGATTGTTCAGAATCTATGTTCAGATTGTATAGGGCCCATATTATGAAGGATAATAAAAACCCCAAGGCAGGTCTGATAAGTGCAATACCAACAAGAGGAATCCAGCCTGAATCCTTAAGAAAGAAAGATAACTGATTCAGGAGTCCCTGTTATGATAGTTTGGTGAATGAGAGGAAGAAGCTTTGTGAAGAGGATGAAACGACTCCTATTAATCCTAATTGTACATATGCTGTAGAGCAGTAACTCTCTTACCCAAGGCCAGACCAAGAGGGTAGTGTACTGGGATGAACTAAGAGACTTGGTTTCTGCTATTCTCTCTGCATTTACTGTGACCTCAGGAAAGTCTCTCTGTCTCTGTCTCTCACTCTCTTTCTTCCTCTCTCATTTTTTTTTTTCATGTAACAAAAGGATACTGGGGAGAACTGAAATTTTATAAGACTTCAGAAAAGTCCTTCTGAAAAACATAAAGAATGCTTTCTAACTGATTTAGTCCTTGCTATGGACTGCATTGTGTCCTGCTGCAAGTTCATATGTGAAAGCCCTAAACTCCAGTGTGACTGCTTTGGAGATAGGATCTTTAGGAGGTAATTAAGGTTAAATGAAATCTTAAGTTTGGGGACTGATGGCTTAAAAGAAGATGAAGCAATCTTACTTTCTGTCCGCATGAACTCAGAGGAAAGACCATATAAGAATGTGGTGAAAAAGTGGTCCTATACAAGAGCCTTTAACATATACATCAACCTTGCTGGCACCTTGATCTGGGACTTGTGGCCTCCAGAATTGTGATAAAATAAATTTCTGTTGTTGAAGTCACCCAGTCTATGGAATTTTATTATGGGACACCAATTAGACTAATATTATCCAACAACTTTTAAAGTTTATTTTATTAATACTATATAATGTCAAATAGTTCCCTTATACAGAATTTATTAAACATTTCAGAAACAATGATACCAATTGTAACACCTGATGCAATATTTTGACTCTAGCAGGCATCAGTAAATATTTATTGAATGATTGGATGAAGAGATATAAGGCACTTGAGAACATTACTATATTTCAAAGAATAAGAATATAGCAAATTTATGAGAGGTTTTGAAAGCAAAATGATGCTCAGGCAATAGCTAGCAAATTTACAACTATTTCTGAAAGTCCAAAGATTATTTCCAATATATAACTCAGTTCTTCATGCATACACGAATTCATCACTTCTATATCCCTTCTTCTTTTCTCTTTAGTTGTTTTATTAACTCCTGAGAGAGCAGTATTGAAGTCTCCAATTATAATTGTGGATTTGTATATTTCTCCTTTCAATTATATCATTACTTCACATATTTTGCAGTTGCATTCACAAATTCTGTTGGAAAATAAGCTTCTACTTAGTATAAATGAAGTGGTAAAAAATAATTTGAAAAACACCTTCAAGGGTTTCCAAAGTCAGAATTTAAAATTCTTTTATATTTCCAAAGGAGGAAGACAGAGAATCCTTAGCAACATTCAATAACTGAGATTCAAAATTCATACTCAGAGATGAAAAGGAAATATAAATAATTAGCCTAAGTATTTCCAAACTTAGAAGACTGGGAGTTAGGTTAGATGATATGAAAATCCCTCTCAACACTAAGATTCTTTGATTTTCTGAGATTTCACTCAAAATCGCCATGGATTTAGCTAGCCTGGACTGATTGAATGGTCTTAACAACATTGGCTGGCTAGAGATAGATATATCATTACAAGTCAGTATCATCTACCCAAAAATTTCGAAGTAGCTTATGGGTGAAATTGAGATCATAATGTTTAAGCAGCTGTGGCTGAGAGAGGTCCAAGGTAATTGTTAGTGGCAAGTTTCAGTCCAGATAAGAAGGCAAGGGTGAGTACAATAAAATAGTGGCTCACTGAATTCTTCAGCAAATCTTGCAGTTTGAGGAGAAAGGAAAGCATAATTTATGTGGAGAGAAATCACGCTCTGATTGATCCACTGGAGTTCTTTGAGGTAATGGAGAAGGACATAGATAAGAAGCATACACATTATAATAGTTTATTTAGACTTCCTAAAGTCTTTCTTTCATGAGGCTATAAAAAAAAAAAAAAAAAAGATGAACCGTCAAGGACAGAAGCCTACATTTGCATTTGACCTTGCCCCTGAATGCAAAGCTAAGGGCTTTATATTCATTACCCAGTATTATAGTTTAAATGTCATATTAGTTGCCCATTACTATAAAAAAAAAAAACCTGGGGGAATTAACATATATAGAGAAACGATTTACTTTGGCTCACAAGTTTGGAAGTTCCAGTCCAAGACTGAGTAGCCCCAATTGCTTTGGGTCTCTGGTGAGGGAGACATATTATGGCAGGAGCAAATGGCAGAGCAAACCACTCACCTCATGAGCCAAGAAGAAAAAGAGAGAGAAAGCGAATGAGGTCTCATAATTCCCTTTGAAGGCACATTTTCAGTGACCTAAGGCCCACCTCTTAAAGATAAAGGTTCTACCACCTTCCAATTGTTCCACCTTGGACATCATGCCTTTAACACATGTACCTTTGGAGTACACTCATCAAAACCACAGCAGAAGTGTATCACAAAAGTTCCTGTGTTGGAATCTTAATCCTCAAATTTGTATGTCAATAATACTTAAGAAGTGGAGCTTTGGGAAAATAATTAGTGTTAGATGAGGTCATTAAGATAGAGCCCCCATGAAGGCAATAACTTTGTAAGGAGAGGAAGAGAGACCTGAGCTAGCACATTTTCTCAGTGTTAACGTGTGATGCCTGCTGCTATGTTAGGATGCAACAAGATGGCCCTCAGTAGATGCCAGCATTGTGCTTTTGGGCTTCCCAACCTCAAGAAGTCTGAAATAAACACACCAATATTCTTTATAAATTACCCAACCTCAGTATCTTGTTATAACAACAAAAAATGGACTAATAAGACTGAAGATGTAGCTTAATTGCAGAGCACTTGGCTATCATGAGCGAAGTTCTGGGTTTGATCCTCAGCACCATGAAAGGAAGGAAAGAAAGAAGGCAGTTAGGAAGACAAGGAGAGGAACAGGGGAAAGGGAGAGAGGGAGGAAGGGAGGAAGAAAAAATGACTAAGATATCCAGCACCTAGCATAGATTATGGAACATAGTTCCATATATTGAATATTTGTTGGATGATTTAATTCTCACAACCTTCTGAGGCATGTATGAATGTTATCATCTTTTTATAGAAGAAAACTGATGGTTTAGAGTATCTGAATTTTCTCTACTAAGAACTGATGTCTCTGTCAGTCCCTTTTATTAACCTATATACCTTGAGAACTTTTATCTCAGCCTGTCTTGATCTTTTTCTCAAACTATTCCTGATCAACCCAGGTTTAAACTACTGTTAATGGTCTTACATTTCAACTTTCAATCTGACTCTTATTCACTATCCCTCTACTGCTAAGTAATCCTGGCCCAGTCTGACTCCCGGGACCATACCTTTGCTAAGATTGATGTCAGCATTCTTGTCCAATCCCCTTATATTAATTCACTCAAACAATATCTATTGAATCTCTCTGTGTGCCAAATTTTATACCCGGCACTGGGGGTGATCATGGCACAGTCTCCAACCTCAGGGAAACCACTGAAGAACATCCTCGATACATAGAGTCTACCTGATAGGAAATAAGGAAATGGATAATAAAAATGCCTTTGGAAGAAACATGTAAACAAGAATATTCTCACAGGAATATATCCTGGCATAGGGCCTGTTTAACAACTTATGCATGGAAAATAAGAGATTCAAGTAATGAAACCATCTAGTTTGCAGACAGCTCCAATATCTTTCTAAGGAGAGAAATATAAGTTGATAGAGATATATAATAAAAAAGATCTAGCAAGCTGTCCAAAAGGGCTGAACAGGGCACTGTGCACTGCACTGTTGGCAAATGGCAGGGAATGCACTTATGGAAATGCAATCTAGTCTATTTATAGGATGATGAGGTCTGAGCTACCAAGGAGTAAATTCAACAAATACCTGCAAATTTTATTATTTGTGAGAAGGTATATGCTGGGTCCCACAGATCAGATGAAAATGATGGAGACATACCTCCTCTTCTCAGATGCTCTGAGAAATACTGAAAGAGTTCAAGGAAGAAAGTAGTACTTAAAATGAGTCTTAATAGCTGGTAGGATTTTAATGGGTAGACATTTGTGAGTGAAGAAGAGAAAATTCCAGGTAGATGAAAGAGCATAAAACATCAAGACAGGAGGATTTCTGGTGTTGTCCTGGAATGGTGATGGCCCTAGCATGGCTGGTAAGTAAGGGAAATGGCAGGAAGTAGAGGTTTGAAGGCCCATGACAGTGAATCAGGAGTCTTGACCTCCTGTCTTGGGAGCCTGGACTATCCAGGCAGTAGAGGGGAGGGGTCGTGGGGGGAATTTGGAGATTTTTGAGATGATAATTTAGTGAACTGACTGGCAGCAAGGTGCATATAGGTAAAGAAGCCACATGGAAGCCATTATAATAGTCTAGGAAAGAGGAGATGAGTTGTGTAGGAAGTATAATCAAGAAAAGGAAGGAGGATTTTTAAATGGCAAAGTGGTGAGGAGCAGCAATTCAGCCTCTCTGAGATTTTAGAAACCAGATACTGAAAAATAACAATTTGAGGAAGAGAAAGAGAGAGAGAGAGAGAGAGAGAGGAAGAGAGAGACAGCAGAAGAGAGAGCGAGCCCTGGGAATTGGGAAGGAACTGAAAAAGCTACAGAGAAGTTGAAGAGATGGACCATGATGGAGGGAAGGGAAAGAAACACTCTAGACTTTGTCTCATCTGATTCTGCCAAAGCAGAAAGAGTGCTGGGGCCTCAGGGAACGCCAGGGAAAAATGGCAGTGGTGGACTGGGCTGGCAGCTCTGATCTCTAGGGCAGTACTGGGTTTTGCTTGGATGGGAGTCCTTCAACGTGACAGACAACACTGGGGAGGCATCCTAGTGCAGGCACCCACTATATTGCCAGATTGGGTGACATTCTGGGAAAGGGTTAAGTGTTTTAATATGGGATGGAGTACAGCTATGGGATGGCTTCATTTTAGGGTATCCAATGTTAGCCTCCCATGGTTACTAGGTGAGAGACAGCCACAGATAAGGAGCCAGGGAGCAGGCTGGAAAGAGAAGCCCTGAGGGGTTAGAGCTCAGACTGGGAAGGACACAGGCCCCACTCTCCAAAGCCAAGAGCCAGGCCAGGCCTGAGTTGCTCTGGGTTTGAAAATGTCAGCATTGAATAATTGAGTCCTCACCCTACAGCCTGGGTTCACCATGGATCTGGTGTTTGACTAGCTTCCTTATCTACTGTCATGAGCAGGGACACTTTTCAGCTTGGACATTGCCACAGTCTGGGTAATCAGAGGGGCCTCTGGAATAGGGTGGCACCTCGAAAAACCACAGGCATTAAGGATAGTTGGAGAAAACTGAGAATTGCTAGACTCTAAAATTGTGTAGGGCCAGGGATTTAGCTCAGTGTTTCCGCTGCCTGCCTCGCAAGTGCAAGGTCCCAAGTTTGATCCCCGGTACCAAAAAAAAAACAAACAGAAAAACTTAATCTGCTAGTAGACAAAATAGGTAAAACTCTTGAAGACATAGGTGTAGGCAAGGATTTTCTGAACAGAACCCCAATTGGCACAAGAAATAGCACCAAGAATCAACAAATGGGATCTTATCAAATTAAAAAACTTCTGCACAGCACAGGAAACAACCAACAGACTAAAGACGCAACCTACAGAATGGGAAAAAATTTTGCTATCTATTCCTCAGATAAAGGACTAAAATGTAAAATATATAAAGAAGTCAAAAAAATTAGACACCCCCCCCAGTCAAAAGACTCAATTAAAAAATGGGTAACTGAAATGAATAGACATTTGTCAGAAGTACAAATGGCCAGTAAATACATGAAAAAATGTTCAACATTGCTGGCCATTTGGGAAATGGAAACTAAAACAATACTGAGATTCCATTTTGCTCCAAAAAGAATGGCTACCATCAAGAAATCAACCAGCAACAAATGCTGGCAAGGCTATGGGGAAAAAGGAACCCTTGTTCACTGTGGTAGTAGTATAAACTAGTACAACCACAATGGAAATTAGTATGGAGATTCCTCAAAAAAACTAAAACTGGAAATTCCATTTGACCCTGCTATTTCCCTTTTAGGTATCTTTCTGAAAGAGTTAAAGATATAATATTACAATGATATATGCATACTTTATAGCACCACAATTCAGAGTGGTTGAATCTTAGAAGTGGCCTATATGTCCATCAACAGATGAATGTAAAGAAAATACAGTATATACACACAATGGAGTACTACTCTGCCATAAAGAAAGATAAACTTCAGTCATTTATAGGAAAATGGATCCAACTTGAGACCATAATGTTAAATGAAATAAATGAGACATACAAGATTAAATATCACATGGTTTCTCTTACATAAGAAACCAAAAAATATAAATAAAGAGCAAAATAAGAGACAGATAATGGGAAGTAATAGGAAGATAGATGTTTAGCATATGGGAAAGAAACTAAGAGATGAAAGGAAGGTGGGGAGAGAATGAGATTTTTTTCAAAAAGGGAAATTGTAATATGTTTTATACATATACCAAGTCCCTATAAGGAACATGATCATTATGTAATACAAAAATGTACCATATATATATAAGAGATGGAGGGGGAGGGCTGGAGGAGAAGGGGATAAAAAAGAATTAATATATATCATATACATGCACCAACTCCCCACGGTGAATGTAATCATTATGTACCACAAACATGTACTAATAAAAAAAATTTAAAAACCTACAAGTATTTTAAAAAGAAAAGAAAGGAAAGAACCAGAGATATCTTTTTAAAAACTCTACCACAGTATTTCTTTTTTTTTTTTTAAGGGTTCGGCATTTTATTTATTTTTTAAATTTTTTATTGTTATATTTTAGCTATACATTATGATCACATTCATCATTGGGAATTTGTACCTTTACATGATACATCTTGGTTCTTCTTTTTCCCCCATTTATAGCAATATTTCTTAAAGCAGTATTTCTTAATGTCCACCTACATGGGAATTATCTGGAGAGGCTTCTGGGTATCACCTCAAACCTACTGAATCAGAGTCTCTGCTGAGTGTAGTTGAGGATTCCACATTTTAAACAAGACTCCCTGTGGATGTCACACCTCTACTCCTTATAGAGGAATAAAGATAAGTTCTCTAAAATGACTCTAAGGATTCAAACCTGGGTGTGTGAAGCACAGTTGTGTCAGTAACATCCTAGAAAGACCAAGGGGAGATAGTAGTTTGGATGGGATTATGATGATTTTAGATGGACTCTGTTGAGATGGGACACATACATGGCAATGTCCAATGTGAGTTGTGAAATTGGGAGAGACATTTGTAAAACATATTGCAGAGAGATGGCCATTAATGTCATGGAGCAGTAAATAAAATAAAATAAAAAAAGAAAACCTAGAGATGTGGAAGATGGCAAGAGGAGACAAAGTGCATGATAAAGTGTAAGTGGGTTTCCACAGTGATAACAGCTCGAGCATGGCCTCTGAACCCCAGGGTGGTCTAACTGACTTCCTCCAATGTGGCCCACAAGGCTATAGCAAATTTGGGCCCAGGTAGTTGGGTGAAGGTAGGCCTCCATATTGCTACCTGCTGAGGTGTGTATGTATGTTGGGGTGGGGCAAGAGACAAGGGAGGTGGGAAGCAAAGTGGGCTAGAAAAATCCTCTGTCCCTCAAGGAGTTCTTCCCCTCAATTTGTCCCACCTTGGCATTTCTCATCAACAACTATCCCTTCACTTCTAAGGCAAAAAAACCCAAACAAACAAAAAACAAACCCACAATGCAACAAACGTGGGAATCACTATCTAATACTTGGAAGGAAAGGGAGAGAAAGTGGAGGAAGCATGTTATGGGCTGGATTGTGTTCCCAAATTCACCTGGTAAAATTCTTACCTCAGAATGTGACTGTATTTGCACATAGAATCTTTATAGAGATAATTAAGTTAAAACGAGGCCCTAAAAGTGAGGCCTAGTTGAAGATGACCAGTTTCCTTATAAGAAGAGGAAATTTGGATTCAGACACTTAAAGAAGGAAAATGGCATGAAGACACAGAGAGAAGACAGCTATCTATAAGCCAAGGAGAGAGGCCTCAAAAGAAACCCGTCCTGCTGACACCTCCATCTTATAATATGGAACTGTGAGAAAGTAAATCTTTATGAGTCTGTTTTGGTTATGGTGGCCCTATCAGACTAACACAGAGGAGAGAGGGAACATGAGTATAATAAGAAATTGAAGAAAAGGGAAGAGGAGAAGAGAGTAATTACCCTCCTCCTGGGAGGGAGATAGAGACAAGAGGAGGTAAGCAAGTCTAGCTCAGAAACAAGAGAACACTCCATTGTAGGCTTAGCAGTCAGTGCTATGTCACAGAGCCCAGGGAAGAAATAGACTCAGGAAGGAAAAAGAGGAGGTCAGCTGTTTATGCTTTGGAATGCTACAGAGATAAGGATTGTATTTAACTGTGGATGATTTATAGCACAAAAATGGAAACAGCCTAAATATCTGACAATAAAGGAATTGTCTATAAACATATATTGGATTATAATACAGCATTAAAGTTATCTGCCCTTAAGGAGTTTATAAAGTCATAGAAAAAAATCACAAAACACGATATTTAAATTTTAAAAAAACAATATAAAACTGTATTACAGCTGACCATAATTATAGCAAATATATATGTATAACTGATTTTAAAACAAAACATTAATATAAGAGTATTTACAGTTCTTTCCCTTCCTTTCAGGCTGTCTATGGAAAATTCTGATTTCCCCCTTATCACTGCAGTCCTTGATCTTCAGGTTCATGATGGAGACTAGTGTTATGTATGCAGATCTCTTACCAAAAGGGGATGGGGGACCTACAAACAAATGTCATTATGTAGAGACACAAGATAGGGTACGGCAGAGGCAAGCCAACAACCTCTGGTGATAAGGCATGTAGAGCATGCAAAACATGCTAGGTGAGGGGAGAGAAGATTGGAGGGGGAAGGAGTCTGGGACAAATTTTTAAAAAAGTTTTTGGTTTTTTTTTGAGATAAGGTCTTGCTTATATAGACCAGGCTGGCCTTGAACTCATGGTGATCCTCATTCCTCAGTTTTCCTCCCAAGTGCTAGGATTACAGGCATGCATCACCATGCCCAGCTGAAAGGGAGTTTTAAGAAGTTTTGCTGGGGCTGGTGGAATGCTTGCCTAGTTTGTGAGGCCCTGGATTCTCAGTACTGAGAAAGGAGGGAGGGAGGGAGGGGGTGAGCAGAGGGGAACAGAGACACAGACAAGGAGAGAGACAGAGACAGAGACAAAGATACAGACAGAGAAACACTTGGGCAAAAGACTAAAAAAAGTAGGAAAAAACCAAGACAAATTTGGACAGGAGAGGGCTTTCAGGATGGCAAGACCTAAACAATTTGACAAATTAGACAGCAAAAATTCTGTAAGGGTATATTGTTTTTAAACATTTTTTATAATTTACATGTACTGGGAACAGAAGGAATTATATGATATAGTCATTAATTAGCTTTGAGGTATTTCTCATTTGATCCCAATTATAGTGATTGAGAACCAAGAAGTAGTCTCCTCAGCTAAAGCTTTATTTTAACTGGGTCAAGTCTGACTTTCCAACAATCAAAAGTAAGGACTGTGATAATAAGAAAAATAAATTTTAAAAGACTCTGACTTTTAAAGTGGAATGCTGATTCATGAATGGTAATGGAAATCTGTAAAACTGTGGTTAAATCGGACGCAGATTTGTTTATTAAATTCTGAGACTTCAGGAAGTAGAAGAAGACACACGATAAAGTTAGGAATGGTTCTTATTTAAAATATTAATGGGTTGAACTTATATCTACAGGCTGAATTTAAATACACTCAAAAGTTTTCATTAACTTTTGGATCATTGATTAAATAAACACTAAAGAAAATCAAGGTCAGGGGCGGAGGGGAGATAAGCCCCCATCTTCCTGGGAGGGCATCAGGATGACAGTGATGACAACCTATCCCATGATGTTCTCTGTGGGATTGAATATCAGAGAGGAGGAAACATGGCAATTTTCAAATCCTCAAATTCCCAGAGATGACTCAAGTGGGTAGTTGGTGAAGCTGCTGAAGTACTGGATGTGGGCTTTGACAGGTGAAAGCATACCTGTCATACAGGTTTCAGCTGGGAAGGACTGTCAGAGAGATACCTAAATATAATTTTCTCAGACTTTCTCAGTGAGAGTCTGGAGTACATATTTGGAAGAGGTTATGAGGGGGGAAAGTGATGAAGGCAGATTTCTGTGGTTAATTAATGCAGCATAAAATTGGAAGGAGATATTAACTTGTCAAAAGGGAGTAAATGATTTTTCAAGAACAGCCAGGTTGTGTGTATCAAGGCAAAGGAAGCAGGTGACTGGTGACAAGGTAAACCACTATCTGGATGGAGGTGATGTTCTGAGGCGTACCTCTCACAGTGTGTGTGAACACAGGGTCTCAAACCAGCAGGGGAGGTACTGGAGCAGAAAGCCATTTGGTAGTTACCATATAAGAAGTGTTTGAGGAATTCAAACAAGAGAAAGTAACAAGTTCAGGGACAAATGTAAAGCAATGTTGGAATGGGAAACAGGAAGGAGGAACAAATATAGATTGAGGGTCTACTAAGAAGCAAGTGGAAACTTCTGCAACAGATATACTGATGATTCTATTTGCTCAAGCTTTTTAATAGAGTGCTATGAACTTCTCTGGCAACTGTTTGTGAAATAATGAATTAACATACACAAGACTCTCACCTATGATAGGAGACTTCTATTTTCTACTGAATTAATTTCTACATAATTTGAATTTTTATAAATATATGTGACTTATATAATAAGACAAATCTAGAGAAAATTCTAACGTAACAGGGTTAGTGTTGATAAAAGAAAAAATTTCTGAGATGTCCTAAAATTAATGACAAAGGCCAGAGGATTGAGAGGGAAAGAGATAAGGCAAGTTAATCAGCTAACAGCTTGGGGTAAAACCAACAAAAGAGACTACTTATGTTGAGCTCTTGACTTAAATCCCATCACAGTGAACACCAAGATTATCACACTCTGTTTGCATATAAAGTTTTAGGACTGTCAACCCCAATTGATCCAGTAGCAACAATTATCCCTGTGGACTGCCCTCCTATCCCCAAGCTTTCTTGTTCAGTGTTATCCTAGGCCCCTTACCTGTTGCCAACGTATGTTAGAGTACTACTTTCCTACCCCAGTTTATTTTTACATGCTCTTTGCTCTGATCTGCCAGATATTTTCCAACTGCCATTCAGCCCCGCTGCTGGTAGTGGTGGGAATGTGGCTTGGGACCTGGTCTTTTGTTTTTCTGGTTAGCACCTGAAATGGCTCAGTAAACCGTTTTATTTCAGAAATTCTTTAGTCTCTAGAGTTTTTTTTTTTCAGTTTCCATGGCTATGCTGCCTATACTTCAAAATAACCTTTAAGAAAGGATGTGTTCATGCTAAACAACATGAAGCAATAATAAATAATAAATTATCTTGAAAATAACATGTAATAACATTATATTCCCTGTGCTTGCTTCGGCAGCACATATACTAATAACAATATATTCCCAAGCATATTACACATCACACTTTTTCCTAAAGTTAGGTTTAAAACATAGTTCCCCATCCCAAATTAGACTATGTAAAAGAAATATGGTTTCATAGTTGCCCTGACAACCACAAACAAATCTATGAAGGTGTATTAATTAAGATTTGAAGGCTGAGACAAATTGTTAGGGACAATGTGAGCAGACAGGGGTACTGAAAATCCCCATCCCATCCTATTTACCAGTATTGATTTGATTTCTACCTTAAAGGACACATGATTTAAATTCCTGAAATCTGCCTATGGGTTTTTCCCATAATCCTTAATTTAATCTAATTTAGTGGTTCTCAAATTTAGTGTGCAGAAAGATTAGCATCTTGAGTAGCACATACAAAACCACATATCCTACACTTTATAAGTGATTAAAGGGCTCTTCAGAGATAATTTCATTTATGCTTAATTTTCATCTTACTCGCTGATTTTACAACCACTTTGTTCCTCTGTAAAATATGAGATATGGCTCTACTTGAAAGAACTATCAGAAACATAATTGAGGATTCTCTGCCACCTGAAGGAAAGAACTAGAAAACTTACTGCAGTCCAAATACCTCTCAATCATCAAAAATAGTACATAAAAAAATGTTTGATTGCCATTTAACCTGACCAGAGGTGCTAGGAAAGCACATGTATTCATCCTTTATATTTTCTTGTAGAAGATGAAGTTGTGTTATTAAGCAGTTAAGACCTTTCAAAATAAAAATAAACTAGTATGATCATTGCAACTTTAACAGAGAAATTGTAGAATTTGAGATATAACTTCCAAGGCTTAGAGAACAGAACCCCAAAGTATGGTGGTTTGACATGCTAGCTGAAAAACAATCTTAGAATCTAAATCCCTTTAAATTTCCCTAGTTTCTCCCTCATACAAGGAGTCTCTCTCTCTCTCTCCCTCCCTCCCTCCCTCTCTCTCTCTCTGTCTGTCTCTCTCTCTGAAGTTCTCTTATCAGAGTAAGAAAAAAATCTTCCAAAAAGAAATGCCATCATTTTAAACTCCCTGCCTAGGAATCTCATCAAAGATCAATCACATGACAAGAGAGAAAACTAAGTCATCACCACGTGGCAGCTTTGCAAATCACTTCTTAAGGCAGCTCTGAGAGGTTACCCAGGAGACGTTAACTGCATGACAAGACAATCTTTGTTCACAGTGAAGTTCCAGCCTCATCTTTCTAGGGACCTGACACTACCTCCCCATTCCCCTCTCAGGAAGAAAGGGATGTAAGCGTTTGAACCTTCTTGAGTTGTAGATTATTACTCTCCTGTAATTTACCCATTAATAAATTTGTATCCCTTTCCTTCTGATTAATCTCTCTATTGTCGTCAGTTCATGCTTTCACTTTGTCTACATCACCCACGTAGGAGTCAAACAGATCTGCAGAGAATGAGCAGAGACTTTATAGCCCTTTGTGAGATGAGTGAGGAGGTAATGGCTAATGGAAGATGGTCTGTCATGGTCAGACGCATTGCCCACTCCAGAGTGCGGGAGGCAAGGTAGAAAAACAAGATGGAGTCAGGATCCAGAGACTCTAGGATATAGTAAAGTCGTCATTCCCAGGTTAACTGTACAAGTTGTTTGACAGCACAAGGGGCCTGTCAGGCCGAAGGAGAGGAGGGCAGGAGCTGAATGCCTGGCTTTATGGGCCCTGGTGTGGGGGCTGAGTCAGGGGCCTGCCTTTTCTCCAATATTCTCAAAGGCAACATACAGGCCCGTGGAGGGCTGGGAGGTCATCCCTGCATACATTAAACCTCACACAAGTTTGGGATCAGTTATTTGAACAAAATATCTCAGTTTCAAAATGGTTGTGAGGTGGCTAACACTTGCTAATTTACATTATTTTCTACCCTGAAAGTTTCTCTTTCTACCTCTGCTGGAGAGGGGTGGGCAATGTTTGAGCTGTGTTTAGTTCTTTGATTATTTCTATAATTGAAGGAAGAGATGGAACAGGGCAGGAAACCAAAAGTGACTAGGAATCATTTTGGCTTTTGTTTTACAAAAAGTTTAAGTGTTAGGGGAAGTAGATACGCAGGTATACACAAAATGTCCTGATAAACAAAGAAGTAAAGGATTTCCTTGGCCTGAGGATAGAAGAGAGAAATAAGGGCAGAGGGAGACCTCAAAATTTAAAAAAATATATAAAACAAAAAAGAAAATCTAATATAAATTTCAAGACTGATAGATACTATCACTACCTTTAAGTTAATATTTCAGGATGGCTGTATCAGAGTCACAGTTCTTGCCTACAACATGCCAGGCATGGTTGCAAAGCATGTTCACACCTGTTTTCTCATGTCTTCTTCACAATAGCACTGCAAGGCAGATGGTGTTATCACATTTTATAAATGAAACATCATGGCTCAAGGACACAGCTGGGAAGTAGAGGTCTGTTTTTCACCCTGCACTATAAACCTGTTATTGGTGGCATGTACTTAAACTCAGAGACAAAGGCAATATACTAGAGTTCTCAGGTTAAAAGGAAGACTTTGGCTCATTATCATGTTGAGCCTGTCTCATTGCTGCAACCAGAGTATATAAATAATACTGATACCCAGACAAAAAGCCCACTCATCATTAGAGCAAAAAGGAGGAAAATTCTGGTAAACATTGGAAGTTCCTAAGTCTGAAGAGAATGTGAAAGCAATCTGTCACAAGACTTACAGCATCCCGCTCAAACAACAAATCTCTCATTCCTGTACAGATTTCAGAGGCCTCTCTTCAAGGATGTCAGTTTTGAAAATGTTTTCCATATTCTGTGATATGCTTAGATTAAAACAAAACACCTATGTAGGTATTTTGACAAGCCTGCATAATCTCCATTCATCCAATTTACCTGGGCATTGCTACCAAGTCTGAACTACTCCTGTGCCTATTAGGCTAGATTACAGAGGTGGTGAACCTTTGGCACGCGTGTTATTGTATGTTTCTTTTAAAATGAAAGATGTTAATGTTTGAGTTGTTTTTTTTTTAAACTAAAACCTCAGTATTTGGGTTTAATTGCAGGATTGGCACTTTGCAATAAATAAGTGGGTTTTGGGTTTTAGTTTGGGTGCTCTTCTCTAAAAGGTTTGCCATCACTGGGCTAGAAAGACACAAGCACACACACACACACACACACACACACACACACACCCCAATCAATTAATTCCAAAATCCCCACTCAAGTTTAAGCCCAAAACAGACATGCTAGCATTTATTTTTAAAAGCTGTCTAATTTTTCAAGGTCCCTGACCCTGATTTAAATAGTTCTGCTCTGGGTTTTGGATATATGGTGTGCTCCAATTCACAGGACCAAGTTACCTGGTTAGGATCAGGATCAATTTCGTCCCAGTTGTGAGTGACATGGCCTTGGTCAATGGACTCAAAGGGCTTGTGAGAAGCTGAAGGTAGAATCCTATACAGCCAGCTAGAAGGAAACAAGAACACACAAGCCTTAGGATAATGCTAGATGACACACAGACTGGCTCAGAGGTGCCCTCAGGAAGACACTCGAGTCAGTAACCATATTTAGGCTTTAGTATGAAAGACAATGACACACCATCACTTCTTAACAGCCACTTGCCACCCACAGCTCTGGTCCCTTCTCTCCTTTCCACTACATCTTTCACTCTTCAGATTAGGCTTTGGCTCCTAGTTATTCCCATACACTCAAACAAGGAAGGATTGTCTTTCCCAACAGTTCTGAGGGAAGAGGAGGTACCTGAGGGAAATCCATAGGAAAAAAAATTAGCCTATTTACATCATAGGATATTAGTCATTGCTCTAAAAGATCAACACAATGAATATGATATAGATTGAAGGAATATGGGAGTTGTTTTTGTTATTTTTGGCAGTCCTGGAAATTGAAAGCAGAGCCACCACTGATCTACATCCCCAGCCCCCATAAATTTTTTTCTTATTTTGAGACAGGGTCTTGCTAAGTTGCCCAAATCCTCCTGCCTTGGCCTCTGAGTAGTTGGGACCAGAGGCATGTGCTGCCACACTTGGCTATCTTTGTTATTTCTGAAATACAAATCCATCTTCCCCGTCTTCCTCCTGGAGATTTTCCTTTAAAAACCATAAACATGATACATACTAATGGTAAAAATAATTGAAATAATTTTAAAAGTTGTGAGAGGTAAATGGCTCCTTCTCCAATTTCTACAAGGCTATTCCTTAAATGCATCAGAGCTTAACAGTTTTCATATGGACTCTCCCAGAATCTCCAATGTATGTATAATTTTACCAATAATGTCTGAGAGTGCCTGATCACCAAGTCTGGGATATTATGATTTTAGTCTTATAGGTGAGATATAGTATCTCATTTTATTTTGTATTCTTTTTATTATGAGTAAGGTTGGGAATTGATTCACTTATTTATTAGTCAAATAATTTTTGTATGAATTACTTGAACAAGTCCTATATTGTTTTCAGTTGGGTTGTTTTTGTCATTAAAGTTTCTGAAATTAACACTTCAATGACCCAAAATTATGAGTATGTATCTGCCTTTTATTATAGTATATTTATGGCTTGTTTTTTGTTTTCTTTCTTTTCTAAATCTTACTGTCTGAATATGTCAAGGGCTGAACTAAGCACCTCTCTGCCAAGACTAGATCTCAAGGTTTGGGAAGGGAGGAAGAGTCAGATGAAGGAATCCTGAAGGAGGAAATCCTTCCAGAAGTGGAGAGGAACAATGAAAGTCACTAAGAGGGACTAAGTTTTTCGTTACTCTGACAGGGTACAGAAGGAAGAAGAACCTGACTCCTGACAGTGGAAGACCAGGTCTATTTTAAGCCCAAGGACAATCTTCCCCAGGGGGTGGAGTGGGCCTAGCCCATCCTTGAGCTGTTTGGGAGATAAATGTGCTAGATTTGTTCTGTTTCCATCCTATTCCTCCAGCTCTTGATGATGCGACCCCAGATGATAGACTTGCTAAGCTCCTCCATCACCTAATAGTACATGGGGTTGAAAGCATGTATTCATGTTTTAGATATGATTCTGATAAAGTTACTAAACTTCCTGGATCCTATGTTCTTCATCTTTATCTCCTAGGACTGTGGTGAAAACTGAGAGTCTTCATACTTAAAGTACCTGGCACATAGTAGGTACTTACTTACTAGATGCTTGTTCAATTGTCTGACATCCCTTAATCATTTAGATTTTTGCCAGTCCAAATTCCACATTCTCTATCCTATCTCTCACCTTATCAGAACCCAAGAACCCAGGAGGTTAGCTAACTAATTAAATATAATTTAATCCCTGAGATAGATAGAATCTCTAATAGTTTTGTGGTTCCCTGCACTCTGTAACTAAGTGAGTAGTGACTGAGAAATTCTGGCCCATGTGTACACGGAGTTTGGATCTATCTTCCTATAGGGGATTTTGAACATTTTCACAAAATTCTTGTGGATACTATTTGAGGGTTCTAAACAGATGGGTGAGCCATGCCTAGTGTCCCTTATTTTTTAGCTGAGTTTATAAAACTCCCCAGGCAGCACTACATTGCCCTGGACAGAGATTTAATTCTGATTCAAGGAAGTTTGCCAGCTTCTTAATGAAATGCCAACAGCTCCTTTTCAGCCTCCTGGAACAGAGCTCAGCTCCTGCTGGCTGAAGATATTGCTGAATAATGGGGGCAGGCAGAATCCAGAGACCAGGTGGCCTGGCAATGCATGGGCCACAAAATCAAGAACACAGTCACAAAGGCCTGGTTGTCATACATTAGAACGGATAGGAATTGTCTATGCCCTAGCCTTACCCTATCTGTTTGGGCTTGGTGGTGGTGAGGGCTGGCTGATTAAATAACAGTAGAATTAACTCCTGATTTTTCACATGTATGAGAAACTCTATCTCTTCCCCTGTCCCTCCAAACACCTATCTATCAAGAAAGAAACAACACTGATACTGATATGGTAACACAGCTCCTGCCATATCTCCTGCTCAGCCCTCTGACTATCTCCTAGAGATATCTTGAATGGAGCAGAAACTCTGCTCTGGTGGCAGTAATGATTTTAATAATATCTATTATTAATTGAATATTGACCATTGCCAGGCAATATGCTAAGCCCTTTAATCCATACCACAACTATAAAATGTGTGTGATAACAGTCTCTATTTTACAAAAGAAGAACTAGAATTTCTGAGAGGTTAATAATTTGTCCAAGGTCACATGGCTGGAGCCAGGATTTAAACTCAGGGGGCACTTCAGTGTGAGCATGATTAACTAGTAAGAGAAAAAGTATATCATTTGTGTGGTCCTTTGTTGTGTTTTAGTATTCACTGCCATGTTTGCTTCTCAGAAGGACACTGCTGAGATCAACCTATTCTCTCCCTGTAAGCAGTGCAAGACCATCTGCAATCTTATTCAAATCTCCAATGTCAGCAGCATCCCTGTTCACAGATGCCTTCACAGACTGAAATTCCTGCAATTAGATACATTTTTTTTAAGTCACAAAACTTTTTGCCTCCTGAATCTACAAGACCTGTTACATCCAACCTGTCCCAGAAAAGTTAATCGAAGGAACAAGTTCACTGACCTGGCTTGTGGAGTTAGAGTAAGCACAAACGTGATGCACTGTGCTAACAAATGTGCTGATTTCCAGCAAGGGCAAATTCCAAAGAGTAAAAACCTTATTAATTCAAACCACAAAGGGCCATAGTACACATGACCTTTCAACTATCCAATCTTGGATTATCCAACATGTTCATGCAAAGAACATTATGCTCCTACTCAGCTGAGAAAGATATGTCTCTGAATCTTCTATAAATGTGAATGAATCATTATATACTGAAAAACCAAAGTTTAACTAGACAATCCTTAAAGGAAGGTCAGAGTATTACAGAATTAGAAGAAATATTTTCTTGTGAATACTTTTTAGAATTTGTAAGTGGAATTGGACTTGTGAGTTTTCCAGGCCCTATGTAGCTGTTATTTCACTTTGTCCTATCAGTCACTTGATTCTAGCTAGGAACAAGGCTTGGACTGTGGTTGTAGTCCAAAACACAGCCTGTCAGAAGGATCTCGGGCAGCCCTAAGATGCTGTGGTCCAAGTACAGGAGGAAATACAAAGTCCTGGTCATAGTTCCCACAGTATGAGGACAGAATTAATCATCCTTGTACCTTCTCTTATTGGTGCTCCGGGGACAAGTGAAAGCTGATCCTGAGAGCTGCTCAGCATACAGGTTATAAGGGCAGACCTGAGGATTATTCTAAGACAAAGGAGGAAATAAACAGCATCATTTCAAAAAGCATCACACGTTCCCACCAACCAATTCAGTGGGGGAGTCTTGCCCCAAATGGGCATGTGTTCATCCCCAATTCATAGATAACATTTCATGTGGCTTTCCCCTAGATTATAAGAGTAACAAACACATTTACTCTAGAAAATTTATAAAATATATATCACCTATTATCTCACCAACCAGAAATCATCCAATGTTAACATGTTAGTATGCTTTCTTCTATTTTTGTCCTCCAAAATGAGGATCTTTTATAATTTAAATCTAAACTATATCCCAAAAGTCTTGTATTCAGAGGTGGAACTTGGTCAGAGAAGGCTGGTTACTGGGTGTATAACCTGGAAGGGTGTATTCTTGTCTTCAGCTCCTCCCTTATCTCTCTGCTTCCTGTATGCCATGGGGTGAGCAAGCCTTAGAATATTTTAAGGAGAGTTTGATGGGTGATTCTGGTTAGAACTCAGAAGACAAGAATGCTGCTAGGAATGTGGATAGTAAAGGCCAGGCTTATGAAGTTTCAGATTAGAAGGAGGACTGTATTGGAAACTGGATCAGAGCCATGTGTGTTATATTCTGAAAAATGTTTGTCCACCTTTTGCCCATGTCCTGAGACTTTTTTGAGAGACTGAGATTAAAGGTAGTAGAAAAATTGGTCTGGTAGAGGAAATTTCAAGGCAACCACTGATCAGGTTGTAGCATGAGTACTAGTGGATTTTTTCAGCCAGTTCTACAATGAGAATCAGGATAAAACAGCAAAGTGGGATTATATCAAAAATGTGCAGTATGGTCAGAAAAGAAGCACTTGTAAATTGGGATCTGAGGAGAGCCAGGACCGCATGATTGCCAAAAAGTTAGTATTAAGAAGAAGCCAAGTTCTATGCATCAGGCAATAGGAAAGATGGCTTGAAGGCCTCTTATGAATCAGCAAGAACCCACTCATGACAGGCTCAAAGTTGAAAAAATGTAAACCCTTTCATTTAAGAAGAGAACTCCTAGACCCTTTGCTCAAGGGAATTTGAGATTCATTTCACCATACCCAGCCATCCAGGCACTCACAGGCCACTTCAGGCATGGTCTAAGAAGGCCTGGCTACTGCTTTAACTGGCAGCAGACCTAGGTGTCATCTACATGAGACTAGTTTTTCAGAGATGCAGAATGCAAGAGTTATGGTATCATGGAGGATTCCACCCAGATTTCAGGGGAAAGGCTGGGTGACCAGGCAAGGAGTCTCTGAGAGGGCAGTGCATGAAGCTTTGGGAATGAAACCAAAAGTGTAGTGGAAACTCCAGGAAATTAGAGATACTAGGAACATGGAATGTTTGCTGAGGAAAGCTGCAGGCAGTGAGCAGAGACAGCCCAAGAAAGAAGACATGTGGGTTAGAACCAGCAAGGCCATAGGGTGGGACTACTCAGGCCCTTCGGAGCACACATCTCACTACACTCTGCCACAGGTGCTAAGCATGAAACTTTAGGATTTAATGTTTGCCCTACTGGGTTTTGGTCTTGCTTGGTCCATTCCTTTTTATCCCCCTATTTCTCCCTCCCTTTGAAATGAGGATGTAGCATTATATGTTGGAAGTATTTAATTTTCTTTTTTATTTTCATAAAATAAAAATGTTCTCATAGCTAAGAATTTGCCTTCAGTCTCAGAGGAGACTTTGAACTTGGACTTTTCAGCAATGCTGAACCTGTTGAGACTTTGGTGACTCAGATGAACTAAATGAATTTTACACAGGGAATTGGATATATATTTTCTTAGGATCAGGGGCAGAATGTTATGGTTTAGATCTAAAATGTCCCCCATAATTCTCATGTTTGGAGGTAGGACCTAGTCAGAGGAGGTGAGTCTCTGGGGTATAACCTAAAAAGGTGTTGCCCCCGACTCTGCCCTTCTCTCTCTACTTCCTGGCTGTCATGGGGTGAGCAGTGCTCCTTTGCCATGCCTCTCTGCCATGCTGATTCTGCCTTGGAGCCAGAAGATCATAGACAACACTGTGACCCCAAAATAAATCCTCTCCTTCTTAAGATTGTGGGTGCTGAATATTTTCTCCTGGTGATGAGATAGTGACTAATACAAGATTCTGTGATACATGTAATCCCATAATAATCATACTTTCTTTTTTTTTTTTAAGAAAATACTATCATAAGCATTTTTTTCATGCCATGAAATATCTTCAAAAGTTTTGAAAACTTTTTTATCATAGCTTTGCTATACCAATACTTGTGCAAACATCTTTGTACATACATTTTTAAAGTAACTTATTTTATCATTGTCATATGCTATTCAATGGGAAGTCTCTGAGCCTTGAACTTTGAGGCTCCTCCTGAAAGTCCTACATTTAATTTTACTAATTTGGGTTGGATGATAGGTAACTACCAATCCAAATTTAACCTTCATATTGTCATTGCTTTGTATCCCAATTGTCCAAATTATTTGTGAAACTCATAGACAGGTCACCTGCCAACGTAGAAGAGCCTTATTTGGTAGAGGCATTTTGGCCTACAACCTAATCACTTGGGCTGACAATTCAATGCTAAGTATTTTATTCACTCATACCTGTCCTTCTGGCAGGGAACCTGGACAGCGAGGGTCCTCTGAAGCACATTCATTTCCAAATCCAGAAATGTACTGCATGTGACAAAGGCACAAATGTCAGCGTTAATGGGATTTAAAGAGAATTTCACAATAGGCAATATACAAAGGTAAGAATTTCTATATGGTCATCTGTTTGTGTATGATCTTGTAATAATATCTTTGGTGTGTCTTGGCATGTAAACCATTTAGGGAAGACAATATGCTTTGTATGAACTAAAAAGAAATTTTTTTTGAGTCAAGGTCTCACTATGTAGTTCAGCCTGGCCTTGAACTCACTATGTAGCCCAGGCTGGCCTCGAACTCATGGTAATTCTCCTGCCTCAGCTTCTCCAGTGCTGGAATCACAGGCATGCACAACCACACACAGCTATATGAATTTTAAAGATGTCTAGTCAATCAGAAGAAAAGAGCTGGATATTGCATAGATTCTCTACTCGGTGCATTTAGTTGATGTATAGGCTTGCTTTTAATGATCCTATTCATCACAAGAACAAGCTATTTAAATCTAGTCTTTGGGAGTCCCTGAGAGGGGAAATGGCTCAGGCATCATCTCAATTCTAGATTGGTAGGATCTTGCTGGGCCTAGATTGTACCTTCCCTGAATTTAGAGATCTATTCTCCCTCCATATGCTGAAGGAAAACAACTGGGAAGTTGTGTGTATCAAATTGACAGCAAAATCCTTGCCAGAGTGCTCTCTCTAAACTAGCCTTGCTGCCAGCAGAGCCCTGCATTATCTGGCTCATTCATGGAATACACACACACACATACACACACACACATGTATGTATTTGTATCTGTATGAATACATATAAACGAGGTTGAAAGATAGGAGTAGGAGATTTGCCAGCCCAGAAACTTTTCAAAATGGCAAGGGAGACTACTATGATTGCCATCTCTTAACTTTACACCCAGAGGGAAAAAGTTAAGAAGTTTCTCAACAAGGTAAATTATGGGGATCCTGAAATTTATTTTTTTTCCCATGAAAGACTGCTTTATTGGTAACAGTTACTACAAGTCAATAGATATTGATCCTCAAAGAAAAGCTCAGTTATTTATCAGATTACTGGTCCATAGAGAGCTGAGTAAAAGTGAACCAAAGTGATTTCTGGGATGATTGAAGTTAAACTTGCTTCTTAAACTGTCAGTGACTTCCTGTTGCCAATAGGAAAAAGAAGTTCAAATGGGAAAGTCGAGTGGAACTTTTGGCTACGTTCTTATGATTTGAGGATATATTTATATATAATTAAAAAAGAACTTGTCTTAAATCTTCAAGAGGATTGTCATGAAAAAGATAAAAAATAAAAAATAAACTTGCTTCTTGAGAAATGAGCCAAGAGTCAGCAAGCATATGGTATGCGCTCTTGTACCAACTGTAAGAACCATAGTGGTTCTGTATAGGAGAGCACCAACTATCCCACCCTTGAGATGCACTGGAATTCCACTCTCCTCCTGAAACAGCTTTTGTTTCTCTGAAACTTTATTTTCAAAATGCCTGTGACACATTGTGCTTATGGACCACTGGGTACTCTGACAAAGAGCCAGTAAATTTTTGGCAACATCTTGCCTCAGTTACTGCCCACCAACTACAACCTGAGATTTACTTTTGCAATGCTTAATAGACCTATGAGTTTTGTCACATGGCTGTCACTGTGACAGTAGTTTTTTCGCTCTTTCATATGTTTCAGGAAGGCTGGGACTATTGTAGTCTTGCTCGTCTTTATGGTACCTTGGGCCATAGACAGTATTTAGCAGTTTTCTGTTGATGGACCTAGTTTCTCATTTAGAGCTAGTTTCTACTACAAGTGTATATACATATGTGGTGATAAGGGAGCTTAGAACTCCTTTGCCATACCTTAAGCACCAACTGATTTTAGCCCAAAATAAGTAAGGAAAATTAAGTCTTACTGGGTGAGTGAAATGCCACCATCTGAGCACATTTCTTTAAGAATTATAAGAAGGATGAATGTGGGTGGAGGGTAGGCCCTCTAGAGTTCTTGGCAGTGTGGGGAAAGATGAACTAGATGTAGCATGCTTGGATGTATGAGCAATGATCAAGCCAACAGTATCTATATTTGGAAGAACTATCAAATGGGAAAAGTTATGACCTAGAAAGCAAAGAAGTGAAATCATTCTTCTGCTTTCAGATACAATTTTTGGGGGTGTGCTGAGTATTGAATCTGAGGCCTCATGCATGCTAAGCATGTGTTCTACCACTGAGCTATACCCTCAGCCCCTACAATTATTTGCATATTTAAAAATTCATCATGACATAAAAAAACCTAACAAGATATATTATAATCAGATTTGTTCACAGCAGCAGCATGCAATTGGGAATGATATCTTTGGGGAAATGGTAGAGCCCATCAAGTATCTTGATTCTCCACCCAATGTAACATTCTTCTCTCAAAATAAACCTCATGCTCACCATGCTCATCAACAGGATCGAATTTGAGCTGCTGAGAATCAGTAATGACTCCAAATTATTTTCAATTCTCTGAAATGTAATTTTAGAGCAGCCTGTGGCTCAAGTCACTAACACAGTGTTTTCATTTTGTCTGACCGCCTCATTGTTTCCCTCTGCATGGAGGAAGGAAGAGTTGAGAGGTGCCCAGAACAGCTGAGCTTTCTAGCAGGCAGGGGTGATTTTATTCATTAACCTTCCCCTTTGCAACTGCTGGTCTCAGAGCAGAGGTTACAAGTGTATTCAGAACAAAAAAAAAAGAGTTAGTGTATGTGATTCTGAAGCATCGACACAGGCTGTGCTTTAAAAAATAGAAGAGAAAGCAGAAAGAACAGCGGGTGGCTTGGAAGGGCGCCATCCAAGCTCTGAGAGAGGTGTGAGTTCTGAGTCATTTTCTGCATTTTAGCTGCAGTGCATTGGCTAAAGAGGAGGGAGAAGCTGCTGAGTCATTATTGACTCAGTTGGTTTTCCTAATCTTCTGGGAGCAAAATTACAGATGAGTTTATCAGAGCTTTAAAATGCCATGTCCCTCTCTGCTGAAGGGATGTGAATTGAGGAAGCTGTATTCTGCAGCTGCTTTCTTAGCTTTGAGCTCAAGGACACTGTCTGAACTCCTTTATCAGCTGTGAAAATTCAAGCATTCAACTCCAGCTGGTTCAGTGATTGTGTAAAAATATACCTTATACAAAAATGAAATAAAAACCTGACATTAAGCATGAGTGTTTGTGTACTTTCTTTGGTTCAGATTTCGGAGTAATTTGATCCAACATAAAAAATATGATTTTATTTCTAGGAGAATTATATCCATACTTCCTAAATAAAAGAGTAAACTACTGAGTTCTTTGGCAGCTCAGTAGTATACAGTGCACCTTTTAATTTTCACCTGGCTCCCAGGATATGATTTACTTGTCAGTAGTTCTATGAGATGCTTTTTCTGAAGGAGAAGTTTGGGTAACACCTGATGGGGCTAGCAGATGGTGTCCCCTACTTTTACTGAGCATGAAGGAAATAAAGAAGTCAGGGTAGAGATAGAACTACTGCTTCTCTTTTTTCCTGTTCAGAGTCCAGTATCTCTTCTTAACCTTGACAGGAACGTAGACTATAGATTGTTAGAGAAACTTGCAGTTTGTCACTGTAGGCCAGTGATGACTAACCTTTTAAAGCTTTCAGTGATAACAAACAGCCCACTGTGGCACACGTGCCATAGGTTTACCCCCACTGCTATAGGCTAAAGGCCTTGGAAGATATCTATATCTCAAACGCTGAAACCTGAGACTTTTACCTTACATAGCAGAAGAAATTTTTGCAGATGTGATTAAGGATCTTGGGATGAGGAAATTCCTGATTATTTGGGTGCACCCTAAATGTAATCACCAGTGTCCTGTTAAGACAGAGGTACAGGGAGACATGAATGCAAAGAAGGAAAAGGTGTGATGAGAGAGAGAGATGTGAGTGATGCTTTTTGAAGATAGGGGAAGATCAACAAGCCAAAGAATCCAAAAAATATAGGGATCCTCTAGAAGCTGGAGAAGTAGGGAAACAGACTTTGCCAGGATGTCAAGAAAGAACCAGCTACACTGATTCACTGATTTTAGCCCAGTGATACTAATTTCAGAGTTCCAATCTTCAGAACTGTAAGAGGAAATAATTTGAATTGTTTTAAGCCAGTGAATTGCTGGTAATTTCTATTTTACAGTAACAGCAAACAAATTATGTAGGCCAGGGGTCCCATCTCTAGCTAACCATTAGAATAATTTCAGAAACTTATTAAATATGGACCCAAATTAGTGAATCAAGTATCTGGTGGTGCGGCTCAATGTCCACAAGTAAAACTGGCTCTTCATTTTAGAAATAAAGAAACAAAGGCTTGGAGATGTGAAGCAACTTACTCAAGAATGTAGGGTAGTCCATTTCAAATTCATTATTTTGTCTTTTTGAGTTTTTTCCTCTCAATTGTGCTTTTATGTAAATATGACTTCATTTGAAGAAATAAAAGATTAGAAACATTCTAAAAAGTTACATAATGTTTATCCATTAGAATGAGTATGATGCAATTTGGCTTTCTGTATTTAGATTCCTAACCTCTGAAGCTAACCTTTCCTTCTAGAGATTAGACAGCAAGCTGGGAACACCTTTGAAATGGAGAACAAAGACCAGCATGCAATTCATGTTGGTGTGCTGGTGCCCTGCATACTAAGTTGCTTAAAACTACAGCAGGATGTGACTTTAGATATAATTTATTTATAAATGGTAAGGATGTTTCCAACCCCTGCTGGAAACTTCCTTACAGGATTTTCATCAGAGAACAAAGTTTCTAGCCAACCATGGTGGCTCATACTTGTAATCCCAGTACTCTGGGAGGCTGAAGCTGGAGGATGGTAAATTTGAGCCCAGCCTGGGCAATTTAGTGACTTATCAAGATCTTGTCTTAAAATAAAAAAAAAAGTTAGAATGAGCTGGGGATGTAACTTGGTCCAAAAGGCCTGGGTTCAACAGCCAGTAACACACCAAAACACAAACCCAAAAATCTGTCTATGTATTGTCCCTCCTCCAAGACTTCAACTACTACCACTGACATGATGATCCCATATCCATTCCCCTAGCCCTGCCCACTCCCCTGAAATCCAGATCTATACATCACATCACCTCCTGGGCATCTCTACTTGGCTGTTCCTCTAGCAACTCCAATGTGGTGGAAACACTGGGATCGAAGAATATGCAGGGCTGTCTGTGTATGTTGTGTCCTTCCACATGCTGTCCCTCCTGGTCCTGTCCTCTACTTTGCTAATGACTACTCCTCTGTCAAGTCTCAGCTTCAAAACAGCCTCCTTCAGGATGTTTCTCTTGAACCTACCTATCCTGGACTCAGTTCCAGTCTGATATTAATCTGTGGCACCATACACTAGCACGTAATATCTGCTGAATGAAAGAATAAGAGTTAACTCCAGCATGGTGTCTGTGGGCACGGTCAATCAGGCATAAAGAAACAAGCATGTTTACTCTGTATCCCAGTTAATTAGGGAGATTTTCGAAGGATCAGCTGAAGGGCATTAGGCAGTACTCAAACCCTGCATTGGGAATGGTAGAAGAGCATTCTGCATTCGGCAGGTGGGGGAACAGGGTGCCTGATCTACTTGGCTTAAACCAAGGTTTGGGCAATTTTATTCAGTTCTATTTGTACATGTTGAACACTTGGTATGGTTTTAGACACTAGGAACACACACGCCTTTTCTTATCCTTAAGGCACCAGTCTAGTAGGAGCCACAGAGGCTCTTTTTGGGGCTGGGTTTTGGATTAAGATAAACCCAAGTTCTAATACAGTCTCCATTACCTACTAGCTGAGACTTTGGGTAGGTCATTTAGTTCCTCTGAGCTTTGCTTTTCTTACTGGTTGAATAAAAACAAGAACATCTACATTTCAGATTTATTCTGAGGATTACAATTTGAGTTAACTCATAGTTAAGATACCTAGCACCTGACCTATTCATATTTTTCAATTGCACATAAATAAAAAGAAGAAAATATTTTCCAGAGGAGGTGCTAGGTCTTTTACTGGCCAAGGCAGATCCTGAGCCTCAAAACAACTGAATAGATTATGCACATCTAATTGGTTGACTGGAAGCAGTCCAGGAAGCTGAAGCTACAGGAAGGTGTCGGAAAATAGGGAGCAGCAAATGGACATAATGAAAAGTGTGTCTATGGTGGAGGAGTGTCCTTAGAACACCTAAGGTTCTCCAAGTCAATATTTGAAATGAACAAAGGCAAGAGATGGCTGATATCTCTTTCCTCTATCATCTCTCCCTTATCACTCCAGCCATGCCCAGACACCATGCTGGAGTCTTTGAATGTAGAGGTTTGAACTGTAACCCCTCCACCTCCCCAAACTCGGATACCAGGAGTTCACAGAAGGTTCTATAAATTCTGTCTGAAGAAGCCTCAAAAAACTTGTCAGATGGATTCTTTCCTTTTGTTTTCCTCCCTTCCATGCTCCTGTGTGCACTCACTGGTTTATGTGAACCAAGCAGGGCCTTGCACATTCGTGTTCTACCAATGAGACACACCCCCTAGTTCTATAGAGGTGGTTTCTTACCTTTAGCTCAGCCATTTTCCTTCTCTTGCAATTGTAATGACTTTAGGAAATCCAGGCCCAGAGAGACAAAGTTGCAGCTGAAGTGATTTTTCTTCTTCAAAATCTGGACTTTCTTGTTCCCATAATCTTGTGTGACTCCCTGGTCAACAGATGACTCAGAGTAACAAGTAGGATTGCCTAACTGACATACAGGGACAAAGTCTAGCAAATATATAGCTTACACAACTTTTTTTTTTTTTTTTAACTAAATGTGGCTGTTTATGAAAGAGTTTGCAGAGGCCGGGTTGCTTCTTCACCTGAGATAAATATTAGCCAATTATTTGTTCCACTTGAAAGGAGCAGGCTTGTTACAAAAGGTAGAGGTTTAAAGTTATCGAAGAGAGGAAATTGTGGGAGTTAGTGCCTGTGGGATGTGGCAGGGGCTTCTCCACTCTGTCCTGCTGGAAAGGAACAGAGACGAGTGCTCACACCTCCTGCAGAGTGGTGAGGACAAATGTGTTCTGATCCAGGCATTCCACAGAGCTGCTTGAAGACAGGGACAGGGACCACACAGCTCTGCAAGTGCCTCCCTGGGAGGAGCTAAGACTCTCCAGTAAACTGTTCAACATCTGAAGCACTTCACTTAAAGCAAACTGGGATGTTTACTGCCGGTTTTCTTAATTTCTTAACAAATATATCGTGTTCTTATAAATTCTTTAAGCATTGTGTTTCCTAACACCTTATTACTATAAAAACAGATCAAGGAGTTACTCTCTTGCCATCCGCTCCAGGACCCTCTTCTCCTTCATCTTGGTGACTCCTTCCAGTCTCTGGAATGTAGCAACTTTGTGGCTAGTAGTATTCAGGAAGGAACCAAATATATACGGAGTGCTTGCTTGTGCCAGATTTTTTTCAGACATTACCTCATTTAATTTCACAAAAATAATTTTGTAAAGTAGGCTTTATTATTATAAATGCAAATTCAACAAACCTGGAGGAAGAGTCAATCAGTAAAATAGGTAGGGTATGTTTTCAAGACAAAATGAAGCTCCAGTGTTTAAACATTGACAAAAGGAAGTTTTAAATCAAACTTTGAGACCAGGAGGTCCCTGAAAATAAAGGGTTTATTGATCTGTATAGATGTTAACCAAAATGGGACAAATTCCCAAAGCCACCAGCAGCATGGCCAGACAGCAGTTCGGAAAATGTCCCCAGACACAGGGCTGGGATGTTTTAGAATAAAATTTTGAGAAGAAGAAAAAATGATTTACACTGAAACTGCACTCGTTATAGATAAGAAGGGCAAGACAATATGAAATGGGCAAAGTTCAAAAGTAGGATATTAGTCCATAAAAAGCTTCTGCAAATTCTTGGTTGGTTGTTCCAAAATCAGAACACAACGTGGTCTTGATGATTAGTCTGCAGCATATCAAAATGTAGAACAGGTTTTTTTCCTTTTTTGTTAATTTAACCTTGAAGATATGAGTCAAAATGACCTGCTCTATCTTTTGCCTCCATTTTCTGGCTTAAAACTTAATTTAGGACATCCCAGACACCACCATACCCACTTTGGATAGGGTCTTAATCTGTGTAGCTCAGTGATCCTCCTGCCTCAGCCTCCTGAGTGCTGGGATAACAGGATGTACCACAACTCTTGGCTTCAGAATTGTTCTCTTATCAGACTTATAAAGGAGGCAATTTGACTGCCAGATGACTGCAGACATGAGTGATCCCAAAAGAGACCAGCAGAAGAACCACCAGCTAAGCCCAACCTAAATGCTGATCTATGGAACTGTGAGTTATCTACAATGGTTTATTTCACATTCATTTTTGGGTGGTTTGTTAAATGATTTGATCATATAGTCAAAAAACATGTTTGCAGATTTAAAATGGCTTCAGGCTGCCAATCTGATACCTATTCCTTTAGGCAAGTGGCTCAAAACAACCTCCAGAGGTTCTGAGACTGCAATATATCACAGTAGCCACAGAATGATTTGCCTGTGTATGAAGTATTCACACAGAGGTCCAGACCAAAGGGGCCATGTTGACAGACACAAGTGAATTGGGGCAAGCTGTGAAGATCAATGCCCACAGACCAGGCAGCTGGTAGGACATCTCAGCATGTGTTAGCACACACAGATGACATTGCGGTGTCAGACAAACTTTTCTGGAATTTATATGAAAGCCTGAGAGGAAGAGTGGTGGTGACCCCTGCTTTATTAGGGCTAAGTTTTCACTATTTAGGTAGTATGGGGACTCAAAATAGTAAATTTAAGGAAGGTATCTCTTGTGTAGCTGAATTTATAAGTATATCTTGGGTCTTGAATGTCTGTTGATCTTGTAAGTTAGTCTTTGACAATTAAAAAAAAAGATGGGAAACAATAAAAAAGAAAAGCTTTACTGCTCTACTTTTACATAAACTTTGTGCTCTTTCCATTGAATTAGTTTTGATGCCAAATTTCAGAGATGTTTCAGTCCTTTCCTAAGGTGTAAGACTTTGAAGGAGTAAGCAAGGCAGTGGTAACAGATGCTAAAAATATTTAAAATTGAACTAACCTCTCATCAGAATTTAGGAATTTCTTGTAGGTGGGTTAACTTTATTTCTAATCTTTTTCTATTCTTGTAATCATGGGTCAAATATGGGCCAGGCACTGTGTTATATATACAGGGGATATGAGAAAACACAGAACTTAAGTACAGGGAGTTCTGTTTCTATATCTAACGCCTTTCCATTTTAACTAGTCACACATTCATTAATAATTTTTAAGGCCCACTAGAACAGTGCATGGGAAGTGCTGCAATAGTGAAGAGCCCAGGGGATTATGGGTGAGACTGGCAGAGGGGGACCTGGCCCAGACTAACAGGGCCAGGAAGGGCTGCACAGAGGTGATGATGTTTGAGCCGCATCACACAGAATGTCAGATGGCTGGAATGTGCACTGTGTGAGGGAACGGTGTATACAGGTAGGAAAGTGGAAGTGCAGTGCATCCAGTGAACTATTTAAGAGAGTGTGACTGAAATGAGCAATGTGGAGGGATCAAGGCAGGGAAGGCTTCCAGGAAGGGGAGAGTTTTGGTAGACATTGGAAGCCAGGGAAATAGAGGGGACCTATTAGAGATGTCCAGATAACCTTTGGGACAGGGTGACTGGCATTCAAAAAGGCACTCAGCAGGAGGTGTATAGGGGTAACCCAAAAGCATGCTAGATCAGAGTCACAGTATCAAAATGGTGAGCAGCAGGATGTAAGATCTGGCTGCAACATCTGTCATCTCATTGATTGCTAGGGTTGATTCGGCTGATCTGTCTAAGAGGGTGTCCCCTTTCTCCCTCACCACTCAAAGAGGAAGACACCCCCCATAGAGAAGAACCTTATACGAGTAGCTGCACTCCCCTGATACAACCTCCAAACAAGCTCTCAAAACTGTGAGCAACAAAAACAAAATTGTTTAAATCCAGGCAGTGGAGGATGGCTTTGGTGAACTCACATGGGGAACAAGAGAGGCAGAGAAACTGAAAAGTGCAAAGTAGGTTTACTCTCTGTGAAAGCTCTGGAAAAGTCTGAACTCAGATAAATTCATGGGGTGGGAGATAAGACCAAAAGCAAATCTAGTTAGTGACATATCCTCCAGCTTGCTGAGGGCCATGGTGTATACCTGTAGTCCCTGCTACTCTGGAGGCTGAAGCAAGAGGATTGCTTGAGCCCAGAAGTTCCAGGCCAGCAACACAGTGAGATCTTGACTCAAAAACAAAACAAAACAAAAGCAAAAACAAAACCACCATCTGCTGGCTCCAATCTCAAATCTCCAGCCTCCTCCCACTGCATTTCCAGAATGCTATCAGCAAGTTTTAGTCTCTAGAAATGAGACTGGAGCATTCTTTCCTAGGACAGTGGTATATATTTAGATAAATTATTATTACATATAAAATGTAAAACTTTTTGAAAATGCTTTAATGAAGTGAATGTTTCTTCTCTTTATTCATATCCATGAATGAATAATTTCTTTCCCTTCTTTCTTTTTTTCAGTACTGATGACTTGTCTTAGTTACTTTTCTCATTGCTGAAACAAAATACTCAACACCCATAATTTAAAGGAGGAAAGGTTTATTTTGGCTCAGTTTATAAGGTTTTAGTCCATAGTTGTTTGGCACCAAGGCAGGTTGGCATGGCAGAAGACAAACAGTTCATGGTAGAGTAGGCAGGAGGCCGCAAGCAGCAGGCAGCAAGGCAGTGACCCTGCCTCTTTTTTTTTAATCACATCTAAGCTACAAAGTTTTTGCATAGTGCCACCCATGTTCAAGGCAGGGCTTCTGTCTTACACTAAATTCATTCAGCCACACCAAGAACCATGGTACTACCAATCAATGGACTAATCCAGTTCCATACAACCTTAATTCCAGTATCAAACACCCTAGATCTAGCCATCTCCCCAAAGCTCCTCCTAGGAGTGCATGAGGCTTGGGCGGGGAGGGCACATCTAGATATAAGCCATAATAGAACTGAACTTAGTGTCTTCTTACTGAGATATGGCCCATTTTTTATTTTCAGCCAGCTTCTCACTATGTTGCTAGGTTGCCCAGGCTGGGATCAAATTTGAGATCTGCCTGACTCAGTCTCCCAGAGTGCTGAGATTCTGGGCATGCACCACCATGCCTGACTGGTAATTCTTCTTTCTTTTTCTTTTGTATTTTTTTCCCCATTAAGTATATTGGTACATTTTAGGTATAAAATACAGTTACATTCATCATTGGGATCTTGTACCATTACATGAGTCTCTTGGTTCTTATTTTTTTCCCCTT
>NW_004624731.1:27514578-27541533 GCF_000247695.1 Heterocephalus glaber | reverse complement strand
GCCTGGGATGGAGGTGGGGAGCTTCCTTCTGGGTGCTGGGACCAGCTGAGCTTCACTGCCCTAGGAGCCTGGGATGGAGGTGGGGAGCTTCCTTCCGGGTGCTGGGACTGGCTCACCCTCTCTGCTCTAGGAGCCTGGGATGTAGGCGGGGAACTTCCTTCCGGGTGCTGGGACTGGCTCACCCTGATAATTCTTATTTTTAAAATGAATAGGATCAACAATCATTTCATCCTATTTTTTGGTTTTACAGATATATTGAGAAAATTTGTTCACATAAATAAGGAGATATGAATGCAAGGGATTTTGTTCTGGTCTTTCCAAATTAAACATAAAAAATCATATAGTGATTTATCATTAAACATTCTTTTTAATGGTCTATCAGTTAACTCAACTTTGTTAGTAGAGTTAAAAGCAAATAATTGTAATCCTTACTAGAAAGGGCTTCATGACCAGCTAGTGAAATAATAGTTACTTAAGTGTTATACTTTCACTTAGAGGTAGTCTAACTCATTTACTCAGAAAGGGCTGGGGAAATAAAAATGTTAATTTTATATATATTTTCCCCACATAATTACTGGTAACTTTTTTGACACTTTGACGGACTAGATCAAAGTCTTGCAATGAAAGCCTTGGCTATTTCTTGCCACAGCTCTCTTTGCTTTGCTTTCAGGAATTTTTAAAAATAATTATGGGGAATGGGACAAGGACCTTAAAACAAATACTTAGAATTGTCCTTTTGTGGGCATGTTGAAGATATTTACACCCTGGGGTAAGACTGTATCATGGTACTATTATACTACAAATGAATTGTTCCTTATGAAAGTAGAAGTGGAAGTACAAACTAGCATTTTGCTGCATTCATAAGCAGTTCAATTTTGAGAAAGAAAATAAACATGGAAAATAATGATCTGGAAAATGAGTCCCTTAAAACTATCCATGTTTATGTATCTGCTGGAAGGGATCTTGTACTCTTTCCAATTTGAAGGCCAGTGAACCACATCAAGAAATTGGAAAACACTGTATCCAGGAAAGTAGGGATTGTTACAGGGTAATGAGATCTGTGTGACAGACCCACAGATTACTGGTAGAGTTAGAGAACTCCAAGACAAAGGTCTGCACCGGAAAGATGGTACTGAGCAAGGTGTTTTATCTTGGAGTTTAGGGGTTTCTTTTCTTCACCATTATTTATTGACGACCTTGGTAAAGCTCAGTGGTTAGGTGGCTGAGAAAGCAAACACAGGATAAGAGAGGGTGGATGTGGGCCGGGATTTAGTGGCACTGTGCCTTCCTTGCAATCACAAAGTCCTGAGTTTGATCCCCAGTACCAACAAAAAAAAGAAAAGAGGATGGATGTGTAAGATGAAAGGCACTGATTAAAAGTGGATATATACCTGGAGTAGAAAGAATTCTCCCAGTATACATTATGCATGTACAAAAAAAGGAAGGGGATTAAGAGACAGGAAGAAGGAGGAGGGAGGGAAGAAGAGAAAGAGGATGAAAAAGGAATTAAGATGTGTTATGTACATGTACCAACTCCCCACAAGGAATGTAAACATGTATTACACACAGGTACTAATAACCTAAAATTAAAAAAGGAGAAACATATCCTCCCAGGATGAAGAAAGCAGCAGGACCGAAAATGATAGCAGCACACATCACAAATACTTGTTTTTTCAGTAGGTGGTGTGACTTGATATTCACTTTGGCATGTGTAGGCTTGAGGAGGGGGAAATAGATCAGTCCACCAAGATGATATGTACAGGCAGCCCAAGATGAATGCTGATGAACTCTGCTATAATGGTGCTCATGAAGTACGGAGTCTACAACCTAAGTATTCTCTACTTTTTGATCAATTGATTAGTTTTTCTGAAAGGCTAGATTCTAGCTACCTGCATTGGAATCAGATGCAGAATTCTGTTAACAAATACAAAATCCTGGCCTTATCTCATACATACAGAATTGGAAGGGAGGAGGCAGAGAAGAAATCCTGGAATCTACATTTTTTTTTTTGGGTACCGGGGATTGAACTCAGGTCCTTGCACTTGTGCAGCAGGTAGTGAAACCACTGAGCTAAATCCCCAGCAGAATCTACATTTTAAACATGCACTTCAGGCGATTTTTATGCACTTTTTGGAGTCTGAAAGCCATTGATTTAAATTCTTAAACGAAGGTGCTAATTGTTACTGGAAGTCTGATCCTTTTCCTACCCTGTGGCAGCCCTGGCAAATTCCAGCTCCACATATTTTGCACAAGCAAACATACTGTGGAGTGTGTTCGGCCCAGGGCTAGATTTCCTGGAAATTTTCCTCTCTCACTATGGTGATTTAGCTCTCTTGCAGCTATGGAGAAATGAATTTTTAATTTTTTTTCTCCTCCTTTCCCCCAATCAGTATCCTCCTTTGAATTTTAAAAGATATTAAATCAATGCAGACATCCTGCTAGACCTTCAAAATTCTTAAAATAGTATACTACTTGTGCTTTAAAAAATTCAATTAAAGCATCATCTGTTAAATATCCTTACAAACCCCTACCCATGTTGGGTCCTAGAACACATTGTTGAAATGAAAACTCAAAAAACACTGATAACGGCAGCAATTAGGAACCCTTCATCTCGGTCCAATTGCCCAGCACATCAGTTCTATGAATGGACAAAAAAACAGCACGAGGACACATGGAATATATTATCAATATCTGAAGTAAAGAGAATCCTGAAAACTTTATCTAAATCTAATACTCCCTTTTGAAGTAAGCAGTTCTTAAAGCACTGTAGGGGAAAAGACATTTCTTTAATTTATGGCCAGGTTCATAACTGAGGCACTTGTAAGAAAAGGCAGATCAACAAGAGAAAAGCATATATATTTATTTAATATAAATTTGAAGACTCCTTGGAAAAGGGAAACCTGTGTATTTTGATAGATAATTGTGTAGAAGTATGAATAGAGGACAAAACATACAATATAATGGTAATAAATTTAACAAGGCATGTTTGTTCAGATTCCTCTTGGTATCTCTGTCATCAAGGATAAGGATGTTCTTTTCTCTCAGGTACAGGGAAGCTGCTTCTAGAACAAAGATTTTATGAACTACTTCAGGGGAAGGTAAGCTAGGTTTTATGGCCTGCTTCAGGGGAGAGGGGGTGATGGGGAGGTGTGAGTGACCTCCTTTCTTCTGTTTTCTCAAATGTCAAGGTACTACATTTTGAGATAGTGTGTGTTCTGGACCTCATCAGCATTAAGGTGGAGAGACCAGCCCAAATTCCAACTACAGGTCTTATCCATCCAAGGGACCAATGAATGGCTATGTGCCTTCACATCTGGTTGCTTTTACAATGAGTAAGAATATTGGGTTAGAACTCTAAATTATATGGGGGTGGGCTGGGGAACCAAAACTCTTTATTAGCTCAGTGGCACCATGCCTGCCTTGCAAGCACAAAGTCCTGAGTTTGATCCCCAGTACCCCCGCAAAAAAAGGAAAGAAAACTTAAGATTTAATTACTAATTTTAAAAAACTACTTTGGTACTTATATTACCTATAGGCAATTTTTAATGATTATTAGTAAAAATTGTGCTTCAAAAATACTCTTTCTTGCACGTCTGGTTAATAACATTCATTTTGGTAAACAGATATATTTTGCTGCTACTAATACTTTGAATAAATTTATCTTAGATTATTGTATACTATTTTGTTCTTACAAAACTATAATTCAGGGAATCAAGCTGTTAACAAGAAGAAATGACTTTAGGAATACTGTTAATTTTCAAAGGTGATTTTGGTTATGGGTTACTTTTATTAGTAAGGGAGAAAAATGAAAGAAATGGGGATTTTTTTTAAACTAAGGAAAAGGAAAAAAAGGGAATGAAGGGGAATTGATTTTTTAAATTTTGTGGTGGTATGAATCAAACCCAGGGGGGTTTGCATATGATGGCAAAGTGCTGTACTACTGAGCTACATCCTCAGGCCCCTTTATTTATTTATTTATTTATTTATTTCTTAAATTCTTTTATTGGTACATTTTAGGTATACAATACATTTACATTTATCATTGGGTGCTTGTACCTGTACATGATGTATCTTGGTTCTTATTTTTTTCCCCATTACCTGTGCGCCCTTCACCCCCTCCACTCTTCCCTATTTACAAAGACTTTGCTTCCATTTTTTTTTTCTTTTCTCAAAATTTTTCCTTTCCATTCTTTCCTTTCCCCTTCCCCTCCCACTTTCCCTACCCCTTTGGACCTTTTCTTCCTATTTCAAATTATCAATGGGAAATATAAAGGAGTTGAGCTAGTTTAGATCTTTGTGTAGCATTTGATTTCTACTTCCCAACTGAACAGACTCTGGTATGACACACTTGTGCCAGATTCTATGTACAGCTTATGATCTGTGTAACTCTTCTTTGTCACAAAAGAAACTAGGGCTAGGTCTTGACAGTGATAAAGTGAAGAAAGACTGAAGAATAGTTTACCTGATGGAAAGTACTTTAAAAATGCTTTTTCAAATTTCCAAGACTACCTTTCTAAAAACATTCTTTAATAATTTTATTATAAGCAGAACATTTATTTGTACATTTTAGATATACATAATGATCACATTCATTGTAGGGAATTTGTACCTGTATGTGATATATCTTGCTGCTGCTTTTTTTTCTCATTTCCCTCCCCTCCCTTTAACCCTTCTTCCCCTCCTTATTTAGAAGAGCTTTGTTTCTATTTTTGCCTTCTATTCTTTTTTCTCTTGTCCCCTCTTTCCTTATCTTGATTTCCAAAGTACTTCAAAATTGAATTAAAATGGAAAAGAAAATAAATTTAGTGTTTTTTCTCTAGTTTTAACATAAGAACTAAAACTGTGTATTTATTCCTATTATTTTAATATGGAGTAAAATAAAAAAAGCAAATATCTTCAGCAGACAGAATATAGATGATAACATGTTGAATAAGGGAGCAAATTAGTTTTTTGAAACCAATTTTATATACTAAAGAAGAACTGGACCAGAGAGAATTAAGAAAAAAAAGATGGGTTAAAAAAAGTTACCGATGAACAATTCTGCATGTACACACACACCCCATTCCCAAAAAGCTTTGAAGTCATTATGAAATCCAAGAATCTTAGCTCATAATTCATGTAAATTTGTTGCTGTGGAACTTATTTTTACTTTTCTCCATAAATACATTATTGACACAAGGATAATATTCTTAGCTTACTGACTATAGTTAAGGAACATTTTAGAAGTTCAATTTCCTTTAAAAAATAAACATCAAGAAGCTGTAAATCTCTTATTGTCCTTGTGTATGTCTCAGATTTCACTTTAGCTATTTCCAAACAGAAAACTGTAAGAGACTGCAGACAGCTGCAACCTAAAGAGTGAAGGAGCTGCCAATTTTTTACCAAATTCTTTTCGGGTACTGTTCTTTATATATTATTAATCTGTATTTATATTTAACTCCAGCTATTAGTCTGCCTCTCCCGGCCACCAAGCCATTTGCAAAGAAGAGAAGAGGGAGACAAGGGTTGCTATTTTTAGGCATTCCTGTGTGTGATGAGGGAGGGCACAGAGAATTAAATAACACCATTTGGTTGCTTTGAAAATGACAGAAACTGTTTGGTGTGGACAACTCAGCGCTGGTTTATATAAGCTTTCCCCTTAAGAAGGTAAAACAACAGAGAGAAAATTTTTTTAAGTACTTAATTAAAAGTCTTCAGGCTGGGGATTTAGCTCAGTGGTTCCACCGCCTGCCTCTCAAACTAAGGACCCGGGTTCGATTCCCGGTACCAAAAAAAAAAAAAAAGTCTTCAGAAATAAGTATGGGGGAAATTACACACCCATAAAAACCCTCCGGTTCCTGGCAAGAGGATTTTCTCTGCAGTACTTTGTCACTGCTCATTTACTGCGTCATTCTGACAATACAGTATCTCATATTTCCACAAGGCTTTTACATAATCTATAAACAGGGACAGAAAGGTGAGGAACACTGAGAACAGGGACAGTTTCGACCTCCCAAACTGTTTCGGTCAGAAGTCTGAGATGTTAATAAATGACACAGCAAGAGGAAAGCTGTGAAAACTGCCACTGTCTGCTTACTCTTCCAAAGGATGAATGTAATTCAGTCATAATGAAGGCTCTTTAATGTTCCTCCAAACCTTTTTCTATCAGGAAAGCCTGGAATCTGTAGGCAAGAAAGATAATCACATTTAAGATTCAAACAGGAAAAGTTCAAAAACTAATACTAAATTTTTTCCCTTTTCTTCTGTTTCTGTCTGTTCATTATAGAAATAGCTTTCTAAGGTTTTGTTTGGAAAACCACAGAAAATAAAAAGAAATTCCACCAAAATGGAAAACATTTCCCAACAAATTGGTGACAGTGTTCTCTAAATCAGAAAGGATGAAGGTGAATCTTCTAGAATCACCTATTGGACTTTTATATGAATTATCTGCATTGTGACAGATGCTGGACATCAACTTTGGAGTCTTATTAAACAAATGATTTTCTTCTACTAAACATAACCTTATGTTTGGATTCTTCTTCTATCTTAAATCCTTGTTTTCCTTTGCTGATTTTCTCTTTTTGTATTTTATGGAGCAGAAGAAAATAAGCTGCTTGTGCCTAAAAGGGATTCTCTCAATTTTTCAAAACCAGTTTTAAATTTAAATTTGGAATCCATCTTTCTCCAGACTTAAAACCCCATTTTATTAAGAATATAGATACTAACCTGATTACTATCTCTTAAAAAGTATCTCTTTTCTATGACCTGTGAAAAACAAAGATTTAAAAAATTTTTTTAAATTTTATTACATCCCATTCCCCCTCTTCCCTTAAACCCTTTCTTCTCCCTATGCACACAAGCTTTGAGAAACAAAAATTTTAAGAGCTAGCACACTTTTACTTGGAAAAAGCAGCTGACCATAATGGCCACTTACATGTCTAAAAGGGATATATTCAAAATAAAGAGTATTTAATAGCTGTAGATATTTAGTAATGAGTTAAAATTTAGTGCAAAAGAGATCAGGATTGTGGGAATATTTCCATAAAGGCCCACTTCACTCCAAAAATCATGAGAGATTAGAAAATGAACAAAAACAACTAAATAACAGAATAATAAGATCCCATGCAATTCCTATGGAATGGCAGGAAATTTGTCTCTAAGTTTTCCAGTGGTCAGCCCCAAAAGGTTCTAAACAGAATCCATAATATAAGGAAAACATTTGACTCCTATAATAGTACAGCTATTCCTTTAAGAGGAGTCTGTGTGATGCAGGGAGCTGCCCTGTCCCTGTAGTAAACAGTGACATATTCTGTTATGTCCTTACTGTAGACAAATGACGCAAAATCAAAAACAGTTAATTAGCTTCCTTTTGTATTTCATCTGCACCCTTAATTCAGTAGTTTTAGAACTGTCTGTATCTGGTCAATTGGAGAAATAAGTTAAAGTAATTGATGCATCTGCACAAATCCATCACTTCTACTGGAAAGAAATGCTAAAAATATACATTCTAACGTAATGAATTTAAGAGCGCTGATAAAAGTGAATTTTATTCTAACATTTGAGAAGCACTGCAATGGTTGCAGGGGCAGTGTTATTTTTGTTACACAGAGCTGCTGTGCTAAGAAAAGTTAGTCAGGCAAGAATACAGATTAGCTGGAGATAAACTCTAAGGCATTCAAATACAAATGATGAAGCTAAGAATTCCTCTGAATGAGAGCAAAGCATGTTTTTCCAGGACTGTACCAGGTTGTTCTCATTGGCACAAGAGCCAAAATATCCATATCCTTTCTATCTTGGAGACTACAGTTAGTTTAAGCCTCAAGAGATTCAGGGCAAACTGGCCTCAGAGGTAGAAAATCTGCTCCTGACTGGTATACATCTCAAAATACTTGATCCCACAAAAATGACAGGAAGATCTTATTCTAGAGTGGAACTACTGCTACCTAAGGGTATCTGGAGTAGGAATTAGTCTCTTTACACATCTTTTGGAAGATGTGCTAAATAGAAAACTGGGCAAAAATTAACTGTCAGGTGCCTAGGTTTCAGGCTACCACCTCAGTCTGGCCCACCTCCTAGTCACACATATTTTGTTGAGATTTAGGTAACAGAGAAATGATCCTTTTGCTTTTGCTAATAATTCTTTACTAGCAACTTGCAGAGGCTTTATCTTACTAAATCTTCTTATGACCAAGCAAATTATTCCTCATTTAAAAAAATAAAACCCTGCCTGACAACTTGGGTTACTCTAGTCTACACATCCTTATTACTCTAGTATATAACTTATTATATCTTCTTATATTTTAAAATCAATAATTAAAAAATTAAACAATATACTGTGAAACCTTTCCAGATCAGATACAGTTGTATAAGATGTTGCTCTTAGGGTAGAATTTTGTAGTGTGGGGGGGAGGCTAAAGATCTACACCAAATGAAGTTTCTACATTTTAAATTTGAAAATAATGTGGAAAAAAAAAATCTGGTTCTTTGCAGTGCTTCCCAGTATTTTGCAAGTTATGGTGTTCTGTTTTGGACAACAATGGCACACTTAGAAAAAGTTAAAAGGTGTATAGCACAGTAAGGTAAATGACCCTGGTTCTCCTTGTGGAGCGACTCTTGCTGCTCTGAGAACTGAAGGAATCATATCTGGGCACATTTGTACCCTATTTGTCAGTTAAAAAAGTTCTGCAGCAAGGCAAAACTTTCCTACTGGACTAATATTAAACAGGGAGGGAACTGGGGCTTATTTTACATGTTGATATATTGAACAAAAGGGCCAAATATTAGATCTATAAATAGTTAAAAGACAAATGGTCAAGAAAGAATAGCTATAAGGAGGGAAATGCTTTTCTTAGATTATACTTAAAAAGAAAAATACAGAAATTAATCTTCTTCAATAATACATACAGAGAAACATTCTATTTTACTTTATTAGGGTATGGAATATCAACATCGGGCAAACAACTTAAACTTGGTCGATACTATGTACAATGCAACTGTACGGTCTTGTGCAAGAAAAATAAAGGGTGCCCTAAGTTATAGTGTGCTGAGTCATTTTACATTTTCATTCTAGTTCAGTGACAAAAGATGATGCTAACAGAGTCAATAAAAGGAATGTAAAAGTTTCTGATAGGGAGACATTAGGGAATCAGGAAGATGATATAACCTTACCAAGAAATAGTATTGTTTAGGTGGTGAATGTTTACAGCTGACAGAACAAAAAGAACTAAGGCTTTAAGCAGATTCTTTCCAGGTCAGTGACTTTTGGAGGATGACAGGTGTGAATAAGTACTCAAAGAGCTAGAAAAAGGGTAAATATAAATTGTTTTAAGGAGAGCAATTAGGTATCTTTTTAAAAACTCTGACTTAAATCCAATAGCTTTCACCCTATGCTTAAAAGACTGAATATCAAATAAATATATCAGTAAACTTGAGCAATTATCTCAACAGATGAGAGATCAAAACAGTTATTATTCAGGCTGTGAAGTTCTGGATGAAGAAATAAAAGGACACAGCATTCTACAGAATTTAAACCTTCATAATATATAAAATAAGTTTAAAAGTCACTTAATTGAAGCCATTACCTTATCAAAAAACCTACTGATCTTGACAGCATTGGAAGAACCTGCAGCTAAGTACCGTGGATTTGTGCAATCCTAGAAAACATAAGATCCACAAATAAAAGTTAGGTCAAAACTCTTTGTTAGTTATAACAGTTCCTCTTGTACATTTCTAAACAATTATAGTATGCTCATAAAATATTCAAATACTTTTCAAAAATTATGATGTACAAAACAGAAAAGTATCAAAGATAAGACCATTTGTTCTTTGTCATTTAATCAATTTTAAAGTATACTGAGTCAATGTATTCCACATCAAATAATTCATAAAAGAAGACAGAATTGCTTGTAGTTTACTTACCACAAAATCAAGGACCTAATCAGTCAACCTGTTCACATTTAACCTTCCAAACCAGAAACAAAGCCATTACAGACAGTAAACACTTCATTTTTTAGGACTACTCACAGTGCTTAAATAATTAAGTACTACACAATTCATATGATAGTAAGCAGCAAAGAGGAGCAAAGAACAAAGAGAATAGATGGATTTCTCTTTTTATAGGCCATAAAGACCTACTATTTTTCATAATAATAAGCAACAGATATAGTACTATTATTTAATATAGTAACACTGTTTAAAATAAGAAGATGGGGCCCAGAAGAGATAAAACAGGCTGGAACATTAAAACTCAAAATAACTTGTAAAATCCTTAAAAGGCTTACTACTGTTCTCCTGGAATTCCAGTGTAGCATGGTCTCTGCTTGTCACCGTTCATTTGCCATCTCAAGAGACACAATGTGCATTGTTGTTTATCTCAAATACCACCTCAGAGTAGACTTTGAGGATGTCATGATGCTCCTTTGCAAGAATACAGTGGACTTTCGAGTTACAACTGGCCTTACATACAAACTTGCATGATGACTGAAGTTTAGTTTTAACTTATGACCAAAGTCTTGAGTTACAACCAGAATGCTGGCCGCTTGTGCAGTTGTAAATAAAGACTTGTGATGCCAGAAAAGCATATGCAAGCATACATAAGCATCAGTCTGAGCCCAGATGTGTTTGTGGACATGATTTCAGTCAGTGCTTTATTTAATCGCTATGATTACTGCTATCAAAATGGCTCCCAAAGAGCCAGAAAAGAAGCTAAGGAAGGAAGGGAAGGGAAAGCAATCACAATAGAAAAGAAGGAAATTGTGGAGAAATATGAATGATGTTCCTGTGACCGATCTCACTAATATGTTCACAGCATGTCAGAATCTACCATCTCGACAGTGTTGCAGAGAAAACATTTGTATAAGGAAGCTAGTGTTGCTAAAGATGTTACTCAAATTAGTAAGTCACAGTGTTAGACAAGGTAGAAAGGTTATTATTAGTGTGAATAAACAAAAGGCAGGTGGTAGTTATAGCCTATTAGAGTCTATAATTTGTGAAAAAGCTAGGGCTACAAATGCATATCTTGTAAAAGATAATTCATCAACAAGTGATGATGGTGAAACATTTCAGGCCAGTAAGGGATGGTTTCACAATTTTAAAACAAGAACTGGGGTTCATAGCTTAAGTAGGCATGGTGAAGCACCCAGTGCTGATAAAAGGGCTGCTGAAAATTATATACACCACTTCAAAACAATGACACAGAGAAATGATTTTTTTCTATCAAGTTTTTAACTGTGATGAAACTGGCCTTTTCTGCAAGAAAATGCCCAGGAGAACATACATTACTCAGGAAGAGAAGAAAATGGCAGACTGCAAGCCTATGAAGGCTAGGCTAACCTTATTTCTATATGCCAATGGAAGTGGTGACCTCAAGATAAAACTTCTCTTGGTTTATCACTCTGAGACCCCTAGAGTGTTCAGAAAACATAGTCATGAAAAATAGGTTAGGAGTCATGTGGAAATCTAACCCAAAAGCCTGGGTAACAAGAATATATTTTCTTGAGTGGATGAGGGAGGCTTTCTGTCCTACTGTTAAGAAATATTTAGAGGATAAAGGTATACCACTCAAGGCTCTCATCATGGACAATGCTCCTGCTCACCCACGAGATTTGGAAGAATTGGCTGAAGAATTCCCCTGACTCTCAGTCAAGATCCTTCCACCTAATACTCTCCTCCACTGCAGCCTATGGACCAGAAGGTTATACTGAACTTTAAGAAGCTATACACCGGGCCAGAGATTTAGCTCAGTGGTTCTGGCCCTGCATCGCAAAAGAAATGTCCAGTGTTTGATCCCTGGTACCAAAAAAATAAAAAATTTAAAAAAAGAAGCTATACACCAAGTAACTATTCCTGAAGTGCTTCCTGAAGGTTTCAGATACAGATTAGCTCTTAAAGAGTTCTGAAAGGAACATTACAACATCCTTTCCTGTGTGGAATTATCTGAGAAATCCTGGGCCAATGATTCTCTAAGGACATTGGGATCTTCCTGGAAGAAAGTATGACCTAAAATTATACAGGAGAGACTTTGCAGGTAGATAGTGGTGATGTTGAGGAACTGGTGGAGGAACACTCAGAGAACTGTCCACAGAGGAACTTCAGCAACTTCTCACTGAGCAACAGAGAATGGCAGCTGAGGAGCTTTCTGAAGAGGAGGGGGAGTATCAACAGTCAATGCAGCACAGTTCTTCTTCTGAAATAAAGGAATTCCTGAAAAAATGGACAAAGCCACAAACATTTGTAGAGAAGAACCACCCAGACAGAGAAAAAGCCAACTGTATTCACTTGTCTAATGACAATGCCATGTCATACTACAGAACAGTGTTAAAAGACAGAAACAGACAACCTTAAATCAGTTTTCAGTTCTAAAAAAGTTGAGACCTAGTGAGCCAGAAGCAGGTCCTAGTGGGCTACAGACTCTCCCAAGGAGAGAAAGGACACCAGAGGGGCAGATTCCTGATGTTCTTATGGAAGGAGACTTTTCTTCCAAACAATAACCACCTTCCATTTCATCCTCCCTTCCTGCAAGGCACAGATGTCAACTTGAATGGTGAGTACAGTATGAAACTGCTGTTTCTGGTAAACTAGGCACATTTTATAACTTTTTGGTGAATACATGAGGAAAATTATTGGTGTTTCTGGTAAATTATGCACATTATACAACCTTTTTATATTATGAAAAGGTTAGTTAAGGGGTGCTTTGGGAGGTTTGGAACACATTATGGATATTTCCATTATTTTATTATTATTATTATTTTATTTTATTTTTTTTGGTACTGGGAATCAAACTCAGGGACTCACGCTTGCAGGCAGATGCTGTGCTGTTCAGCTACATTCCCAATCCTCCATTATTTCTTATGGGAAAAATAGTCTTGACTTATAATCAGCTTGAGTTACAACCAACCCTTGAAAATAACTGAGTTCATAAGTCAAGGGTCCACTGTATTCATCTTTCATCTACAGACCCTCAGTGTTCCTTGAGAAATTGTTGTACTATAAGTCTACATGATTCCTTTCCAATAAATTTCATAACTCTATTTTATCCATATTAAAAATTTCAAGGATCACATCATAAGTTTTGACCAAAAACTTTAATACATTCTCCAACACCCCCCCCCCCCAGAGTGACCACACAGAGAGACTATACCAGATTTTTCAACGGTCAGAGAGTACTAGCAAAATCAGTCTTTGAAGCCAGCAAGCTCTGTATTTAAGTATCTGTGCCAACATTTCTAGACAGTGTAATACTACTTATGTTACTAAACTGGGATTACTTATTTATGAAACAGGGATAATAACACTTATCCCATAGGATTTTTGTGAAGATTAAATGGGATAATGCATGTCTGGGACTTAGAAGATACTAGAATATTAGTTCTCTTTTCCATTCTAAGAAAATGCTATCACAAAAGCATCTAACACAATAAAGATATAGAAACACCACTATATATACTGTTGTTTTTGAAATAATGTGTGAGCACATTTGTACAGCAGTTGGGGAACATAAGCAACAAACTTTAGACCTGCATTAGATATATTTTATAAAATATATATTAACTACTTAGAATGTCAGAGTTAAATGGTCAAATTGACACAAAAACTGAAATGAACAGCAACCCCCAGAAAACCCCCACTTTATTTTAAGGCTTTACAGTTTCAAGCTAACCTATGTATCTAAAGCTCTATTTTTTTCCTATGAAAATTGTACAGCTATCTGCCACTAATCACAAAGGCTGAAAGCTAACATCTCTGATAGCCTGTTTGAGCTTAAGAAAGAACCATTAACTAGGGAATATGATTCAATTATCATCACTCTGAATAAATACACAACAGATAAACTTTTACTACACATAATAAGCCTAATAGCAATTTTAAAAAGTAAAAAGTAATCTTGCACCTATTTGTAACTAGAACAATTTGCATTTGTTTTGGTTTTTTGAGTTAAGGTCTTGCTATGCAGTCCACATTGGCCTTGAACTCACTATGTAGTCCAGGCCTCAAACTCATGGCAATCCTCTTACCTCAACCTGTCCGATACTGGAATTACAGGCATGCACCACTACAACTGGCTGATTCCACTTTTGATGTATACATTATTCTTATTTTTCTATAGTTTCAACTGAATTCATACAGTATCTGACGAGTTAGGACTAATACTGTCTCAGTGTTTTTCCCCTCAGTATTGGGAATTCAACCCAGGAGCACTCTACCATTGAACTATATCCTCTCAGCCCTTTTTATTTTAAAATATTATTATTATTTGGGTTTTTTTTTGAGACAGGGTTTCAATATATAGTTTAGGCTGTCTTTGAACTCACTGTGTAGCCCACGCTGGCTTTAAACTCACAGCGATCCTCCTGCCTTAGCCAAATTACAGGTGTGTGGCACCACACCTATTGAGACAGGGTCTTGCTAAGTTGTGCAGGTTGGCGTTGATGTTGCAATCTCCAGCCTCAACCTTAACCTCCTGAGTAGCTGGTGTTACAGACACATGCCTCCACACCCATGCTTCATTAGTTTTTGATTTGAGACTTTATATTTACTTGCTGAGTTTTTTCAACTTCTGTCTCCCTTTGAAACTTCCCTGCATCCAATTTTCCTCATTTTTCCTTCCCTCATTTTTATATCCTCATGAGCCTCTACCCTCATTTCTGCTGTGTTCTTGAAGCTGTATACTGATAAAAGCCAAAACATGCTATATTTAAATTCTTTGGAGACTACATGTGCTGAAGTTCTACTACTTGCATACCTTTACATCTTGATAACAAATAAAAGCTGGTTGTCACAGAAACCCACAGGCACTAGAAACACATACATTCAAAAATATATTAAAAGTTATCACTGGGACAAATTAAGTGTATGCAATGATAAATTTCCCTTTGGAAATAATGCTCAAACAAACCTCAGCACTTCTTCAACACAGGTATTATATATTTATATAGCAACAATTCTTTGAAATATCATGGTCCAATGCTGACTCCCTGGGTATATACACTGATTATTCCACAGCAGCTACACAGCAAAATAGGGGACCTTCTGTGACAAAGCAGAATGTAAAAACTAATGCAATGGGAGTTAGGAACAGACTCAGTCATGGGGGTATAGGTGGAGTTGAACCAAGCAGCATCTACAAATGCTGATTCACAGAGCAAGAACATCAAAACCACCTGAGTTATTTGTTTTTTGTTTTTGTTTGTTTTTTTTGGTACCAGGGATCAAACTCAGGACCTCGCGCTTGCAAGGCAGGCGGCAGAACCACTGAGCTAAATCCCTGGCCCCTGAGTTACTTGTTAAAATTACAATTTGGGGTAGGGGTATAGTTTAGTGGTAAAGTGAGTCTTTAGCACATGCAAGGCCCTGGTTTTGATCAGTAGATCCACCTAAAAACAAAACAAAATCATAGACCTTATGTTAGACCTTATGAGTAAAAAGCTCCAGCTGTGGGGGGGGGGCAGTTATTAAAAATTTTACACAAGTACAATTGGTAATATGCAGTCAGCTTTGGGTAACCTTTGGGTAACTTAGTGAGCTTAGTCTAGATCAGTGGTGGCGAACCTATGGCTCGCATGCCACAGCAGGCTGTTTGTACTGTTTGTACTGTTGAAAGCTCTAAAAGGTTTGTCATTGCTGGTCTACCTGATTTCTAAGAATTTTTTCAGCTCCCCAAATTTTAATGTTAGTTGAAAGTTTAGCTAATGGGAAATAGAGTGCTTTATTTGACCTGTGTAATTTTCGCCTTGTTATCTCTCTCTACTTCTTGTCTTCATCTTTAAAACAGGGATAAAACTAGTGCCTACCTTACAGGGTTGATGAGAAGGTAATGCATGTGAGGTAATGCACAAAAAACATTGGAACAGTGTTTGAAACATAAGTCTTCAGTCAGTATTGGGCACTAGTATTATTAAACCATCCCCAGTGCACATTTGGAACACAGTGCACCTTATATGTTACAGAAATCCAACTGTGAACAATGGCATGTAACTATGACTGAAGCTGTTGACTGAGATTCTTCTCTGGGTAATGCTAACTGGTTATAAAACTATTTCTTAGCCTTCTCAGCCCTGAGTTCTAATTAAACTAGTTATCTCAGGAAGGGACTTAATCCTGTCTATATCCATAAGTGTATATAAATTAGTCTTTATGAAGCATTCCTACTTTACAGTTTGTAATTTTTCAGGTGTCTGATTGGTTGCTCTTTAAGGTTAATTCTGTTGCTTAAGCAGTTAAAAGATGCTTTTATAAAGCAAAAAATAATCAAATATAGTGTCATCGTAATCAATTTAAGTATTTTGACTTTGGTGTGATTTAAAAAACTCTTCTCAAGAAGAAGTTTGAATATTCCAATATATCAGCATACGAGGAGAAAGTGACTGTGTCTGTCTGATAATTCAGATATGTTGACTGCAGTCTTGACTACATCATGGACACAACCCCATTATCCTGACTTTGAATATAAAGCTTCCTTCACTGGAATATATGACGAATATAAATCTTTGGTTTTGTCTTTACCTGATAATAATCAAAGATATATTAGTGAACATACACACCAAATTAATCTCTTCTGCATTGAAATCCTCAGCCAGGAAAGCAGTCCTAGTTAAAACCTCATGGCGCTTGGTTTCATGAATCTGGTCCAGTTTGGTCCCTATTACCAACAGTGGCATTTGGTTATCAGCAAACTGTTCCCGATCATAATCCCTGCAGTAAATAATAATGAAGAGGTGAATATAATTTACCTTTCCAGTGAGATGTATAAAACTTAATGCAAGTAGCTTACACTATTTTACTGATGATTGATTCTTGCTCACTCATCACCTATAAATCTATTTTCCTCTCAATTTCTTCTACCTATTTGTTCATTTATCAACCCACTGTAACATCTGTTGAGTTCTAACTACTTACCTAACTATTTAAAATCTGTTCTCATGTGTCTTTCTAACAGACTAATTGACACCTGAGTGCCCAACAAGTATACCACAGTCATGTGTCCTGTCTTCCCCAAAGGTCTGTCTTCTAAGGCTAACAGCTCAGAATTTCTTCAGTGTAGAAACAGAGAACAGATTGAAACCTCAGTGTAGAGAAAGCTCAGGAGCCTGGTGTGGTACTCAGGCCTCCTGTCAGAGAGGCATGGCAAGCTTCTGGATACCTTTTGGGGCTGCATAAGTTCTATATCATACACATTTCTGTCTAGAAGTTTAAAAAATCAGGTCATTTCAGAAGAAGAAGAAATGGGGAAGGTAAAGGCTAGAATAAACAGAATATAGGAGATACTACAGTTTGGAGAAAGATGGATTAAACAAATGGAAATGAAAGGAAACAGCTGAAATATAAAATGAATAGTAAAAGGAAAGGACAGCACCAAACAATTGTTTGTCCTGACATGAGAGCCATGAGAGACAGAGGACAGAGAATTAGAATTATTTAGGTTTAATTCCTTGAGTCAATGGCTATTACAATATCTTTTTTTCTCCCTGTATTTACCTAAAGGTAAGAGTGGTAATATAAATAATATTTTTCATTACTGAAAGAAACATAAAGTCCACTGTTACTGAATTAAATTAAATTCCATTCACATATTGGGAACAAAACAGATTTGGATTTCTAACATGTAATGAACTCACTTTACAAGTCAACAAAATCTGCTGTTGAACAAGTTATGACAGTAAATCAATACTGAATAATATAATAATACAACCCGGTTGAGCATAGCTTTTCTTTTGTCTTTAACATTACTTTTCTTTCTTTTTGAGCAGTCAAAATTGGGGTGAGGAGGATGGTAGGCAATCTTTACGCCCTTCATAATAATCTTAGAGCTTCAGCTACTCTTTAGTCTTGGAACACAATTGTTTTTAATTATGTAATCTCCTATCTCATATAAACATCATTTTGTGTACTACATCAAAGCCAATAATAGCTCAGTATCAAGACCTTTGATGTTTCTTACCAATATTAACACTGTTACATGTAGTCCAAAACTGAAATTTGATTTATTAGAGAATGAAGTTTTCAGATTATTCTCCTTTAAGATTGCTTTTTCTCATATATTCACCAATTAAGCCCCATGAAAAATTTGTATATTTTCTATCAAATGGCTTCTTTAGTACAAACACAAGTCTTGCATACTCTCTTGCACATTAACATACATAAAGTATACACAGTTTGTTCTCTTTTTAGTTTTCCTTTCTTTTCACTTCCTCTTATAAATCTTAAAATTTGACCTTGAAATATTTTTTTAAACTACTAAGTGAAAAACCGACGGAGAATTTTATCCTGGATGGATAAGGTTGATAACTTCTCAAAATCATAGCGAGACAAACAACCAGGTATCCTATTATATGGACAGTGCCATTTTGGGAAAACAAAAGCAAAAATACCCTGCATTTTTTAGACCATTACATTTAACTACCATTGAGAGAGGATGTAGGATTCAGGAAGCAAGTTTAATAGACACTACAGGAATATATATACAGTAATCAGCAAACTCCAGAGCTCAGAGAACTATACAGAACAATAAAGGCATTTCTTCTGCAAATAAACTGCTCAGCAGTCTTTTTTTTTTTTTTTTTTAAAGAAGGGGATTAAAAGAAACTTAACAAATCAAATATAATGAGTGGAATCTTTTTAGATTCTGTTTTGAACATATCAAATACATCTCATGAAACAATTAGGAAAATTAACACATTTATGCTGAAGATTAAAGTTTTTTGAATTTTTGCATGAAATTCATATATGTTACCTAGAAAAATTCAAGGAACAAGAATGTGAAGAGAACACATTTCATTATGTTTTATTGTTATGGGCAGTCCAAAAATAGATCGATGGGCATTGAAGTGTTAAAATAACATTCGATTATTAGAGAATTACTGTGAAATTTTCAAAAATGATAATCATATGTTGGTTATGTTAGAGTCATTATCCTTTAAAGTTACACATTAAAATATATATAACTGAAATGATATGATGTCTAACATTTGTTTCAAAATAATCCATTTTGGGGTGAGAGAAAGTGGGGAGGAGGTGGAGATCTGGATGAAACAAGACTGCCCATAATGTTGGCAACTGTTGAAGCTGGGTGACAGACAAGTATATGGGGGTTCATTTTCTATTCTTTATACTCAGGTATGTTCCAAACTGTCTATGGTAAAAAACACATAACATAAATTAGTTAAGTTTTTAAAACTGGTTCCAAACTTAGCTGATATAAAAGATGCATGTTAAGCAGTCTTTTTCTTACTCTTGTCCTCATCCACTTATTTCCCTTGGCCCCTAGTGGGAAAACCACTTTTATTAGTTTTTCATTTATCCTTTTACTGATTTTTTTATACAAATATAAGTATATATTCTTATTTCTTCTATTTCTTACACATTAAGAAGTATATATTTTCTGTATCTTGATTATTTTTAAAATTTTTAACTAGTACCTATTCGTTATACAAAATAGTGATTTTCATTCTAGCCTATTTATACATGTATATAACATACTTTCATCATTCTTCTATTACATACTCCCTTGTCCTTCCCTCCCCATGCCCCCAACCCCTTCTTCTCTAATAGTCTGTTCTGCTTTCTGTCATCTGTTTATCTGTCTGTCTATTAGACTGAACATGTGAGAGAAAGCCTGATACTTGTCTTTCTCGGTCTGGCTTATTTCCAACCATTTTCCTGGAAATGAGATGATTTCATTTTTTTTATGCTGAATGATACTGCACTGTGCATTTTGAATATTTGAACTTAACAATATATCCTCAGCAAATCTCTGTTCTTATCTATGTGTTCTAAAGGAGAACACATAAAGAACACATAGAGAGCTTCCAAGCAATTAAACAGTACTCCAGTATGTAGACATACCATTATTTAAAGAATCTTCTGTTGGTGGACTCTAGCCTTGTTTCTAAATCTTTTGCTGTTACAAATAATGTACTACTGAAGCAATGTATTATGCTGTCTTACATATTTTCAGGTTCCCTGTAGGATCAAAATGAAAGTATAGGATCAAAATGCAAATGTGTCTATAATTTTTACTGCCACCTTGAATTTCCTGACAGCAATGCAAATTTCTTTCTCGTATGAATGTACTGTCTCCTACTCTTAAATTTAAAAATAAATTTCCTGAGTAAATATATTTTTAAAAAATCAATGAAAACGAAATCTTCTTCGAAAAGATCAATAAATTGATAAACCACTATAAGTCTGACAAAGAAAAACAAGAAACAATCAAAATCAGGAATGATAAAGGGTATATTATTGTAGATATCAAAAGGATAATAAGCAAATACTATACACAACTCTATTCACATAAATTTAACAACTTAGATGAATTTGTCAAAAAAAACAAAAATTACCAAAAATCATCTTAGATGAAATGGACAGTCCTATAATTATTAAAGAAATTAAAGTTAAAAACCTTTCAAATAAGAAACCTGCAGGCCCAAATGGCCTCATTGGTAAATTCTACCAAACACATAAAGAAGAACTAACATCAAATATCTCTTCCAGAAAACAGAACAGTAAGAAACAATGCCAAGTTATTCTATGAGGCCAATATTATCTTCAAACTAAAACAAGTGCAAGACATTATAAGAACTAAAAGCCACAACCAATATCCTGCGAGAACACAGAAAAAAATCCTCAAGAAAATATGACTAAATCAAATCGAGCAAGAAATGACCACAGAATGGAAAGATGGTTCAATATTTGAAAATCAGTTGATGTGGGGCCACTTGATCCCTTTTGGCAGAGTGGGACCATGCTTAAACTAGTCCTTTGCTATTTACCTTGCTCTTCTTTGTTCTTGGCTGGCCTGTTTAAGCTAGAATCTTATATTATTTTTCTCACTTTTTAATTATTGTTTTTTCCTGAAAATATATGCTTTAATTTTAATTTCCATTATTATGAAAAGCAAGGACCATGCCAGCCAGTGATACATTTTAGTGTCCAAGATGGGGCTATTTTAACCTGCTGCCTGGACCCCATAATTGACTGAGTACTCAGATACTGGACACTGTGGACGAGAAAAGCAGAGCTCCACATGAAGAAACACAAGAGGGAACCTGTTTGATCTGGAATTAGGCAAAGAGTTCTTATACATGATATCAAAAGCATAACTGAGTAAAGGAAAACTTAAACTTCATCAAAATAAAAATCATTGCTTTGTGAAAGACACTGTCAAAAGACAACGAGGAGATTGGGAGAAAATATTTTGCAAATGAAACATTTTACAAAGTGTTATTTCAGAAAGTACATTCTGTGATTGTGATAAGATTTTAAAATAACTGTAAAGTAATTCTGGGCTTACCCGTTTGTCACCAAGACTCTGGTCAGCACCAAATCCCTATTAAGAGCTTCCATGGACCAACGATACAAGTTTTGAGATGACTTTTTATTTGTTAAGTCATGGACTAAAATTATACCTAAAATAATCAGAGAAAATAATGTCAGTATTGTGGCAACTCTTCATTTCACAAGTGACAAAGTGATGCTCTATACAAGTACTAGGTGGCTTAATGAATCTTGTTTGACTAACATGCTCAAACAATTATTTTATATTCCTTCTATAAATACTTAACTATAAAACTGTCAGTTATATACCTTTAAAAAATTGTACAACGGCTGACAAAATGTCATTAAATATTTAGATGTCTTTTCTTACTCTTCATTCAACACTATTTGAGTGCCTACTTAATTCCTGGTTCTACTTAAAGAAACACTTCATCAATCAAGAGGGTTAAAACTACTTCAATATAATAAGTTGTTTTCATTCAAAAAGTTATGTGATTTCTACACTGTATATAGCACGCCACAGATATCAGTACAAATTTTACTCACACTCACTAAAAATGATACTAATAAAAATTTATTAAAATGACATTGATAGCGATGTAGCTCAGTGATAGAGCACTTGGCTAGCATGTGTAAGCCCTGCGTTCTATCTCTGGCACCCAAAACAAAAAACAACAAAAACAATTAAAATGTCATTGACTTAATTTGTACAAATTCCACTCTTTAGCAGATAAAATATTGTCCTGTATATCACTTGGGCCTATAAACTCAGAAGTTTTATGTACTATTCTTTGAATAAATGGCTACCTATGTAACCTTCCTACTTAAAAGGAGATTTAAGGTAATAGAACAAAAGAAACATGTCATTACAAAAAAGGAGAAAGAGATACTTAAGAAGCATGAATAGTAGAAAATACAGATTTTTGAAAGACTGAGAAAAATAACAAAAATGTAATGGGGCTCAGAAATTTAATTAAACAGAATCAATATCCTAGACAAAGCAGGTAAATCATTACAGTAATGTCTAAAATTTAGAGTATTATCTTGTTGTCAAGAGACTATAGGTTCCAAACTCCCAATCCTTTCCTGTATTACCTCGATTCTACTGTGAAATAGAACATGAAATTGATGATTCCTCAATCTTGAAATGTGGGGTATGACAATTTGAAAAAGGGCAGAAGAGGTAAAATTATTTGACATCTCTAGTTTTTACAGCCATCTGTATAAATAAGATGTGTGTGCAAGCTGTACCATAGTTGACTTATTCCAAGGAGCTAAGATACACCAGTGTCTTTCCCAGGGCCTGGAAAACCATACTGGCATCTGCCCCCACATACAAATGCACTCATTCTTTCCTCAGTGAGCGGTTTCATAGGCATCAAAAGCAAAGGAGAAGAAGGAGGACCTACTGTTAATATTTTGTAAGTACATATATGCTAGATACTGTGCTTTACATCAATTATCTTGTTTAATTTTCAGAAGTCTTATAAGGTTAAGAATTATTATCTTCTTTCTATACATGAGGAACTGAGACAGAGAGTTTGATTAACATGCCCTAGGTCTCATGGTAAGTAGGATAGCTAGAATTCCTACTCAGGTATTCTGACAGACAGGAGGAAAGCAGAATAAAATCTCATTTTAGGGTAAATATTTTCTCCATTCTCTATTTCCTAGGTATAAATATTACAAAAATATGAGGAAGTCTTTTAGTTTGGAGAGCAGAAGAATTAAAAAGGCCTAGATAGGCTATTAGATAAACAAGAAAAAGTTCATTTTTTAAGGATCTCTAGATAAGGTTTTTGAGCTTTAAGAACCTATAAGCACCTTTTCCTAATTCTTCCTTTCAATTGGTCTCAGAGTTCTTGCTTGTAGAATATGAGCTAGAGGAGGGAAAGGTGGGCCCAGGTGAAAGGAGTCAGACTGATAGGTGATTAGAATATAATGTGTTCTAATTTTAAGAGAGAAGCAGAGGCATTTTATGCAGTAAGTCCCTGACTTAAAAATGAGTTCCGTTGTGGGAGAAATTTGTAAGTCAGGTTCGTTCATAAGTCCAACAAAGTGTCTTATACTGTACTGTATTTTCACTTTTGCTTCCATGGTATTCCTTTCCACTTCATAGCAGTCCCCTCCACAGCATTGTTTTTCCTTTTGCTTCCAGACATCCTGGGCTCTGACTGAGTACTGTACTATTGTACACTATCACACTGTACAGTAAGCACACAGCAGCACAACTCTGACAATATCCAGCAGACAGGTGAGCTACTTCTGTGATTTGTTCCCATCTATGAATGTACATAATGCAAGATCCCTTTGTATCTGTGAAAGTTTGCAACTCGAATGTTTCTAAGTTGGGGACTTACTATAGTTTCCTACTGAGATCACTAGCCTTGCTCAAGAGAGTGGGATGTAGGATACTGAGGGAAAAAAGGTATTGCTAAGAATAAAGACTACATTTGAATGAAGTGATCGTTATGCTGTTTCTTAGGATAGTAAAGAATCCTGAGTGGTTCTATCAAGGAGAAAGTTCTAGAGCTAGGGTGAAAGAAGAAAGAAATAGGTTTTTCAATAAATAACATGTATTTTTTTTTTTTAGCTTTAAGAAACAGAAATATATTTTAGTCTTACTTGCAAAATCAAAATAGGATATGTATAATTTTTCTAGTGATTTAATGGACGATACAAATCACTAAAGAATAGTAAGTGTAGAAGAGATAAATAGATATGGAGAACAATGGATTTCTTCTTTAGTACTTATAGGTTTGTAACTCAAAATTTTATAATTGCTAGGATTTAAATGGTTTTTAATCTGTTCTATTTATTTCTAATTTTTATCCTACTTCTGTCTCAAAAGTTTGGATATATGCTTGTGTTGTTTTGTATTGTACTTTTGAGACAGGGTCTCACAATGTATTCCAGGCTGGTCTTGAACTCACTACATAGCCCAGGCTGACTTCGAATTTGCAGTGACCCTTCTGCTGGCCTCCTTCCTGAGTGTTGGCCCAGCTGGATATATATACTGTTATAAATCCAAATTTTCCTGTGCCAGAGAAGATTGATAATCTGCTCTGACAAATCACTTGACTGATACACAAGTTTATCATCTGATTATAAATCTAAAATAGGTTTCATTTCCCTCTCTGCTTTTCTTTGACTAGTTAACTCACACTATACCATTATAATCTTACTTTTTCTTCATTAATATACACGGTTAAACTTCAGTTCATGAATGCCTTGGTTCATGAACAATTCTGTTAGTGAACAGAAGTGTCCAGCAATATTTTGCTTCTGTTAGTGAACTCCACATCAGGTGACAAACATGACTGCAGCAATCTTCCTTGCATGAACACAAATGTGGCCATCTTCTCCAGAATTGTGGTATGAATTAAGTTCATGAATGAAGGTACCACTGTATTCTATTATTACATGCCTTTATTGTGGGCTTTCTTGCATATTGATGGTATATATTATCATCATTTAACTGTGTTTTGTTTTATCTAGAAATATTTTGTTTTGTCAACTAGACTGTGACACTTTCAGATAGAATATGGACTGAGACATGGGTCTGAACTAACACAATTCATCATATATTCTACACTATATCTAAGAACACTTTCTACTTATTTTTGTAGTATCCACAACATCTTATGATACAAGAAAGATACTGAAAGAGAAATATAAGGAAAGTAGGTATTGAATAAATACAATGCTTAACTAATATTAAGTGAGATCTAAGCATAGCATTAATAAGGTGTTATTAATGGCTACACATTTACACTGAGGGAAGGAATGTCAAATCTTTTGGTATACTAATCAAAGACAAGTACAAAATTATATTTCACAATAAAAATTTTTTTAAATGATCATAAGAAGAAACCATGGGCAAATCAAAAAGATAAGTGGTTCAGTCCTTTGATAAGCAATGAGCACTCTTATGAATTGCAATTATTGCCCGCTATTTACACACTTCCATCTGTAAGTTTGCTTCAAGTACTTGAACATTCATTACTGGGTAAAATTTCTGCTTCCTTAAACACATCCTTAAGCAGTTATTTACAATTACATTGGATTCTAAGGGGCAGATGAAAGAAATCTCCATCTCTCTGAACATCCGGCTTAAGACTACAAGTGGAGAAACATTATTCCTAGTGTTTTGAAAGTTCCATGTTTTATGTCAAGTATACTCAAAATATTCTATTTCTCAATCTTTAGTTATGATAATAATGTATCAAATACAAATAATATGAATAGATTTAAACAAAGCAGACGTTTTGTTTACTGTTCTGAATCATATAGCTAGAACCTGAAAGCATAAATTGGAATGTGATATGCAGATTAAAATAGTTTTAGCATATTAGATCATTAACAAACTAAGATGAGCCTGACATCACAGCATATCATATCAGATGATCTGTACTCCCAGACCATTAAAATGTGGTTGGAATGAAAAATGGCTTACCATTTACAGAGTTGTAAAACACTGCTCTTGTGCTTTTCACACTGCTGGCACTGCCCACAGAGCCTCCAACATCCCATAATTCTATATAATAGGTCTTTTCTTCTGGGGTTCCTTCTTTGTAGTCATGAACCTATCAAATCAATTAATTAAAATAATTATTATAACCACTAAAACTCGTAAGGACCCTCATTTAGTTTAAAACACTGGGCATTCCACATTAGCATCTCACTCTATGGCCTCTGCTCACCACTTTCTGTCCTTTCAAGCTTACGCTCCTTAATACTCCAACTCTCACAATTATTGACCCTAGAGGACCCTATAGTTAATGGGTCCTATCACCTTTTACCATTCTTCCCTCTGCTTCTAAAGCCTCCTTCTTTCCTAGCTAAGCATAAATTCCATGATACATCATTACCATCACTTCTTTGCCCCTCTCTCACATGGTTTTGTTTTTTCTGATTTGAATATTTTTTTTTAAAATTCTTGTATTGGTACATTTTAAGTATACAACACATTTACATTTTTCATTGAGAACTTGTACCTTTACATGATGCATCTTGGTTATGTTTTCTCCGTTCCTAGCCCTCTCTTCACCCCCTCCACCCTTCCCTATTTACAAAAACTTTTGTTTCCATTTTATACATTTATCATAATTTTTCCTTTCCCTTCTTTCCTTTCCCCTACCCCTCCCACTACCCCTCCCCCTTTGGACCTTTTCTTCCTATTTTGCATTATCAATTATTCATTCTAATCATTGGTACATTGTAGGCATACAATTTAATGACATTCATCACTGGAAATTTGCACCTTTACATAGTCTCTTTTGGTTCTTATTTTTCACCCTTCCCCTGCGCTCCCTTCAACCCCTCCATCCCTGCCTATTTACAAAGATTTTGTTTCCATTTTTCCATTTTCTCATATTAATTCCATTCCCTTTAATTTCCCCTACCCCTCCCACTTCCCCTTCCCCCCTTTTTTTCCTATTTCACATTATCTATTTATTATACGTTTTAGTCCTTATTTATACATTCAGTTTCTCACACTAGAGAAACTATTCGGTATTTATACATTTGTGTCCTATTTATTTCACTTAAGAGTATCGTCTCAATGTGCATCCATTTAGCTATAAATGTCCCTGATTTCTCATTTTTTATGGCTGAATAGTACTACATTTTATAAAAAACCCACATTTTCTTTATCCAGTCTCCAGTTGATGGGCATTTGGGCTGTTTCCAAGTTTTTGCTATTAT
>NW_004624731.1:27499783-27510583 GCF_000247695.1 Heterocephalus glaber | reverse complement strand
TAACTGCAATCTTATCTTCTATATCTGAAATTCTGTCCTCACATTGGCTCATTCTGCTGTGTAGACTTTCAATGTAGTTTTTAATCTCCTGGAAATCTATTTGAATGTGTTTTATGGATTCCACTTGTTTCCTATGTTGCGATTCCATCATGTTCCTCTGCTCCTCTCTAGATTTATTAATCATATCTTGTACTATGAGCACAATCTCTGCTGTTATCTAAGAAAGTATTTCTGATTTGTTTTTTTCCAGATTGTCTTTTCTTGCCAGTTCAGGGGATCCAGGTGGTTGAGTATCAGAGTGTTCCATCTCATTTCCCTTTGGGGTTGCTGTAGGTGATTTGGAAGTCTGGTATTGAGACTTATTTACATGTCTTCTCATTTCGACCAGGGGCGGGTGGTGGGGTGTTGTTGGTACCCGTGCGACTCACTTCCTCTGAGATGGTAGCAGTGGGACAGCGGTTCAGAAGCCCCTTCCTCGTGGCTGGGAGTGTCAGACGGATGGCAGCCTGGAAGCCCCTTCCTCTGGGCCGGGAAAGGCGGGACATATGGTGGCCCAGAAGCCCCTTCCTCTGGGCTAGGAGCGGCAGGACAGACAGTGGCCCACAAGTACCTTCCCCTAAGCTGGGAGTGGTGGGACAGCAGCTCAGAAGCCCCTACCTCTGGGCCCGGAGCGGCAGGACAAATGGTCGCCCGGAAGCCCCTTCCTCTGGGCTGGGAACGGCAGGATGGACGGTGGCCAGGAAGCCCCTTCCTCTGGGCCAGGAATGGTGGGTCAGAAGGTGGCCTGGAAGCCCCTTCCTCTGGGCCAGGAGCAGTGGGACGGTAGCTCAGAAACCCTTTTCTCTAAGCTGGGAGTGGTGGGACCTCTCTCACATTGTTCTTATCAGACAAAATTTCAACTCTGGTTACAGTCACTTTTCCCCCATTCCATGTTTATCAAGCAGCTATTTTATTGCATGGGAAGCTCAGAAAAATACACATTCTAGGTGACAGAATTCAGTGTAAATTCAAATGTACCTTTTGAGCTGTGCTTCATTGATTCTATACAAAGTTTCAGCAGTTGAGGACCATTTTGGATAAGAGAAATTAATCCTGTACACTGCAATAAAAGGTACCACTATTTTGCTATATGGCACAGATAACAGATAACATGTCATCATGACAAATCATCAATAAAAGGTCATATTCCATATACTGTTTAATAAAGTTGGGGAATATAAACATATTTTGGCAAGATTTTTAAGATTTTTAAGCATAACAATTCAAAAAAATAATACACAGTGCTATAAAGAATATGTTATCTGTTGTTATGAAAAAGCTCAGCCACTTCCATAAAGTTTTTCTGATTTTGCATTCCTTCCCATGCCAAATAGACCTGGGCTGGGTTATGGGTTAGGTCATCCTCATATTTGTTTCCATATTATCCTATACACTTGTATCTTTTCACTGACCAAACTGTCTTATTTATCTACTGATATTTCTTCTATTAACCTGAGAGTAGGGACCATATATTATTCATCTTTGTAAGCCTGGGAAGTAGTATAATATCTAGAGCATGTTAAATGAATAAATAAGTGAATAAATTTAGAGTATCTTATTCTCCAAGGCTTTATTATATTCATGTTATTAGCTTACGGAATTCCAATTCTAAGTACAGTTTTTAGAACAAACTAAATCAGAACAGGACTTCTGTTAAAAAATACACATTCCTGGACTATCTCTGAAACTTCCAGGATGAGCTTCAAAAGTCTATGTGTATATATACATATATATATATATTTTTTAAAAAGTTTCCTACACAATTTTGATACATAGACTTGAAAAACATGGAAGTACACCAGTATTTTCTATAAAATTATTTCAAAGGTTTAACATTGTCTCCTCTAAAAGGCCGTAACTCCTCTGAGAATTCTGACCATGTAATGTAATTCCTTGGGAACATACCCCGCCATTCCGTACTGGGAATTAAACCCATTAAACCCAGGGTCTTTACACTGAGCTACATTCCTAGTGCTGTTTTTTTTTTTTTTTAGTTATTTTGAGATAGTGTTACACTATGTGGCTAAATTGCTATCTAGGCTGAACTCCAGATAATCCTGCCTTAGCCTCCCAAGTCTGTTAGCCAGTACCCTTTGGGATGTATAAACTCTTAAGCCATTCTGACTTATTCATCTGCATGCTCCATCACAAAATATCTTCCCTAACCAAATCTTTTCATGTCTTCCTCTAGAATTGGATGAGAAGGTATTCCCCTTCTTTTCTAATTTGCTCAATTAATACTGGCTAAATTTATTTATGTTTTATTAGTATAGTATATGCTTGCAGTACACAAAGATTATATTCACCATGAAGAGTTGGTACATATACATAACTAAGAACTTAAAACTAGTAGCATATAGTTTATAGCTATAACGTTGTATATTTTACATGGGTGAGTAATCTCCAAGGGAAAGCTTAACATTATAAAAAGCATTGTAAAATAAATAAATCAATAAAAAGCATTGCTCTTGAGAAGGTTAGTGGCACTCTGGTGCAACACTAACAGCCCAACTCAGTGGTGGTGGTGGTGGTGGTGGTGGGGTAGTACCAAGCTACAAAAGTATGATTTACATTTAAATCCAGTCATCAAGACTGATACTTAAAGCCACTAAAGACCTTACAGCTAACAGGGAAGGATTTTCTCATGGGAAGTACTATAGTAATATATGCTGATCATCAAATGGGAAAGAGCAACACACTCTACAATGCTGCTGCCACTTTGGGACCTTCTCATTTACTCATCTCTGGGCTTTCTATTGCAACCAAACAAAGACCACATACAAATGGTTTTGTTTCATTTGAAGAGTTCATTGTAACTTTGAAAAAGTAGAAACTAATTTAGTAAGGAAAATGAGGCAGGTAAAACCCTGCCTCAAAAAACCAAACCGAACCAAACCAAACCAAAATGAAACAACCAACACTCAATGCTGTACATGCTAATAAGTCTGGCTTATTATCTGTCTCTATAAAACTGTTACTAGAGAAAGAAAAGTAGAAAGTCTTGGACAGGAGTGGGAGAAAAAAAGGCAGAAAACAGCAATAAGAAAAGTATATATCATCTTGGCTATCCTCTTCACTCTGATTAATCTTTCTCCAACCCCTTTTACCTCATCTCTGTAACTCCAAGTTGCTCCTTCTTTTCTTTCTAAATTTTCTTTTTAGTTTTTATTTATTTTTTCTAAATTTTCTTTTTAATTTTTATTTATTTTTTATTGACTTTATTGGTACATTTAGGTATACCTGATGATCATGTTCATCAAGAATTTGTACCTGTACATGATATATCTTGATTCTTATTTTTTTCCCATTCCCTTGCCCTCCTTTCAACCCCTCCACCTCTCCCTATAGATAAGCTTTGTTTCCATTGTTCCTTTCTTGGTTTCAATTTCTTTGTTTACCTTCTTTCCTTTCCCCTGCTCCCTCCTCCTTACCCTTTCCCTTTGAACATTTTCTTCCTATTTCACAATATCTATTATACACTTTGGTCTTAATTTACACCTTCAGTTTCTCACACCAGAGAAATGATTCAGTATTTACACATATTCCTGGGTATGGTGGTGCACTCCTATAATCCCAGCTACTTGGGAGGCTGAGGCAGGAGGACTGTAAGTTCAAACCCAGCCTGGGCAATTTAGTGACTTAGCAAAATCCTGTTTAAAAAAAAGGGGGGGGGATATGACTTAGTGGGAAGGGAAGTCCCTGGGTTCAATCCCCAGTACCACACATTACACACAAACAAAGGCTGGGGATGTAAGTCAGTGGTAGAGTGCTTGCCTAACACACATGATGCCCTGGGTTCAATCCTGTCTGCCAAAACAAAATACCTCGTTTACAGACACATGTGGAATGGTGGCATGAATCTGTAGTCCCCCTGCTTGGGAAGCTGAGGTAGGATAAGCACTTGAACCCAGGAGTTCCATGACAGCCTGGGCAACACAGTGAAACCCTGTTTCCTAAAACAAAACACCACACCCAAACCAAGTAACACAACAAAAGCCTCACTGGCTCACCTGGTTCAGCGTAATCTCTATACAGATGATTCCAACTCCAGAATTCTCTCTTGAGCTTCAGCACCTCATTTCTAAATGCTTTCTGGACAGCTTCAATTAGAGAAGCTCACAGATATCTCCCTTCACCAAGTCCAGAACTAACTTAGCATTTTTTTCTCTTTCACCCTTTGGGAATAGTTCATCTACTCAGTTGGCCAGGTCACTTAATTGTCAACACTTAGTAGAATTTTACATGCTTCAATTGCATGCTTCAAATGCACATCACTTTCTCTTTGGAATTGGTAGTTTATTTTTTAGACCACTGCTACATCATAGAACAGTGGTGGTGAACCTATGGCATGGGTTCTATAGTGGGCTATTTGTATCATTAAAAGCTCTAAAAGGTTTGCCATCACTGCTAAAGAACTTTCTGTAATGATGTAAATGTCCAATATGGTAACCACTAGTAACATGTGACTCCTGAGTCAAATTTAAATTGCCATACAACCTGGGAGTAGTGGTGCATGACTATAATCCCAGCACTAAGGATTCTAATGCAGGAGGATCACTGTAAATGTGAAGCCAAGCTGGGCTAGAGAAGCCAAGGCCAGTCTGGAATACATAGTGAGACCCTATACCAGTGGTGGAGAACCTATGACATGTGTGTCACAGCAGTCTATTATCATTGAAAGCTCTAAAAGGTTCGCCATCACTGCACCTATAACAACTCTATAAAAGGAATGTAAATATTATGTATTATACTACAAACATGTACAAAAGAAACTGAACAACCAAAAAAAAAAAAGCAAGAGAATCAAAAGATGAGTAGACAGGGGAGGGAAGGAAAAGAAAAGGTATGAAAAAAAGAATCAAGATGTGTTATATACATATACCAACTTCCCATAAAGAATGTAAACATTATGAACTACACATATGTACTAATAAAATAAAATTTAAAAAAAAACAACAAAAAATGCCATAAGAGACTAGTGGTCCCTGTATTGAACAACATCAGAATACTTATTTTTTAATACTGTTGTGGAATAAGAGGTGTTTTGTATACAGCAGTGATCAAGAACACAGACTCTCAAACCAATAACTCAACCTTGGACAAGTCACATAATCCCTCTGTGCCTCAACTGCTTTATGTGTCAAACAGGGACATTAGCAGTATTTACCACCCAGGTATGTTTTAGGAATTAATTTGTATATAAATTGCTCCCTAGCCAAAGGAAGCACTAAAAAACGTTAGCTATCATTATTGTTACTTTAAAGATCATTAATATAGATAAACCTTGTGCCACCTACTAGACTCATCTCATATTCTTAGCGAGGACAAAGGTTATGCTTCTTTTTATTTCTCCCCAGTGCTTTGTACATTGTTATGCTATCTAAAGAAGAATTCAATAAATATTGATTGTATGTAATGTGTAGAGTTAAAATCCCATGAAAATGAATTAGAAATGATAAATCAATTTCCTTATTTATAATTTGTGAAAAGATTAAACTTTGAAAGTCTTGCTTTCATAATTAGGAGTGACCATGCACTTATAGTACTCCTTTAGACTTGTAATATCAAAATTAGAAGACAAAAATGAATAAACAACACCATAAAACTTTTCTTTTCTCTTCAGTTATGAACATCTCTGTATTGAATACTGAATCCAAAATGTTAATAATTACTGAGTACCTACATTAAACTCATTAACTTTACCCAGTATTTGAAATTAAACAATTACATTATCACCTCTACTTTTAGTTAACTCTGAACAAATCTGAAATGAACTAAATGAGGTAACTGTTTCTAATAGTTTTGAAAAGTGGGTATTCATGAATCTATACTAATTCTGGAGACTCCCTCTCCTGGGTCTTAGTAACACAGAAACTGTAATTGCAATATAAAAGGTGCTATAGAAGATAGCTTCCAAGTTATTTAGGTAAAAGTTTTATATGCTTTAATCACTTTTCTTCTAGAAGGAAGAACAATTCATTTTATAATAATAGTCAAAATGATTTACATGTCTATGACAACTTTAAGATTGTAGTTTAAAAATGCCTTTTACTTATATTGTCACTCAAGAAATGCATTCTTTTCAAAAATGGAAGACAGATTCACCAGCCCAAGATTCAATGAACAGAAATAAAAGTAAGGTCACTTTTAGCTCTATGTGCCCCATTCTTCTACAATAATGCAATTCAGATCAGACTGGCTTTAAAGGAGTCAATTATTATCACATCCATTCCAATAAAATCAGTCACATTATTATACATTTGTTTTAAGACTACTCTAGCTTTTACTCTTGTCTCTTCTTGGACATTTTTATGCACTTCCCAGAGTTTCTGGAACTATGTTAAAAGTTAAAAAATCTGCAGTCTAGGATAAGGGACAATAACAAGGGATCTCTAACTTCACCTTTTCCAAAAGCAGGATTATTGCTATTGTTACTTCTAAAATTCAGTCAGAGTCTGGAGAACAGTTATGGCTTGTATCTAGATGTCCCTCCAAAGCCTCATGCACTCATAGATGGGGCTTTTCAGAGATGGCTGGACTTAGGGTGTGTGATACTTGGATTAAGGTTGTGTGGTACTGGACTGGTCCACTGATTTGTTTAGCACAGTTCTAGGCATGGATTGGGAAGGCCTACACTGGGTGTGGGTGGCACCGACAAGTAGGCTTGTAGCCTATGTAAAATAAAAGAGAAAAGGAGGTAGATGTTCCTGCTTTATTGCCTCCTGCATACCTTGTCATGGACTGTTCCTCCTTGGCAATGCATCTCTACAATACTGCACTTCCTTAGAGCCAGCTGACTATGGACTGAAACCTCTACAAATTGTGAGCTAAAATAAACCTTTCCTCCTTTAACTTGTGGGTGACGGGTATTTTGTCCAAACAACAAGAAAGTAACTAAGACAAGAACTGATTTGGCCTGCTCTCTGGGACTTACACAAGGCATTAACTGTAGACACAATCAAGTCTCCACTCTCATATACAGGGGGCTGCTGAGATAAAAGTTTCTTTTGGAAACTTTGCTACCAGTAATAAAGAATTTTACATACCTGTTACCCTAGTTATCATACATATTGGGCCCTTAACTGGTCTCTCATAATCTTGACTCCAAACTGCTTTCTGCTTTATCTACCCATCATCATTCAATCCTCAATTGTTTCTTTCTCCAAATACTTCCACTGTCTCCTAGAATTTTACTCTATGGTCACATAATTTCAATACATCTTATTCTCAACCTGATTGTATTAACCAAAGCCTACTACTACCCTGAATATACACCTTTTCCTTATGCTTCTCAGATAGATGCTGCTCACTTTTAAACACCCTAATTATTTTCAAATTGTGATATAGGAAATGTCTTACTTCACAAAACTACTCCCAGTATGTTATTCCTATACCCTTATTGGTATAAAAAAAACCTATGTTTGTTATAGGCTCTGAATTGTTAGCTAAATTTTCTTCCCTCTCCTCTTGCCATATAGCTAATACCTAACAGCATTCTATCAGCATCTGATTCTTAAGAGTTGTACTTCTCTGCTCTAAGTCCTATGATTGACCATTTCTCTTCACCCAGAAAAGTGATTCTACATGCTACCTACTGTTCCTCAAAGTACTGTTCATCTCTAGCACAATCACCTTAAGTGTTTCTTAAGATGCATATTCCTGGATACCATGTCTAACTCTGAATAAGAATATATAGGGGCAGCATCCAAGAATCAAACTAAAAGATGAAAATTGTCAGACTGGCTACTGAACACAAATTTGCTTATATCCTACTTACAAGAGGCCTGCCACAGATATAAAGACACAGGAAGTATGAAAGTGAGATGATGGAAATAAGATATGTCACATGAACACTAAGTTGGTTTATCTATTTTAATACAAAGACAAACTTTACAGTACAATGTACTATAAGATGTAGAGAGGGATACAATAAAATGTTTAATCCTTTAGGATGTTTAAGCAGCCTTAACCTAATAAGATAATCTCACATACATGAAAAAGACAGAATTAAGATGAAAAACAGAAAAATCTACATGTAGGAGATTTTAGTATTCATTCTTTAGTAATTAATGAAACAGGGAGACAAAAAACACAATAGAGATAGAGAAGTGAACAAAATGATTAACAGTCTTAACTCAATTGACATACACAGAACAGTGTGCTATCAACAATTACTGAACATGCACCTATTTCATGTGTGCATGAAGTATTTACCAAGATTGGCCATAAAATAGGACATAAAGCAAATTTCAAAAAATTTTAAAGGATGAAATCATAACAGCATCTATTCTCTGAGCACAATGAAAGTAAGCTAAAAAGCAATAATTAAAAGACAATCAACATTGCCAAGTGCTTGAAAATTAGGAAGCATATTTTAAAAGTCAATCACAATAGAAATTACACAATATTTTCATTGAAAGATAATGAACAAAATCTCAGGGATGCAGTGAAGGCTGTGTGACTTGCTAGAAATTTTAAAGCCTCAGAGCTCTGAAAGAAAGCCTGAAAGACATCAGTGAAACAACTACTCATTTCATTAAGTTAGAAAAAAGACAACCAATTAGACCTAAGAAAGCTTGGACATTATGAGGATAAGAGCAAGCACCAGTGAATACAAAACAAACGTAAATATAGAAAACCAACAAAGCCAGAGACTGGTCTTTGATAGCTCTCTGGCAAGACTGATAAAGAAAAACACAAATAAACAAAGCAAAAAAATTACACACACCAGAAAGAAAAAACGAAAAACTCTCTGTAGGATTTGTAGTAACATTCTTATTGTTCAAATGTCTTATTCAAAGATAATAAGAAACCAGAAAACTACGTTTTTGACAACCTAAATGGATAAATCCTTTCAAAAACATAAATCACCAAAACTGACAAAAAGTTTCACATTTTATTTAATGTTATTTTAAAATTTCCTATATAAGAAACTTTAGTTCTAGACAGTTTCACCTGTGAATTCAAATATATAAGAAAGAAATAATCTTACGCAATCTCTTACAGAGAACACTCACAGAGATAATAGTTGCCAACTCACTTTATGAGGCTTGCATAAGCCTGATACCAAAATCCCATAAGGAAAATATAAGAAAGGAAATTAGTAGGGCAATCTTTCTCATGAATTTACATGAAACTATCTGAAAATATATTAGCATATTGAATCTAATGATATATGAAAAGACTAGAGCATCAAGTACACTATTGGATTTATTCTAGGATTACAAAGTTGCTTTAACATTTAGATATCAAACAATATAATTTACTGCAGTAATATAATAAAGCAGCAAAAATTCAATACTTATTCATGATACAAACTCATCATTTGCAATAAAAAGGAACTTAACTTAATGTAGTAAAATGTAACTACTAAATAACCTATAGCAAACACCTTACTCAGTAGTGTTATATTGAAAATTTCTTCTCTAGAGACTGGGAATGAAACAAAGTCATTTTTTATTGACTGTACTTGTTAACTTTTCTATTGGTGGGACAAAATATTAAACACCTGCAAATTAAATAAAGAGAGGTTTATTTGGCTCATGGTTTCAGAGGTTTCAGTCCATGGCCAGTTGGCACCACTGCAGGACCATAATGGTGAAACAAAGAAGTCTCCAAAGCCACACCCCCATGACCCACTCAGATACACCCAATTGTGCGCCACTAACCATAACGACAATTAAGCTTAACCATCACATTCTACTCTTTGTCAGCTTGACACCCAAATATGACTCCTTAGACCATATTTAATCTCCAAATAGAGAAAAATAACAGGGTCATAATTTTGCCTAACATAATGTAACCTGCATACAACCAAACCCACAATAATCCCTTCCCCCAAATAATCCCCTCCTTTTCCCCATCTGAAATCTCAACAGTTACAGCACTGCTCAAAAGTCCAACTCCAATGTCTCACCTGAAACTCACAGCAAACTCTTAGCTTTGAATCCCCATAAAATTTTAAAAAGCAGGTCACATACTCCCAAACTACAATGGCACAGTGTAAATATTCCCATGTAAAAAGGGAGGAAGAGGGGATAGAAAAGAATAGGATCAAAGAAAGATCAAGACCCAGCAGAGCTGGGTATTTAATTTAATATTAAATTATTAAATATTAAATCCTATAGACCCATGTCTGGCATCTAGGCTCATGGTGGGAAGATGTGTGTTCCAAAAGGTAAGGGCAGTCACACCCATGTGGCCTTATTGGTTGCAGCCAACGTGACCTCTCTCTTGGCCTACCACTAGCTGTCTGTGGCTTTTCTCTGTACATCTTGTACACTCTTAGTATCTTTGACTTCCTGGAGTTTCCACTGTACAGTACCCTTAGCTTTATTTCCACAGCATCATGCACTTGGCTCTTTAGGGCATACTGCCTAGCCTCCCAGGTCTTCCTTCGAAATCTGGGTGAACGTTTCCATGACCCCACAACTCTTGTATTCTGTATGCTGACAAACTAGCCTTACATGGACAATGCCAAGGTCTGCTGCTGGCCCAAGCAGTAGCCAGATTCCCCTGGACCGTGGCTGCAGTGGCTTCTGAATGCCTGGACAGCTGAGCAAAATAAAATGAATCCCACAGATCCAATTCCCTTGGCAGCCCTACTTGAGCAGGGATCCTAGGATTCTCTTCTCAAATGAAAGGTTTACACTTCTACACTAAGAATGTCATGGGTAGGGTCTTACTGATTCCTGAGATTCATTCCAGGTATGTTTCTTTTTGTCCCATTTCAAAGTTCTTTTTTTTTTTTATTAAATTCTT
>NW_004624731.1:27436062-27488526 GCF_000247695.1 Heterocephalus glaber | reverse complement strand
AGGTACAATTCCCAATGAGAAATGTAATTGTGTTGTATACCTACAATGTACCAATAAAAGAATTTAATAAAAAAAAAAAAGAAGAAGTAAAAGTAAGAACACCATCCACTGGTCCTCCACTGTACTCTGTACATTTGCCTACAGAGCACTTTAAACACTAATACTCTTGTCTGTTTATACCTTTTATTTATTCTGTTTAACTTCCTGGAGGGTTTAGGCTGGGTTTTACTTATCTTTTTTTATATTCAGAAACAGGAGCCTTAATTTGTATTTGTTTAGTGACTAACAGTTTACATGTTAATATATAATTTTCATAAACATCTTAAATATCTCCTTAGTGCTTCAGAAAGTACACCAGTCTCCTATTATTACGTATTTAGGCTATTTTGAAATCTTTACTAACCTAAGGAAAGCTTTCATTTGTTAAAAAAATTATTTAAAATTATTCCCTTAGTATATCTTACCAGAAGTAAATTAATATGTAAAAGAAAAAAATTAAAGTTCTTGATAGTGACAAACAATGTTCATCTGGTTATACTGTCACCAGTCATACACATGAAGCTGCATGGAAACTTGTATTTCAAAAATACCATTTAGTTTTTTTTGTGTGTGTGTTTTTTTTCTTTGCTGATTTGTTAAGGAAAAAAAAGTGACATCTTTCTTTACTCTGTATTTCTTGACTTTCTGGTAAACTTATACATTATAATAATCTTTGCAAATAAACTGTCTTTCCTCTTATGAATTTTCTGTTCATGTACTCTGCCTATTTATCTCTTGGGTTTCAGTGTTAACAATTTATGTGACTTTTTATACATTAAAGACATTAATTAACCATCTTATATAATTGAATCTAACATTTTTCTTAAATTTCCCTTTTATTCTTATTGTTTAAATACAGACATTTAAGGACTCAAACTTAAGATCTGTTTTTGTACTTACTGCATTGCATCTGATGTCTATAATCTGTAGGGTGTAGTGACCTTTGTGTTTGCATAAAGGTTTATGTTAGAGGCACATCTCAGCATTTAGTTATCAGCCTGATACCACGGTCTAACCACAGTTTAATTTTGACTGGGTAAATATCTTTATGAAGTAATACTGTATAGATCTTCATGAATTGTTTTGGGAGATAACTTTTAGCCAATATTGGATGGAACAGTTGAAGTGCCAGGAAATAGTGGGTAACTGTTCATTTCTTTAAGAATTTTGCGAAGTTCTGATTCTATGTTTTTAACTTTTTAACTAAATTAAATGAAAAGAATATACTTGAATATACTTTGGGGGAAAAGTCCCAACATAATCAAATAAATGTCAGCTCCAATACAGCTGCTGGTAATGTTAAGCTCATCCCTAATATCTGAAAGAACAAAGACAAATCAGTACATATATGTTAGACTTTCCAAATTCTTCACCAAATTATCAAATATCTCTCTAGGATACAAAACAAACCTTTAAATCTCATTATTCCTTTATATATTTGTGAAAGCTTCAAAATTTCACAAGGGAAATAAGCCTTTCTTCAAAAACAAACTTTGTAATTTAAATATAAAGGCAGACAAAGCGTAAAAGGTGTATTTTAACCTGTCAGACAGAAAATCACTGTTAAAAAGAAATTGGTAAGGGGCCGGGGATTTAGCTCAGTGGTTTTGCTGCCTGCTGCACAAGCGCAAGGACCCGAGTTCGATCCCCGGTACCAAAAAAAAAAAAAAAGAAATTGGTAAGAAAACTATAATTGACTTTGTACATATAGCCTAATAGTGAATGTGTGATAAGATCAATCACTTTTCTGGTGGGCATATCTGTGTCTTATTTTACAACTAAAGCATAATTGGGGGGGAGGTTTACTAATTGCCTGAATGCTTTTCCCTCATTTAGTGTAGCTGCCAGCTTCCAATTCTACTAGTTAATGTCATATATTGATTCTATGGTGGTTTTTGTTTTTTGGGGTTTTTTTGCATTTTAGTCTTAGGGATTGAACACAGGGCTTTTGCACTGAGTTACATCACTCTAGCCCTTTACTTTTACTTTGAGACAGGCTGAATTCGAACTTGTAATCCTCTTGCTTCAGCTCCCAGAGTATTGGGATTATAGGCTTGTGCCACCTTGCCTGGCTTGATTCTAGTTATAACCCTAGCACCTAATACAGTCCTTGTGAAACATATAATAAATCAACTAGTTCCCACAGTATGTATCATGGTTGTGAGATACAATAGAAAAGGGAATCAAAAGGAACATCTATTCTACATATCATGAAGAACTGTGCTAGCTCTTTTTAAATTGTACTTGGTGCTACACTTGCCAAGCCCCTTTAAGTCACCATTACTCTTCATAAAACTGAGTGATTTTATTAAATTGATTTCAGCACCACTTCATGCTACACAGTGGAAGAAGTGAGGGTAATATAATTTGGGATTTTGCTCATAGAATTTCATAATGCAACTTTTAGGAGAATATTAAGTAACGCTTTCTGTAAGATACTTTGTAATGCAAATAATCTTTAGCAACGTGAGAAGTCCTTAACTTCCCTCTCCCCACTTCAATTTTATATACTTTCTTTAAGGCTAAGTTTTAAACTCTTTTGGGATATGTTCTCTTTACCTCCAACCAGCTGGCACAGTATCTCTGCTGACAGCACAAATTCAAAGGTCAACTCCAGAAAACTCTTAAATGCATGCATGGTTAGCACTTATTCCGGTTCTAAAGGAGAACTGGATGGGAAGTTGTGGTGGGAAAGAAAAAAGCAATGAGGCAAAGGGGAAAGAGAAACTTCAATTGTAGTTCGCAAACGTCCAAGGTGCTGAAAGAATTTAACATTAAATTAGTCTCAATATTAAGTTTCAGCTGCTTCACAAAGTGGTCCTTATCTTAATCTCTCTTTCCCCTACAATGTAGCACATAATAGGTTTTTGATTAAATGAGAACAAGGAAAACAAGGAACCCAAGACCACCACTTAACATTTCATTGCGTAATACAGCTTAATATTTAAGTATGTGGACTCTGGGTTCAAACTAGTTCTGTTATTTGCAGCTGTCTGCCTCATTTTTCTCATCTTTAAAATGGATTTACGGGTCTGATCTTAGAATTAAATGAGTTAATACATGCAAAGTGCTTGCTTGTCTGCGTCATTCTTAGTTGATTTAAGGAACAAAATCTCTAGAAAGGCACGGCCCTACTAACTTCTGCATGCTTACCAAGGGGCTAAAGCAATACCCAAACCTGGATACTTTTAAAAATAAGCCAACTGACAACATGCTCTAGACTATGGCCACCCATCAGAACGAGGTGGAAGCCAGCGAAGGCTGAAAATGTCAGCGCTCCTCGCCCCGCCCGCCCCCAGCGCGATGCCGCCACCAGTTTGTCAAATGGAGCAAAGTCCCCTGGGAAGTGTAGTCTTTAGTCCTTGAGAAGAACTTCAACCATGGACTTAAGAGCCATAAGCAGTGAAAGGTGTGGGGTGTTGGCTAACTCAAAAGTGTGCGGAGCTACAGAGTTGTGTTAGGTCACTTACCTGAGTCTCCCAACACCAGTACTTTCACCCGATCCAGGGATGCCATCTTACCACTGCCTCCTCTTGGTTAACGCCTGTTCCGGGATTCTAGACCAATCAGAGAGCGGCATGGGGATCAGGAGCCTTCAATTTCATTGGCCGCTCAGAGTTCGACAGTCTTGATTGAAGGCTTCACTGTGCTTATTGGCCCGTCTGGTTAAAGGGAGTGGGTTTACCAAGGCTGGTCGCAGGAATAAAGCGTTTTCTTTGTCGCACAGATGGCGTGTGCTCCTGTAAGCCGGTAGTTGAGAAGCAGAGGGAAGCTGTAGTAGGGGAGTGTTCCTGGATTCGCTTCGGTAAATTTCGGTAAACCTTATTCCTTGTTCCCAGTTCCCTGGCCTGGCGTCTCTCTCCTCTTTATTTACTCCTGTCTCGCTAGGCACCCTCTCGCCTTGGTCCTCCAAAGAATCACTGACCCGGGAGCTGCCCATGTGCGACCTCGGATAGGACAAACTTAGCTGCGCCGTGCATGTGTGTGGCCCTGGACCCATGTGGGTTAGTCTGAGGGAGCGTCTCGGGGTCTTGTGTGGGGAGAACTGAACACTATTGATCCCAACTCGGACTTCACGGTTTGTGCCGCTTTTTATGTGTGAAGATGGAGCGTGTTGTGAAATACAGCCTGTACAGTAACAGAAAACTGCAGCCAAATGTGTAGAATCCAAGTTCATCCAGAACTAGAATAGTAGTATGTTGGAATAATCTAATTGAACACCTTGCATCCGCTCCTTTTTCCTTTTATTCTCCTCCCTGAACTCAGCATTTTTTTTAAAACCACAAATTTGATCCAGTCACCTCCTGCTTAAAGTTAGTTAAAAAAAGAGGGTGGCTTACAGTTGTCTTTTTCTATTAGCGAAGCAAGAATGGAACAAGTGAACGTGAGGAAGTTGTTAAAATGGGCATGTTGGAAGAACACGTGGCTAGGAGATGTATTGAAAGTTTTTTGTAAGTACTTGACTAGCCACCGATGCTCGAAGTTCCTTGGTGAACATGATGAAGCCCCTGGTCTTAGACATAGTCATGCAGCAAGTACAAGAATGGGAAAGAGATATGAGGATGTATAAAAGGAGATTATTCTATGCTACCACAAGGGGCCTGGGAAGGCCTCTGCAAGAAAATGACACTTGAGACTTGACGGATGAATAGGAAAAAGGAGTTTGGACCTAGCTTCAGGAGCAGAGAGAAAGCATATGTGGCTCCTGCATTTGAGAGTATGCTGGTGTCTCTGGGTAACAGATTGACAGTTGTTCCTTTCAACTTTATTTCCCTAACTTTGTGCCTGGGTGTTTGTATGATTACAATACCTGTGGGTCTGGACTGGGGATGGGGATAGGTGACTTTGGACGATGACTGATAGACTCTAAAGATAAAAAAGGAAACGAGGACTCTTAGAGATCACACACTCAAATCTCCAAAAACCAGACAAGTGCCTTTTCTAAGTGTGAACTGCTATTCAGCTTCAGCTTATTGTTTCCATGTGGAAATGTAGGCTTACTTTTTGCTCAGATATTTCTAGTTTTCAAGAGGAGCTGGAAGTTGAAATTTATGCAAACCCATAATTTTTAAATGTTGACAGCGAATTCACAAAATGTTCAAAACATTCCTTGGATAAAACAATGTGTATTGCCTGCCTTTTACACCTCTGTCTTAAGTTAAGAAATCTAGAGATTGAATTAGGAGATGCAGCTTGAATGGGAAATGGGAGGTGGTGGAGAAGATAAGACAGTGGTCAGGGAGAGGATTTCAAAATACAGCTTGACCTCATTCCTGAGCTCCAGTTTTATTTGTTCAGCTACTTGCTAGGCATTTTCAGAGGAATATGTTATGTTTTATCCGCGAAGTTAGACTTCTCATAATGAACACTTCATTCCTTCCAAAGTTACTCTTCAGGTGTTACCTATTTCCACAGTACTTTTCTTGGTTACAGTGTCTGGAAGTAAAGAGTTTTTAATTGCATTTAGTCCATTCATCAACTGATAGAGACACTATTTATTACTCTTTATATAAGAAGAAATTGAGGCTGAGGATTTTCTGGTGTCACAGTATAAGAAGTGGCTTAACAAGACCCAGTCTCTAAAGGGGAGAAGGCTAGGTATGTGGGTCAGTGCAAAGGCCCTGTGTTCAATCCTCAGTACCTCCCTCCTCCCCCCCCAAAAGTGGAACTGGGATTCAAAACCCTAGACTTTTTGATTGCAGAGTCCTTAATTCCACTCCCTTGCTCTAATCTTTAGAGGTCCCTAGGCACAGGGAACAGGCTGAACAATTAAATGGCACAGGGACCTCTCCAGGCAGGATGTGCATCGGCAAGACATATAATAGCTAGGGACAAAGATTGTCTAGAGCAGCAATCAGGACTTTTGCTTCATATTAGAGTCATCTTAAGAAAGTGTTTTAAATTAGTGTGATGCCTTATCTGGCCCTCCCAGACCAGCTGAAACAAAACTTCTGAGACTAGGGGCCAGGATTAGTATTAAATACTCCCCAGATGATTCTGCTATACAGCCAGGCTTGAGAATCACTGATCTGGTGCATTGAGTGTATGGGGGAAGGGGAGGAGAAAGCAATAGTAGGAAGTAATACTGAAAATATAGGTTATATTGACATTTGTCTGTTATTCTTTGGTCTTTGGACATTTCTGAAACCATTTATTGTATTCTGCCGACTGGCAAATGTGCAAACAACAGAAAACCAAAGCTGAGTTTAAGTACATTGTATAGACTAACTGGGAAAGGAGACCAAAATAGGTTCAGTAATGTGCTATTATTCTTTTAGTATTGAATACAGATATCCTTAATGCCTAGGGTGACAAGAAGGATCTTGGATGCTGGTGTGGATCTAGGTGTTACTTTGTTATCTCCCCTTGTATATAGTTACACCTGAGTATTTATAAACAAGTGTATATGTTATTGCAACTGACTCCTCCCTTTAATTTTTCCTTTATTTGAGGCAGACTATATGTGTGTGTGTGTGTGTGTGTGTGTGTGTGTGTATGTATGTTTTTTTAAACCCGAAATATGTGTATAGCTTGGTTATATAGGAATTTCTTTATGGTATGGTACAGTGTTTATAAAAATATCTCTTATAGAAAGGAGCATTAAATCTGATGTTGTGGGTAACCACTGATTTCAAATGAGAGGTTCAGTTGAAACTAGTTTTAATGATAGAATATTATTCCTCATTGATGTAGTTCAGTGGGGTACTCTTGTTAAAAATCTCTCTAATCTTAGGGAGATTTCACCAGATGTAGTCTGTGGAGAGCCTGGCCATTTGTACTTTGGACTGTCTTAAATTGGTATGGAAGGTGTTCTTTGTCCTTCCTGCACACTTTACTTATATTTTCATTTATTAATCACAACACCACCATTATCTTTACTTTGTAGAGGATAAATTATGACTTAAAAGTTATTTAAAGGGTTTGGTCAGGCCTATACAGCTACCAAAACACAGAAACATGTGCCAGTTTGGGACTTTGTGAGGACAGCTTTCCACTATGACATGGAAACTAGGCGTGTGTAGTTTCTGTTTTGTCCTATAAGGAACCTGGTATTTAAGGATATCTCCTCCCTACCACCACCACCACCTTTTAAAATAACAAGATGGTGTTTACTTAATTATCAGATTTCACTTTTCAAGGTTGGTAAAACTGTCTGGATCTAAGTGTTGATTTCTTTCAGATTTACAACAGTTAATGATTTTGCCAAAGTCCCAACTGGTGATTACTTATGGTATTGATTGTTGTGATTTTATTGTGAAAGCATGATCCTTTAAAACTTTCTCCAGTCTTGGTAGAAAAATTTTACTCAAGAAAGGAAACATAAACACTTTAAAGATGTGCTAATTTTGGGATTTCTCAGGAGGTTTCCAGTGTTCCTAGAGAATATTAAGAATTATAGCAGGCCTGGTGGAGTATGTCTATAATCCCAACACTCTGGAAGGCTGAGGCAGGAGGACTGCAAATTTGAAACCAGCCTGTGCAACTAGCAACTTAGTGAGACTCTGTCTCAAGGTAAAAAATTAAAAAAGAGCTGGTGATGTAGCTAGGTGTGAAGGCCCTGGAGTCAGTCTCTAGTACTGGGGGAAAAAATGTATTTCTGTGTTTCTCATTCTGAAATAAAGTGGGCTTGATATAATATGTCATTGTTATAAATAAGCCATTTTTTAAAATTGAGCACTGTCAATCATGAAAGTAACCATATAAGAAATATATTCAGGTTGGGGGTTTAGCTCAGCAGCAGAGCGCCTGCCTGGCAAGTGTGAGGTCCAAAGTTCGATCCTTGGTACCAAAAAAAAAAAAAAGAAATATATTCAATTTTTAGATATAAGCTTTTGTGCATTATAGAGGAAAACTGTTCTTCCCCGTTAAATGTTTAGGTATTAGAAGTCTTTTAAAGCAATGTTTGAATACCTTTGTGGCACTCCAAAATAGTAGCTACTAGCTATTAGTAACATATTAATTATTCTAGATTTAAAATAATTATCATGTCCTCATGCCTACTAATCTTTTTTTCTGAATTCAGTATATATAAAGTTGAAATTTGCTGCTAAAGATGGCAGACCCAGATGTCCTCACCGAGGTTCCAGCAGCATTGAAGAGGTTAGCCAAGTACGTGATCCGGGGTTTTTATGGCATCGAGCATGTGTTGGCCTTGGACATCTTGATTCGGAACCCCTGTGTGAAAGAGGAGGATATGCTGGAGCTACTCAAGTTTGATCGGAAGCAACTTCGATCAGTTTTGAATAATTTAAAGGGAGACAAGTTCATCAAATGCAGAATGAGAGTAGAGACTGCTGCAGATGGAAAAACCACTCGCCATAACTACTACTTTATCAATTATCGTACTCTTGTTAATGTAGTAAAATATAAACTAGACCACATGAGAAGGAGGATTGAAACGGATGAGAGAGATTCCACCAACCGGGCTTCCTTCAAATGTCCTGTCTGTAGTAGTACTTTCACAGACTTAGAAGCTAATCAGCTCTTTGATCCCATGACAGGTGAGCCTTAATCCAGTTTGTGAATCAAGTGAAATACGATGTGAACCCATTTTCTTAAATTGATTCATCTAGTTTTTAAGCCAAGCATGTACCTTTTAAAAGTGAATGGATTGGTGTGAATCAGTAGTCAATTGTACTGAGCTGGTTGTTTATGCTTTGAGAAGTTTTTGCAAAGACTTCTTCACAAGGGAGTAGATTTATCCAAGGGATTTTTCTATCTATGGCTTTTCTGTTTCTACTCCTAACCTCACCCCTTATTTACTGCTACAGCCTAATCTGAAGGACTGACTTCTACCACTCCAAGGCTATTCTCACTTTACTTTTGACCTCTTCTTTCAGCAAGTATTTGAGCACCTATTTGTGCCATTCTCTACAGATCATCTAGTTACACTACAATGTATCTATGTTTTGTTAGTGGAAGTAAAAAGTGCTATCAGGCATACATAATTAGGGCATATAATCTGAATTTAGGGAAGACCTCTGGGAGAAGTTAAGTAACAACTAAGATGGAAGGGATAAGTGAGAGTTACTGAGATAAAATAAGAGGGAGCCCTTTCTAAATTAATTAATGGATATTTACTGCTTCTTAACCATGCACCAATGGAAGAGTTTCAACAACATGTATAATTCACCTCATTTAACACCTTTTAATTTCAAAGATTTTTCTTATCAATACAATTTACAAAAAATGTATTTTCCAAAAATACAATATATCTGTCATTAGCATGAGAAATTTTAAAGTGCTGGGTTGCAGAGTTATTTTGTCTTGTTTTTAAACTAGAAAAAAGACTGTAGTTAATTACCCAGTGGATCAATTTTGCCTTATTTTCTAGAGGTAAAATCTATAGAAGGACTTATACTGTTAAATTAGATTATTCCTTTGTTATGATGGAACTTGAGAGTAGAGGTTAGTTAACCTTTAGTTTTAAAGAGTTTTAAATTTTTAATTGATAATTTCATAATTTTTAGCTTAATTTTACATTGAAAATTTTAATATAAATTTTTCTACATGAAATATTTTGTTTTAAAAATTACATATTTGTAAACATGCTTAATTTTCTAATATTTGTATATGTTATATAAGGTACATTTTATAGAATTTTTTAAAATGTTTAAATGGAAGTAACCCCAAAATCAATTTAGATTATTAACAAAAAGAGCTGTTGAGCCTGTGACCTTTACTTTGTCCTTATTTGCTGTGATGCATTTATTTTGGATGAAAAAAAATCACTTAAAAAATTGTCATTTTGTTATTAAAAACTTGTTTGAACCTATTTACCCTGAAAAGTCTTTATTAGGAGGGATCTTGGTTATAAGAAGATCTTGGTTATAAGATCCTGCTTATAAGAATTGCCTGAGTATTCTATAAAGGAGGAAGATTGTGGAATATAGCTAGAACTCACAATAGACTAGAAAGGGCTTGTGATTTTTGCCATTTACTCTAACAGATTTCTTAAAGAGCTATGGGTTTTGGTTTTGTGATTCTCTGCAGATATTGGTGTTACAATGGTCCTGTCTTCATCATCCTTGACTGCAGTGGAAGGTGTTATCCAGTTCCTCAGACAGGATAATCTGAAGTAATAATGCTTCTACTACATTTATTCATCATTTGAGTCTTAGTTAATTTCATGAAACTTTCCAAAAGGAAATGAATCCACTATTTGTATGCCATTATTTAGGAGACTGATCTAAGATGCTCTTTGCATTTCATCTATGGTTAGTGCCCAAATGAACCTAGCCATGATAGCTATGATTCATAGGTTGTAGAAGAACTAGCCAGATATCCAGATATAGCCAGAGTTATTCGAATCAGTGAGTTGAGATAGACTAAAAAGAGACATGAAAACATTTGTTTTGAAAAAAAAGCTAAAAGGCATCTACGGTCATGCCACTGTGAACATGCCTGATCTCATCGGAAAGAAAGATAACATGGTGAAATCTGGTTGTGGTCCATCTGAACAACAGCTATATTTTTAATATGAGGGCTGTTGGCAGTATGAAAATAGAAAGAAGGAGTGGTAGAGAGCAAGAAAACATCACTTACCTTGATGTTATTCCAATGGAGGGTTCCCTGATCAGCCTGTACTAATATGTTCGATTGGCAGTTCTTTTCTCCCAGCATATTCAGAGTTATTATGATTGAAAATTTATAATCATTAGGGACCCTAGTTCTGAGAATGAACCCACCTTTTGATTATGATTTAGCCTTCATTGAATTTTCCTTGAAAGAGAGAATGTGCTAAGTTGTTATTAGGCCCCCATCTACTTACTTAGTTCTGGTGTGTTTTTTTTATTGTTGTTTTTGTTTTTAACTCTTAATACCTTGATACTCTTCATTGATCTGTACATTGTCTTTAGAAATCTACAGTGTTTCTCTTCTGTCCTGTTTTGCTTGGTTTCCATCTCCTCCATTGTGAAAATGAAATAAGCATTTTGTATGTGTGGCAGGGGAGGGGAAGATTTTTCTGCACTGTCTAAATTGGGAGACTGCAGTTTTCATTCTAACCTCAGTACTGCGTAAACCTAATCCTATTTCCTGGTTGCTATTGGAGATTGATATTATTTCTGAACATGTGTCTGGCAAAATGATGGAGATAACTGCTACTTTATTCCTTTTTCAGCAGGTCTAAGGTTAAACTAGTTTATCCCTGCCATTAGGGAACATTCAGGAATTAGATTTAAAGCCTTCTACACTTTGTTTTTCTGATTTAAAAGTTCTTAAGTTTGTGGGTAGCTTTCTCACCAATGGTGGTGACTCTTAAATGAGCTCCTGAAGAGCACCTGACAGTTTTGGGTTCAAGACTCTGAGCTCAGCAAGGATTATTTTACCAGTGTCAATTGCCATACAGGCCAGTGATCTCTCTATTTCAGTTTACAGCTTGTAGGTTTTCGCCATACTTGCCTTTCCAATTTTACCTTTGGTGTTCACTCTCTTTAAATAGACTTTGTATTTCTATTTTGGCAGCTCAGCCCCACAGGTGATTTAGTTAATGGTACTTCTAAGTTAAGTTCAATAACATGTCATATTTATTTTTAGGTGTTAAGGTTGAGTGATACAGAAGTAGCTTTATATTTTCCATTTTTAATTTAAAATTATACAGCCATAATATCAGAAAATTCGAAAAAAAAATCACAAAACCACCACCTTTTGCATATTACCTTTGGGTTTAATCATGGTCTAGAATAGTTTGTTATCACTTGGTTCCTTAATGTACCAAACTCTTGTTTCTAGTTAGTGTTCAAAATATGTTTTAATAGATAGAATTTCCCATTTCCTTACTATCCCTTCTGGGTGCTTTGATTTTATCTATTTTCTACTGGTATAAATGAGGTGCTTTAAGCCTTTGTCTATCTTACATTTTATTCTTGTTAAAGTGTTTCCTTACTAATTGTCAGTAGTAGGATTATTGGGCAAAAGAATGTACTTTTACAGCTTCCATAAAAGCACATATGACACTGAAGTTTTATTGTGGGTGAAGTAAAATTATTAGGTGTTTGAATTAGAAATAGTTTGGAGGCCCATATTACTGAATTTATCTAGAGACCACAGAATCTCATTTTAAATAAACTTGGAGATGAAAAACAATTTTAATTTTTTAAAATAATATAAATATATATTTAACAAATCTTAAAAATAGGAATTGAGAGATTGTGTAGTTCAACTCATAAAATGATTGTGTGGATGCCACCTGCATCATTCCTATGTTTTCCTACACTTCTTACAAAGTAATATAATGCATAAATCTACAAGTGCATGAAGTGCTAGGATCTTTGAGACTGAATATTAGGGAAGAATATCATAGTCTTTGGAGATTGAGCTTAGTTTTGTGTAACTCCCTGAGCATGTATTTTAGAAACAATAGGTTTTAGAATCAGCATGCAGAAATCTTTAATAACTAAGTCTCTAATAACTTTAAAAATAGCTAACAGTGGAATAGATAATGAGTTCTGAGGTACTTGGAATATTCAAATAAACTTTGTATCTACATGGAATATTTGTAGTTAAACTTGGGGTTAAATCATGAGTTCCTTCTTCCCTCATGACTGCCAATAAATTTTTTTGGTTTAGACAAATCAGTTGTCTGACCCCTATATCATTGAAATTTATTTTCTATTTCTTTTAAATGCATTTTTAAATTATTAGGGTCCCATATTTGTGAGACTCTCAAAGACTTGTTAATGATGTTTGCCTTCATAGGGCAAACTACTTGATTCTGCCTTCATCTCTCAATATGTTGGACAGGAGATGTCTTGTAAGCAGTGTTTTTAGTTCTTGAAGTGCTGAAAGCACAGACAAACAAAAAGAAATCTAAGACTGTTTGCTCAATTGCTGAGGCCTCAGTCTTCTGAAATTTTGCCCAGGATGGGTTAAGTAGAAAATTATACCGGAAAGTTTAAAGGTGTGCAATTGGCTGGGGAGATGAAAGGGTAGAAAAAGTGATTATTAGAATCAGTTAAATAGCTATATAAAAACAAATAATAGAAAACAGCAAGGTACAAGTTTCTTCCCTCATCTATCCTCCTCTATCTCACACCTTTGTCTAAATTTTAAAAATTCTGCTGCTTTTCATCTTGAGAATTTGAAATCCCTTTTAAAGCCTTTGTGCTTTATGTTTTTTTGTATTTTGATGCTAAAATAGAGCTGTTTTATTTGTGGAGAGTTTGTTTTGATGCTGGCATACAACACTTAACTTGATTATGATCTTTCAAATATTCATATTAGGACCACAAACTGTTTTTATTCCCTTCTGTACTAGGAATTGAACCCAAGACCATTGCACTGAGGTACGTCCAAGCTCCTTTTTTATTTTGAGATAGGGTCTCACTAAGTTGTCCAGGTTGAGTTTGAACTTGTGATCCACCTGCCCCAGGCTTGAAAAGTGTTGGAATTACAGATGTGCACCACCATACACTGCATTAAGACTTCAGACATTTTCAGATTATCATTTTTTTGTCCCACCCCAAGCATAATACATTTTTTACTCCTCTATAGTGAGATCTAGAATTTAGGAACAAAGGATGATTATACCAAATCTAGGTAAATGCCCATTTGAGAGAAGGCTGAAGTCAATTTCATTGACAAATTTAATTTTTTGAGAGAGAAGAAGGGATTGTATTGGGTATATCATTAATACATTTGAGATTTTCTGAATTAAAAAAAATACTAACTCTGCTGTTTTTGGCTTTTAACATGCCCATGAATATTTTTGCAGTCTTATATGTTCTACAGTGAATATTAAGGGATTTTTCAAATTCTTTTTATTATAGGTAAATCATGATATGAAATGTTGCTGTTATGTGTCTTAGTAGATAGTAGCAGTTTTTTTTTATGTATTTTTTCCTTATTCAATTAAACTAAAGAAATTTCCTTTATGAAAATAGTTTGGAAATTAGAATTAAAAGATGACTGACTTTTTGAGACTTCCAACATTTGACTTAACATTTTAATGAATATCCCTCTGAATATTCTGAGTCGTAAAACTTGTAGGAAAAGTTCTGATGATGCTTTCAAGAATAGCCCAGAATGACTATATAACTGCATATTTATTAGAAGAGAATTGAGTGATTTCAGAAGGGTCAGATAACATTTGTTGGGCCTAGAGATATAACTCAGTGGTAGAGCACTTGCTTAGCTTCCATGAGGTTCTGAGTTTGATCACCAGCACCACACCAAAAAAAAAATAAAATGTTTTGTTTATAAAAACTTGTAAGTACTATGTGTATATAAACTTATTAAAGACTAAAATAGAGAAGAATGTAGACTGAGGCAGCCTGGGTTTTCCTCTGGTTGACCATCTCACTCAACCCAGTTTCCAGTCACAGTCTTTCTCTACCTAAACAACTGTTAATGGTTTAAGGTTATCATTCTAGTCCTTGGAGCTCTCATCCCCCCCTCCCACCCTTTTGAAATATAACAAGGAAAGATGATTCTTAAATATGTTGTGTAACAGCTTATGGTTACTAATGTTTGATCAATTCATACTATTGTACTTTTTTTTAGAGCATGGTTCTTACTACATGGTCCTTTTCCATAACAGTATGTTCAGTGAACATATCACTGCCAGAAGGGCTTTGTATTTTGTTTTTTAAGCACTAGCTGTAAGACAGTAAAATGGCAATATGTTAAGATTTCAAAGCCCTGGCCTCTAATCTTGGACTATTTAATAAATTATACCTTGGGCAAAGCATTTTAGGCCTTCTTTTAGCATGTGTAAAATTTAAGTTCAGTCTCTTGTATAACCATATATGGTTTCAGTCAACTCTAATTTCATACCACTCCTATTTGGAAGTAGTTGACATTTTAAAAGAATGGAGAAGCTTGGTTGTTTTATCACTGCTTCTAGAGGATGATGTTAATCACTTTTGATTAATTTGAAAGCCTTGGTTACGAATTAAAATCTCTGTTTATAGTAGTTTTCACATAGAAAATATGCTCTGTTTAATTTTAAGCAGTCTTATTTTCCCAAGTTCCTCAATTTACTACCTTTACCAATATATATATAATTCATAAAATATTCTAGTTGGCGGGGAAACAATGTCCAAATATACTTCTTAAGGTATATGGTTGTTGTGTTTTTCAGTACAGCAAAATTAATCACATGTTAATGTTATTATCTTGAAGTTTTATAGTTTTATCTTTATCTCACTAAAATCCTAGGAGTCCTAGCTACTTATTTTCAGTGTAGAACTGTGAATTGCCTTTTGTGTTTTGTTGTTTTTTTTTCTGGAAGTTTTTTGAGTGAGGAGAAGTTAAAAACAAATAGTAACAACAACCCAAAATACCTTGTAGTCAGAGTTTTTTCATAGTCTCCTGTGGCACAGTTTCCATGGCATTGTCTCTTGCCTATGTTTTGTACAATTCTAAGGCATTCGGCCTGTTTTCATTAGCTAGTCTCATTGCTTTTACTCTTCGTGCCCGTAGTGGCTATTTGTTGTAGTAGCCAATAACTCTTCTAAAGAGTACATTAAGTCATGTCACTTTTCTCTTCAAAATTTTCCAAAGGCTTCTTCCCTCATTCAGAAAAGTAAAAGTCCTTAATAGCATTTATAATATCTTTTATCTATTCCCCCATCTCTCCCCATTCCTGCCTCCAAATTGGGGAAGCTATTTCCACTACTCATTCACAGCAACCACCGTGATGCGCCTTGTAAGTATCAAGCATGCCTGGATTTTACTTGCCTTTTTATATGCTCTTTCCCCTTGCTTAGATACATGCATGATTTGTTCCCTTTCACATTCATACATTACTCTATCAGAGAAGCTTCCCCTGAATTGCCTATAAAATAAAACAGTACCCCTTTTCACCCTCCTTTTTTCTTTACCCTCCTTTCTGCTTTTTTTCCCTCTATAATACTAGTACTTGATTCAGGTTGGCTAAGCTTAGGAAAGCAGAATGTTGGAAACCCTTGGGAAATGAGACCCCCTTGGAAAATGAGGGCTCTGCAGCAGCAGCAACTGGATACTTGCTATTTCCTTGACCGGTGTTACAACATGACTCCTGCTTCAGCACTGCAGCACTGTGCTGTATACCAAAGTAGCTGGGCTTATTTTGAATTTTTTTTAATTGGTAGGGGAAAAATGCCTGAATAATATTCCACTTGCAACTAACATCTTTTAAATCTTTGATAATAAATTGTGGGCATTAGCTTCCTATTCATTGTATATCATACTCAAGTGAAGAAAAAGAATTCAATACTAAATAATCAGTTGTTTGGAGATGTGACTCTAATGTCTTGTACTCATACTCTCATTTTATCTTTGTCCTTTTCCTCAATTAGAAATTTCCAAATCATTTTCTTTGTCAAACTGAGGAGGATAAGCAGGTTTTTTTTAAGCTTTGGCTTTATTTATATTTATTTTCTTGACTGAATACTCACATAAAGTGAATAACATGTTAGAAGCAGTTAAGTTGATGATTTTGGCTACCATAATAGATACCACTTACATTTTCTTCTGTGTTTTCTGAATTTTATTGAACTTTTAATTTTTTTTCTTTTTTTCCCAATCCTTAGCCCTCTCTCCCATTTCATTTATGTTTTTACATAAATAAAAGTTAAAATGGTGTAGAACTCTTCCTGTTCTCCCTCCTCTCAATTAGGTCTCTATTTTCTCCCTCTTTGGAGTAATAAAACGTTCATTAGACCAGCCCTGACTCATAGAACTGAGATATTCTTATAATGCTAAATAGATGGCCCTAAAGTCTTACCTGTAAAGTTTCTTTTTTTATCCCGCTTTTCATTGCCTAATATCTGCAACTGGATATATTTTGATTCTTCCGGCAAACCTAATAGGTTAAGACTCAGTTAATATAGGCCAGGTGTGATGAATACTTTACATTTGTTAAATAAATTCTTTGTTGCAAATCCTTTCTCTTTCCATTCCATCTAAGAAATATGAGAGTTCATGTATATATGTTGGGAAAGCTTGCTAAATTGTAGGAATTTGGGAAAAGGATGTGTAATTCAGGATGATACAATGAATTTTGTCTTTTGAGTCAGACAAATTCTTATTTGAACCCAGGTTTTATGGTGTTTGTTTTCGAGCTGATCTGGTAAACTTAACATTAAAGACTTCTTTTCTTTAAAAGTGGGATTTGAATAATAAGTTGCACAAACTTGTTTCTGATGAATACATGGGAATGTTTGTAAAAGTAGTTGTCTTCTTTTGTAGTTTGTAAATATAAATGATCAAACGTAGGTGTTATCTTGGAACCTCTTTCTACTAATCCCATCATTTGCCAAGCTTTGCCTATAGGATCTTTGTCGCCTTTATTTTCTTTCTGGTGCCACATTATTAGATCTAGTTTGTTCATTATTCCCAATGTGGCTTGGATTCACTGTTTCTAGGTTCTGTCTTGTTCTTATGCATGGTGTGGAGCCTTGAGTTTCAATTCCAATTTCTTCTCTTGTTCTTAAGTAGGAAAGTCTGTGTGTACAACTTAATATAAAGCTGTTTAGTTACAAGAAGAGTTGTGATATTTACCATAATGATTACGTACCTAACAGCAATTCTTTACCAATGGTATGTATCAGAATTCCTTGTGAAACTTTAAAATTCACATACTTGAGCACCACTCTAGACCTCTGACTCTATCTCTGGGGCAAGCCTGAGTATTAATTCTACCAGATTGAGCATTTGTATAAGCAACTAAGGCAGAGAAATCAAAGGCATGATGATCTAGAACAGTAATGGCGAACCTTTTAGAGCTTTCAAAGATACAAACAGCTCACCACGGCACATATGCCATAGGTTCACCACCACTGATCTAGAAAGTCCTGTTCTCTCCTTCCCTTTCCTTGATCTCTGTAATCTTTTATCTTTCAAATTCTCCCTCAAAAAGATATACCTTCTCCAGAAGCCCTCACTTCTGCCCTTAGTTAGAAATCATGTTTCTTTGAACTCTAAAACATGTGCTTTTTCTTCTTTTTTTTTGGTTTTTTAAGACAGGGTCTCACTATGTAATTCAGGCTGGCCTTGAACTCACTGTGGAGCTTAGGCTGGCCTCAAACTCACAGCATTCCACTTGTCTCAGCCTCCCGAGTGCTGGGACTACAGGCATGTGCCACCATTCCCAGCTTATATGCTTACTTTTTCAGTGGTCCCTAATCTTATTTATCTCCAGATACATTTCACTAAACTTTAAGCTTTTTGATGACTGATTCAATGTCTCATGTATCCCATCACTACTCTGCTTAATATATATATAGCATGTGCCTCCCTCTCTCCTAGCCCACCACCCCTTCTAATTTTGGGAAAGCTGATTTCTATTTTCATAATGCTTAGTGAAATTCATAAAAATGTTGGTGGTATGTTAAACTAGTCTTAAGTCATTTTCCATAAAATGTCAGATTTCTACATTTAGCTTTGACAGGCTGCTTCTCATTTGTAGCTTGTGTAAACTTGTGTTTTGGTGATAAACATAGGACTTAAGAGTGTCAAGCTAGCTTTTCTCTTTTAATGTTTACCAGATGTGGTAATTATTGGAGACAGTTCTCCATGGGTGTTATATGTTATACATGTCTTGTAAGCAGAGGTACAGACTGACTGCCTTTTTTTCTGGACTATATTTTTCAAGGATGTTAATATAGTGGGCAACTTTGGAAGATTGTTTCTCATGAGCAAAGAGCAGATTTGCTTACTGTCTAGTGTAATAAAATTGTAAAAAACATGTTTATTCCCTGTAGAACATGTTTACTTAATGCTCAGTAAAAATAACATCACCCTTCAGAAAAAAGGATAGATATATTTATGCCCATTATTAAAATTTGCCTCCCTGTCCTGTAACACATCCACTGCATGTACGTTGTCGCCTTCCCTTCTTAAGGATTGGGTCTCTGAGGCCTGGCTTACATATTAACACTTTGCTCTTATCATGAATGATACCTTATATCATTATTCAGCACCCACAACACTGTGGTAGAATAACTTGTTAGTCTGCAAGGAGGGTAATTCTCAGCCCTTCAAAGTTCTTGTCAGTAATAGAAACACCATTCTTTTCGAAACTGCAAAATGGGCCCTTCTATAACTTTTACTGAATCTGAATGACGCTAGAATTTAGGTCCCTTAAGAATATACATTATGCTTATTTTATTTCTTATGAAAATAAATTTGTTCAAAGTAAAGGACTATGATTTTGAGATTTTTTTCCTTCTGTAAAATAGTCTCACCCCCTTTCTCCTCTCCCTTCTCTCTCCCCTCTTTCTTTCCCCCTTCTCTCTCCTCTGAAATAAAATTACTGCTGTTGGGTTAAGGTACACGGATAAGCATGTTTTGTTTTTCTTAAAGCTGAGATCTGGAATATATATTGTTTTCATAAAAACAGTGGTATTTTAGAAGGGCACTCCACAAAAAATTGGATATAGCATGAATGTATAAAGATGGATAAACTAATAAATTAGTTAAATAGTAAAACAATATATTGGATACTAATAATGTCCCAAAAAAGGATAGGACTGTTGGGTAGGGATGAACAGGACAATGTTGAGATTTTAGATAATGTTGCCTAGGGAAGGCCTTACTGAGGTGACTTCTGAGTAGAGAGCTGAAGTGTGTTAGAACAGCTGTTTCACTGTCTGAAGGATGAGCACTGTGGGTAGTGTACACCTTGTGGGAGACATGAGGAAGCTAGCTCATAATGAGAGGGTTAGAGTGTTAACTTTTTGTCTTTGCTCTCTATGCTTGTACCAGAGCACTTGCTTTTATGTTTCTATGTTACTTTTTCACATGGTCAATAGGATTCCTTCCTTTAAAAACAAAATTTTGAAACTACTGAACTGTAGCGTGTCTTCTAAGATATTTGTAGTTTTCTTTGACAGTCTCGGTAAATGCCCATCTTTCTGCAGTCAGCCTAAGTCCCATAGCAGTGTTTTGTTTTGTTTTTTTAATTCAGCATATATTTGAATGCTATATTCAACCTAATTTCATTTGGTTTATCTTTTAATTCCCACATGCATTATATTTTTTCTGGCCAAGACCAGAGACTAATAGGTAGCATACCATCTAAAACTTCTCTAGTCAGTCATTACTTACCTTGTGTTACTAAATATAAAAGCTTGCTTTCAAGCCTTGTTTGAAAAAGAATTACCTTTTCCTTCAAATACCATCCTGTCCCTGTAGGTACACCATTATTTTATCTTCTCCCTCTTCTTCCTCCTCCTTTTCTTCTTCTACTACATGTTTGCACTACATAATAATTACATTTATTGAGGTGAGTTGGCACATGCTCATAACACATCTCTTTTATTCCCTTCAGTCTATCTCTTGGTCCCCAAGGATTGCACTTTCCTTGGGTTTATATCTTGACTGCTTATTCCTTCCACTCTTCTTAATCTTTTTAAATTCTCTGACCTAATTTGGCTTCACTTGCTATCTATGTGCTGTTTCTCATATCTTCATTTCTAGTCTGTACGCTTCCCTTGAGCTCTAAGCAGTTGTAGTAAATGGGCTTCTAACACATCCTTTATAATGGTTGTGGGCAACATAGACTCAGTTATCTAAAGCAACTGATACGTTACCTACAAAGACAAAAGAATATGTTCTTCCTCTCTTTATCGTAGTAAGTGGTATTTTTGTCCAGTGGTTTAAGCTAGAATCTATGATGATGGCCTTTAGTGCTACTCAGGCTTTTAGCAAAGTTGAGTTTATAAATGCTTTTTGCAGCAAGAGGAGCCACATGTCCTGAGAAACTAGAGTGTATCAGTAAAATGGTGCTAGACAGGCTCAGAGAATTTGGACCTTTGTTGGGTTTAGGGAGGATTCAGAAAAGTAGTGGGGATTTGCTCTGCAGTGGATCCTGTCAAGAAGTGGTAATTCTGTCATTGTCTAGCTTAATAAATTTTCCCTGCCAAGTGATAAAAATAAACTGGAATTGCTGAAGAAGCACCATCATTTGGTTTGCTGGGGTGTGTGTGTGCGTGTGTGTGTGTGTGTGTGTGTGTGTGTGTGGGTGTGTGTGGGTGGTTTGTACGAGTCCTGGCTTTTTGCCTGTCAGAATTTATTCCCTGCTGGCTGGTTTTCCCTCACTTCCACCATGGTTGCAAGACCTTATCTGATGTTGGTGAGTTGAGATTCTATTTGTTGGGATAACATGGCCTGCTAGCTGTAAGGGCTGCTTTTCTCTTTCTCACTTATTTGGGGTAGAAAATTAAGTAGCATTTGGATAGCAGGAAAATGGAAGAATATTTTAAGGTATGCAAGGGGTGATCAAAATATATAGTGAATGTTTAAATTTTTAAAATTTATTACAGAAAAAGGCACATTGCCATTAATCTCCCTCAGAATGCTCCTTCTTTGGTTCAAACATACATACCATCATTCTTGCCACTTTTTGAAGCAGTTTTTGAAGTCCGCTGTCATGAGTGTTCTAATGAGATATGATAAAAAATATGAATGTTGTTGCTGAGTGCTATCCAACAGAAAGGGAAGCTGGTAAAAACATTTTAGTGTGTCCTCATTCACCTCACTCACTGGATATGGCACTGTGTAATTTTGGCTCTTCCCCAAAGTCAAAATGACTATGAAAAATAAACATTTTGAATCAATTCAAGATATCAAGGCAGCTATGACAGTGCAACTACAGACATCCACGAAAGAGGACCTTCAGAAATGCTTCAGAAAGTGGCAAGAATGGTGGGATAAGTGTGTTTGAAGTGAGGGCAGTGTTTTGAGGAGGATTAATAGCAATGCACCTTTTATTGTAATATTGTTTTTAAATGTAAATACTCACTGTATTTTTTTTATCATACTACATGTGAACAAAAAATTTCCATGCTACTGGCTGAGTGGGAGAGGCAGTAAAGAAACTTACTCTACTGGAAACACATCCGTGTGATCTAATTTTATATTGAAGCAGAAATCAAGTTTGCTTATTTGGTACCTGGGGAAGAGAGGTTAGGAGTAGGGTTGTGTATTAATGGTATATGGTCTTTTAAATCTGAATGTTTAAGTACTTACTATGTGCTGGACACTAAGTACTTAAAAGATTTCTTTTAATCCCGCAAATAAATTGAGTCAGGAAGGAAGGATGCATATCCCTGGCATTGGAAATAAAAACCAAACTGGAAATCCAAGTGCAGCTAATGGTACAGGCTATTAGGTGATATTTAAGAGTGTGAGGTTTAGCATAATAGTTTAGGTTGATTCCTACTGCCTCCCTGATTTGAGACTTTTGTTTCTTCTGTAGGAACTTTCCGCTGTACATTTTGCCATACCGAGGTAGAAGAGGATGAATCAGCAATGCCCAAAAAAGATGCACGCACACTTTTGGCAAGGTTTAATGAACAAATTGAGCCCATTTATGCATTGCTTCGAGAGACAGAAGATGTGAACTTGGCCTATGAAATACTTGAGCCAGAACCCACAGAAATCTCAGCCCTGAAACAGAGGTAAGTAGAGCCCTGTGCCCTTACCAAGAATCCTTTTAAACTTGCACTTGTTTTAACTTTGCAAAGTGAAAGTGGGCAATTTACCAGAAGACTAAAGACTATTATGTTACATAGGTTCACAGTTCTATCATACTTTTCTTATTAACTTGTGCCTGTGATGAAATTTGCAAAATAGTGTGTCGCATTAGAAATCTGTAAGTAGTTAGATTTGACTTCAACTATTCGCTCTGTTTGGGCCTGCAGCAACTCGGCCAGTTCTTCACTAATCCCAAATTAATTGTGCCTCTTGAATTTTCCTAGTCAACATTTGAAGGCTGAAATTCTTTCAGGAATATAGAATTTTCTTTTTTGTTGTTGTTTTTTAAAACATTTAACCACTGTCCTTAGTTTTAAATGTAACTTTCTGGAAAGTAAAGTATGTGTTTCCTCTGGGTTAAGACTTTTACCGGTCTTACTTTTACTTACTTTTACCAGTGGCTCCCTATTTTTATCATTGTGTACTAATGTTGGAGTTGCAAAAGCAGCTTAGTTCTCCCATGCTATGGCAACTGTTTATATTCTGTTTTTGAAAAACATAAGTGAGAACTACAGTCAGGCAGTGTTCTTCCACCCTTTTTCTCCTTCCCTAGGTCAAGATACATTGATATCTACCTACTGCCTTCTTTAGTGTTCAACCTCAGTTGTTCTCTTAATAAATTTTATTTTCTCTGCTGCTGTTGTTACAGAATAGTGAGTCCTGAGCAAATTGGGTTTCTTTTGGGTGGTTAAAAACAATTCAGTTGTACAGAAAGTTTTGTGTCTATATCAGTTATTGTGAATTTTCTAATCTAGCACCATGTAGAAAGTCTTTTCCTATGATAACAGAAAATCCAACTAGAAGTAGATTGAACACCGAGAAAATTTATCCTGCATGACCAGAAGCCCTCAGTACAGTTCAGAATTGATTAAATGATCCCAACTTGTTCCATCCTGCACTCTGCCATACTCAGCCTATTGGTTGTTTTCTTAGGACTATAAAGGAGCTAGCCTGAGATAATCCATTTCTTTTTAGGGTATCACATACAGATGAAAATCTCCAAATGCAGAAAAAGGGCTCATCCCTTCCTTATGTTTAATTTTAAGACTAAAGACAGCTTTCCTAGAGCACTCTCTTCATCCTCTCCATCTCCAAATGTCTCACTGGCTAGAATTACTTTATATGCTTATTCTTGAACCAGCACCTGGCAAAGGAAATGAGAGCACATGGTTGGTGCTTAGACCGTTTAATTTTCTCCTAGGGCTAAGGAAGGTGTTGGAGTTCTTTAAAGCAGCTAGCCACCATCATTTGAGATGAGATGAGGCACGTTCAGGGTGGTATGGCTGTAGACTAGCCACCAGTATTTGAATAAAACTAAGCAAAGATGGTGAGGAGTAACAGTTGGTAGGGATTATCTATATTACAGGTAGCCTTAAATTTTTTTTACTATCATTTGATTTCTTACAAAAATTTATTTTTATATTTTTTTCTGCCCATTTAAGTTAATCTGTACCTCTAACCTAGATCAGGTTTTCTAAGCCTGGGGTATTTCATGTTGAAGTATGTTTCAACATTCTCTAATTCCTTTCTATACAGTATAATGCTATCTGAATTATTCTTGTGTTTCTTCTACCTATAGTTATTTGTTCTATTTATCAAGATGCTTCTAACTACTATAGCATTCAGTTCCCACCACCATGGCATCCTGCCTCTAATGTTCCCCACCTACCACAGACCACTCTCCTTCCAAGATCTTTATTTAGATGATCCTTACTCAATGGTTGAGAGAAATCCTATTATACAGCAATACCAGAAGCCCCAAAACAGCTTGCTTTATCAAATCACCCTCTTATCAGGAATGATAGTGACTCCAAAGATGAGAAGAATATGAGGTAGAGTAAATAAACTGACCTGACAGAGGAAACCCAGGAGCCTGGTCACAAGGAAGAAGGGAAATGGAGATAAGCAAGAATGACAGGGTGGGGTTCCTGGAGCTGCCAGCCAGAACCAAGGTACTGTTATTTCCACATGGTCAGGGGAAAAACCACTGGAGCTAGGTTAGATGTTACACTAAGATGGCACCATCAAGCATCTGATAAGCTCCACTGTCTGGAAAGAACATCCTGCAAGTGGTATTGATTTGAGCTTTCATTACTATAAGATCATAAATTTCTGTAATAGCCCATCCTGTCCCAAGTGTGTAAAAATCCATCCCGCTCCAAATTCAAGGAAAGAGTTATCAGAAGGGTGGAATGAGAGTTCAGAGATGATATTTGGTTTGTTTATTTTGTCTTGTTTTTAATATGTAGTATGATAGTTAGTTTGGTTACTGATCTGTAATCAGTTAAATTCAAAAGTCCCAAATGAGGAACCAGAAGCTGCCTCCACAGTATGGTATAGTCAGTAAGCCTAACTCAAGAGTTGATGGAGATAAGCTCGCCTTCCTTACTTGTATCAGATGATGACCATCATACCAACCTTCCATCCCTTTGCTTGTGGCAAGAGATGGCTTAAATAAATAACTTGAATCTGGAAAAAAAAAAAAAAGAGTTGATGGAGGGTCGGTGCAGAGGGATCTGGGGTGAATGGACCGCGGTGCTGAGGACCCTCAGCGAAAAAAATGTCTGCCTGAGGAGACCCACAAGTTCTGTGGGGGGACTACCTGAGGGAACTTTCACAGGAGGCTGGACCTGCGAGAAGTGGCCAAAGATGAACCCACAAACAACAGCGCGTGGCCGCAATAGGGACCAACAAGGAGCTGAGCCGACCTGCTGAACTTCAGTGCGATGTTTTCTCCACCTGTTAATAGTGGGAAAAGCAGACCAATGACACTGGGAAGCAGTCAGTTCAGTGGATCAGAATTTAGAGGATGATGAAACACTTTCCACCTTTCTTTGTGAAGCCAGAATTAATCTGATTATGTAAACCAGACAAACAGTAAACAATAAAGGAAGGACAAAGGAAAAGAAAACTATGGACCAATTTACTTCATGAACATATTGCAGAAATCCTCAAAAAAAAGCAAATTAAATTCCACTGTTCATAAAAGGAAAATCATAATCAAAACAAACTACAGCTAACATCATACTGAATGGTGAAGGAATGAAAGTTTTCTCCCACGGACAAGAACAAAGCAAGAATGTCTACTCTTAACCTCTCTCCAGTTCAATATTTTACTAGAAAATCCTAGGCAGCATTAATATGGCAACAAAAGGAAATAAAAGAGGAGGAGATTGGGAAAGAAGAAATAAAACTGTTTCCATTGACAGACAACATGATTGTCCCAAAGAATCTTCAAAAACCTAGAGTTTAGCAAGGTCATAGGACATAAGATACACACACACACCCCATCCCCATCCCAGTCTTAATTCTCTATACATTTGGCCCTCCATTTCTTCAGGTTCATTGTCTGCAGATTCAACCAACCATGGATTAAAAGTATGTGAAAAAAATTGTGGCTGAACTAAACATGTGTCTGAACTAAGCCCTTTGTTGTCATATTCCCTAGGGAATATAATATAACATATATATAGCGTTTACATTGTCTTAGGTGTTATAACTAATATGGAGATGATTTAAAATATACAAGAGAATGTGTATAGGTTGTATACAAATACTATGCCATTTTTAAAGGAACTTGAGTAACTGGATTTTGGTATTTGTGGAGTTTCCTGGAACCACTCTCTGGTGGATACTGAAAAACCACTATCTAGCAATGTACAATAGGAACATGGAATAAGTACTATTTACAGTAGTTTCAAAGGAACAGATACTTAGGTATAAGTATAACATACATGTACACTTGATCTGTATACTGAAATCTAAATAGTACTGAAGGAAATCAAAACAAACCTAAATGTAGAGTATACTATGTTCATATATAGTCCTTCCCAATTTGATTTATAGATTTAATACAGTTCCGATAAAAATTCTAGCAGTATATTTTATGGGCACAGGGAATCTGACATCAAAATTTAGATGGAAATGTAAAGAAATTAGAATATTTAAAAATTTTGGAAAAGAATAAAAAAGGATTATTCTTTGTGATTTTGATATAGTGTAATTTACAGGAAGTACTGCACTGTGAAGGGATACAGATGTATTCTCCCCTGCCCTCCCCTCTTTTGACACCTTTCTGTATTTTGGGGCATAGGACCTAGTACTAAACAACAAACATGGTTGTCAGTCAAGCATGTCATTTCTAGAGAATCATATGTAAATGTATTCTCATCCAGAAGAGAAAATAAAAATGATTTGAAAGAAAAAAAAGAAGAGTTGATGGAGAATTCTAGCCTTTCAATAAGTCAACTCACTTATAATATTTATAGTTTGCCTTTCTTTCCATCATCTCTTAGCACTCATCTTAAAAATCTTTTAAAATTTAGTTTCCAAGGGCTAGAGCTCTAGCCCAATAGTAGAGTACAAGGCCCTGAGTTCAGTCTTCAGCACCAAAAGAAAAAGTTTTGAAATAATATTCCTCTCTCACCTATAAGTTATATCTTTTGAACTTTCTGAAATTTAACAATAAATTGTCATTTTAAGTGGAAATGTGTACATTCTGTCTCAGAGAAATTTAAATGTATAGATGGAGTGAACTTAGGTTTCTCTCATCTAGATTTTCTTTAGGTTACATTGGCTGGTGATTTAGATTTGTGACTGTAGTGGAGGTAGAAATAAAATATGTGGAGTCAACTCTATAGTTAAAAGTATATTCATCAAAAAATGTTGATAGATAGTGAGAGCAAGGAAACAAATAGGGAGGATGCAAAAGAAGTGATTGAGATATGGAACATAGAATGGGTACCAGGAAAAAAAGGATGTGATAAACAGTGGTACACAAAGTAGCTCTCAGTGCAGCTAGAATCATGATAAAAATTAGAGGCAGTACTGGAAAGCATGGATTAAGTGACTACATCAGGGTGGATTGGGTAACTAGAAAGAGCTGATTTGACTTCAGAAATAGCACAGGCCTGTAGATCTCCAGAGGCAGGGCAGGAGGGACAACATGAACCCAAAGTTATCTTCAGAGGATGATTGGAAAAACAATGTTGTAAGGAGCGATGTAATGGATTCAGAAATGCATTGGAGAAGCCTAACTGTGCTCTAAGTAACCACTAATATATGAAGTATGTCTAGAAAGAAGTGAAGAGTAATGGACTAACAAAAAACAAGAGATTAAGGAATAATGATAAATGGCTTATGAGAAGACAAATGAAGTTTTGATTAGATTAAGAATGAGAAGTCACTTCATAGGAGACTGTCATGTTCATGGAAAAGATCTAAAGAAATGGAAGCGAAATCATGGAGAACTGTGAAGCCAAGAGTTATTTAGTCAGTAGTTGCTGAAAAAAAAATACAGCAAAAAGTTAGAGTGAGCAGGAGTCCAACAAGCATGAAGATCATTAATGGAATAAATCATAGCTGTCTAAGCAGAGAGGGAGGGAGACTCATGCATAGAAGTTGATGCAAAAAGCCATCAGTAGCAGGCAGATTTGAAATAGAGAGTGAAAGAAACAAAGAGCAGCAGAATGATGGAAAATGTGGCTTAACTCATAGAGATGGGGGCAGCCAAGAGACTAGAGAAAGATGAGTGCTGATCAGGCCCATAACATGCAAACAGGCAAAGACAGTCATGGGGAGGAAAGGTAAAGAGCAAAGTATAATAAGTTGAGAAACAGATCATAGTCCCTGTGGGGTAGAAACACTGGCAGGGGCAGATATAGAGCATCAGTGTAGACATGGAAATAAAAGATAAAACTTGATAGAGAAAGAGGCTGGTGTGCAGAGAGATATGTCTCACTTGGTGGGTGGCAAGGGGAGAATGTTAATCTGAAACTGAGGCCTGGCTTTGTAGAATACTTTTCTAACCTCTTCCCTGATCGGTATACATACTACCTTGGACTATTCTGGGCTGATTTGAGGGAATATTTTAAAAACTACAATATGTGTTTTATTTTGTTTCATTTTTATTTTTTAAACAAAATTCTCGTGAACAGTATTACTAGGGCAGTTTTTGTTTAATTTTTGCCTCTTTTAGTGGATTATGTCATTCTCTTCCCCTAAATAGGTTTATTCAAACATCTCATTGTATAAAACCTCAGGCGTTGTTGGGCATGGTGATGCATTCCTGTAATCCCAACACTCTGGAAGGCTGAGGCAGGAGTATCACAAGTACAAGTCTACAACCTAATGACCTAGTGAGACCCAGCCTGTCTGGGAATGTGCCTCAGTGAGAAGGTCTGGGATTTAATCCCCAGTACTGCAAAAAAAACCATACCTCTATATACACCAGAGAATTCAGTGTTTGAAAAATTTAATAGTAAATACAACATCTTATTCTAATCCATGCAGCTTTCATTCTGAGTTACTGAAGAGATTTCCCAAAAATGTTAAAAGTGTGTATGCCTGTTGATAGCATTTATTTATAATACTTCAGTAATTACATCTCTGGGCATCTTATTTTCCAACACCAAGATGTTAATATTTCTTCTTACTGAAATCCTCTAATCTTTTAATACAGCAAGGACCGAGCAGCTACTACTGCTGGAGCTGCTGGCCAGCCAGGCAGTCACCACCGGGAAGCATGGACCACCAGAGGGCCCTCCTATGAGGACTTATACACACAGAATGTTGTCATTAACATGGATGACCAAGAAGATGTTCATCGTGCCTCCCTGGAAGGGAAATCTGCCAAAGAGAGACCCATATGGCTGAGAGAGAGCACTGTCCAGGGGGCATATAGTTCTGAAGAGATGAAGGAAGGTAAGAGCAGAAGGCAGCAAAATGGATATGTCTTTAGGTCAGTAGAAAATAAACTTGATTTAGTGGAACACTAGGCAGTTCTTAGTTTTATTGACCATTCACTGTATCTGTTTTATAAAAACAATCAGTTGCATTATATCAGGAAGAAATTGAGCTATGAGCATTAAAACCAACCAGTATATTTATATTGTTCTTCGGTGTAGTCAAAATAATACCTTTTTAAAACTCCATTTTAGAGTTGCCATGTCTTTATCTTTATTTCTTGGAAAGTGCTTTTCGTTCAAGGTGGTCTCCTTTAACTTCTATTCCCCTAATTTATATGTGTTTTATTTTTCTGAATTGGAAGTCATAACTTTTGGGCACTAGTCCACAATTTTTAATGTTATTTCCTCACGAATATGAGGAATTTGTACTACCTGAAATACATACATACATATATATATAGAGATACCATGTGTGTAAAGGATTAAGCATTCTCATAGTCCAAGAAGATTGATATAAACTTATTCTACATTTTAGAAACCTCTGTGAGCCAAGAGAGTTGAGAATTGCATAATAATCCTCACAAGTTTGAGAGCTGGAAAGCTAGGCAAAGACTGTTCAGAAATGGAAAACCAGAAGTGACAGGGAATCTCTGTATTTCTGGTTAGATTTCATTGTCCCTTGTTCCCAGGTTATGTATCATTACCAGCATATCACCTGAATATGATTATTTAATGCTGAAGAATCATCAGATACCAAAGACCACTTGTGTTTTGGCCTTCCTTCTAACCTGTTTTTCTATTTTATTTTAATTAATTAATTTAATGTATTTATTTCTTTATTTTTTGAGACAGGATCTCACTATGTAGTCCAGGCTGGCCTTGAACTTACTTTGCAGCCCAGGCTGGCCTCAAACTCTTGGCAATCCTTCTGTTTCAGCTTCCTGAGTGCTGGGATTACACACGTGCACAAATATGCCCACCGCTCTTTTCCTTTTTTGAATTTGTATTTAATATATACTGTGTATACTAATTATTGAAGCAGCATGGAATTTTAGGAAGTGATGGTAAAAGTGGATAATACCTCTAGTGGAATTCTCTTTGATATTTTAATACCAGCCAGGAAAAAAGTTTTCCCTAATAACCACTTTATTAATTAGCTTGCTATATTTAGTTATTTTTATTCAATTTATTCTAGATTATGTAGTAGTTAGGCTGCTTAATAGACTTGTTTTCTCCCAACTTGGCTTCTTGCCTGTTCTTTAAGCTTCTTGCCTGAGCCTTCTTTTCTTTGGACAGAATTAAATAACATTATTATTAACCAATATTATACACAGTTAAGCTTATAAGTTTAGCATTTGATATTTACAATTCCTAGAATAGTAGAATAGGACTTGGATGGGCCTTAAATAAGTCATCTAGTCTACTCAAGTGTTCTGCATAAAATAGGATACTATGTTGTCCTGTCTAAATTTACAGTGGCTACCTTGGTTCACTGAATTGCAATTCTTGGAACAAATTCTGCACCCAGAATCATGGAAAGAATAAAGTTCGTGAACCAAGGTACTGCTGTATCTTTGTTAAATTTCATGGCATACATAGAACAAGTCCTACTCAGTCAATGTATGAAGTGAATCTTGTCCTACACTTAGTTTTCCTCAAACTTGAGGTCATGTTGCTTTTTCTGAGTTTTCCAGACATCTTGGAAGTTCTCATTAATTAATTCTAATTTCTTTTGATTCTGCTTTCCTTATAAGTAGTCCTCTTCCCCCAAACCACCTCCACCCACAGTTCTTTATTTTAATTGTTTTTTTCTGGACCGTCTCCAGTCATAATGTACTTTTCTTGAGACCTAGTGACCAGAACAGAACATGATGTTTGTACACAGGTTAATCTTTAATGATTTGGGTTTTATTTTCATTGTCTTCCTGGGGTTTACCTGACATTTGTTGCTTTGGTTCTGGAAGCATATTAATCCATTAACTTTAGAAACGTGCAGAGGCCTTTTCGGCCTCTCTCCTGGCTTATATCTGATAGCTGTCTAATATGCATACTTGAGATTATTTTTATGTAGGCAGACTTTCTTGCACTTGCCTGTATAAAGATGGATCTTTTACCTTTCTGCCCACTTACACAACCTTCAGCCTTCCCTGTAGTTCTTGCTGGAACTTGGCTTTTAAGCCCCCAGAACTGCATAGCATCATCAGTGAATTTATTTTGCAGTGTACAACTCCTTTATAACTACTAAATTCAGCTGTTCCTAAAACTGTTTCTGCTTTGCCATCCAGAGATATGCTCATTTTTCCTTGCTTTTGTTTTGACTTCATCTATAACAAAATAATTCCTTTTTCCTTCAAACCTCTCAAGATCTTTATCAGAAATCTGTTAAATGTCACCTTCTTTACTTTACAAAACTAATTTGCTTTTTCGCCTAATTTTATATTCAATTGAAACATAACAAAGTACAATGTTGGTAAGATAAAACTGTTTTGTAACACTGTTTTATTAGCAATTATTCGAGACATGCATTCCTTTCTTTTTCTTTTTCTGTTGAAACACTGCATTGGCAATAAGAATTCTGGGGAGGAGGTTCTGCCCTGGATGATGTTTTGAAGTAGTTAACATGTATGTCAGAATGAGAGTTAAAGTTAAATTTATCATAAACCTTTCTTCTCTGACCTCATTTTCTCTCTTACTGCCCAAATTCTCATCTTGGAAGTTCAGTTTTTCCAAAATGTCCAGCGTTCCATGTAATTCATTTTGATGTGTTAATGAGAAGATGCTTTTACTTTGTGCTTTCTTTTGATGTAATGGTAGATGACACTTTCTCAAGTACCAGGCCCATTCTAAACACTTCACACTCACTTGATCTCCACAATACTTCAGTGAAGTACATATTATGATTTTTCCCCTTTTATACTTGAGAAAATTGAAGCAGAGATAATGTAATTTGGACAAAATTAAGGAGATAACAGATGTTAGTATTTGAATCAAATCAAGTTCTAAAAAACTTTTAATGCTTTTATATATTTAAAATGGAAAAAATGGCAATGTTTGGTGTTATCAGCATGCAGAATATGAATGTTTTTACATTTTTTATCTGCAGTGTATTAGTCAAGGTGTGTACACAAAATGATAGGAGGTATGTGGTAAGAGAAGAGTTACTTTTGCAACTAGATACCTTTTTATAAAGAGTTCAAAGTGTGCTTAGTTTGCTTCAGGAAAATAAAACTGGCATTTACTCATTCATGCATTAAATACTTTGTCATTGCCTAACAAGTGGCAAGCATTATCTAGGTGCAAAAGATATCAGTGACTAAAAAGGATTAATGTCTGTTGTACATCCTACATCCTTAGAAAGGGGAGAGATGACAAAAATAATAGACATACTTTATTCATTATGTTAGAAAATAAGCACCTTTGGGAAAAAATAGAGTACTGATAAGGTGACATTTGAGTAAAGACATGAAAGATGTAAAGGAGTTAGTTGTATGGCTACCCAAAGGAAAAATATTCCAGAAGATAGGAACAGGTAGTACCAATGCTTTGAGGTAGGGGTGTTTCATATGTGTGCAAGGAATATCATGGAGGCCTTTGTGGCTGGAGCAGAATGAGGAAAGGAGAGAGCAAGTAAAATGAAAGTAGTCAGGAGTGGTTCATTATAACGCTTTTGGCTTTCAAGAGCAAGATGAGGAGTCATATTTTGATTTTTCTCTTATGCTACATTATACTTGGTCCTTCATAGGCATTGTTTCTTAATGTCCTTAACCAGAAAACATAGATGGTAGATCCTTTTATCATCCTATTTTACAGAAAAGGTACTGAAGTTTAGAATTTAAGTAATGATATGTGTGGAAGAACCAGGATTTAAATTCAAACTGTGTTACTTGTAAAATCCATGTTCTTGACTATTACAGTCCTGAACTGCAGTTTGTGAGAAACATTTTGAATGTTTTATGGATAGTGCCCCAAGAAGTGGAACCAGTGACATCTATGTTGTTTTATTACATCATTATTTATTTAAATATAACACATTTCAGTATAAAGGAATGCTTTTTATATTTAAGGATTTTAACTTTCTGGGTTTTAACCCCTAGGTGGCATAGATATGGATGCATTTCAGGAACATGAGGAAGGTCATGCAGGGCCTGATGATAATGAGGAGGTCATGCGAGCACTCCTCATTCATGAGAAGAAGACTCCCTCTGCTACAGCTGGCTCCATGGGGGCAGCTGCTCCTGTTACTGCCACCAATCCCAGTGACTCAGAAAGTGAGACCAGTGAGTCAGATGATGACTCTCCACCCCGGCCGGCAGCTGCTGTGGCTATGCATCATCGAGAAGAGGATGAGGAAGATGATGATGAGTTTGAGGAGGTAGCAGATGACCCCACTGTCATGGTGGCTGGCCGTCCATTCTCCTATAGTGAAGTGAGCCAACGGCCAGAGCTGGTGGCCCAGATGACACCGGAAGAGAAGGAAGCATACATAGCAATGGGACAACGCATGTTTGAGGACCTCTTTGAATGAGCTTTCCCTGCTTTTCCTCCTTTCTGTCATGCTCATTTCAAAAAGAAATTCCCTGCCTTTGAAGAAAAATATTTAAGTGGCTTTCTTGCTCTTGCTTTAAAGCACCTGTTAATCTTCCACAAAGAATAATGGGAGGAGAAAAAAAAAAAGAATAATAGGAGAGAAAGTTTGATTTTAATGCCAGAACTTGCCAAAAAGGTAGGTTGCCTATAAGCATTCCCTTCTCTACTATTACTACGGTATTACTATGTTACTGTATTTCCTAATCTGATTTTTTTCTTTCCTTTTTAAGATGACCTTTTTGCCCTTCTGAGATAATGAGGGAAGTAAATTCTTTTTGTCTACCTACAGAAACCTACTACAGTTAGTAACAGTAATTCACAGATAACATCCTTTTTATTTATTCTTACCAAGGATTCCAAACAGTTCCTTATATCATCCCTAGACAAAGCAGCTTGCTGATAGGCAAATCACTGGTTAGGGGGAAAGAATCTTAAAACTCCATATTTCCCCAAATTAAGATTGGGATCAACATGTAAGGGAGTTGAGAATGTGTGCAGAAGAGGGATGGATATGCCTGAACCTTACGATTAGTGTGTAAATCACAATTTGTGTCTTCAGAATGGACCAGACTGGTAGATTATATTGTTTTGCCTAATACTTTTTGTTTTGGATCCAAGTAAAGGGTTGAAGAATGAAGAGCATTGGAAAGAGTGCCTTAGAACTGCCTGTGTCTGTTGTGTTTTGCAAGTCCTTTGTGTAAACCTGAGACTGCCTCACCTTCACTATTGACTTCTTGTCAGTGCTATAAATTAAGGCGGCCATACCAGCAGAAGTCAGCATAGAACAATTGATCATCTCCCTCTTTCAGCATCTTTTGAAGGCTCTTTTTTTTTTTGGTCTCTTTTGGTCCTTGTCAGTCATGGTATTTTAGAGTGTATCCTATGTATTGTTGAGCATTGTAACCTCAAGAAACATAGTTAGTTTGGGTTCTGATGTGTAGCTTGATATTCCCAAATGCAGAACTTTAAAAATAAAGGACAACTGTATTTCTTAAAATATTTTTCTTGCATTGTAATTTTTAAGTATTTATCATTTTGTAGTATGTGTGTGAAATTAAGTTAGCATCTTAGAGTATCTGAGCCTTGTACGAAGTGATGTTTCATTTTCTTGGGTGTATTAATGACTAAATATTGACAACAAATCTATTTTATACTAACTGAAATTTGTTAATTTTTAGCTCCATAACATCACAGAGCGTAATTAAAGTGTATATTCTTCTCATTAAAAACATGTTAAAGACTTTTTTTTCTCTTATTCATATTATTTCTTATAATAGGTGCAGTTATATATGATCTAAACTTTCTTTGGCAACAAATTGTTTTAAGAATGACCTTTATGTATATATCTTGTGTATACGGGTCTACTTTAAACATCTTTTTCTAGGCTTCATAATTTTAGAAAGAAGTTAATTTAAGTAAAATGATAAGATAACCAAGGGTTAATTTTTAAACATGGTTAATTTTTTAAACTATATGTTCTTTGTTTACTTTTTATGTGAGTGTATGTAGGAATGTGGAATTTTTGTTATGGAAAGATATCCAAGTGAAGATAGAGATATGAATAAGGTTACTCACTGCAGCAGTGTTTGAAATAGAGATACCCTCACTAAGTGTGTATTCATCAGAAATTAAGTATTTTTCTATAAAGTAACATAGCCATTAAAAAGAATGTATTGGCAAGAAAAGATAACCATAATGTGTTAAATATAGAAGGATTCACTTTTTTCTTGGAAGGAGATAAAGGAAAAAGTACATATAGTGCTAATGCAATACCAGGCACTATTTTAACTCTGTGTGTGTGTATGCATGCATGTACATGTGTGTTACTGGAGATTGAACCCAGGACCTTTGTATTGAGCTACATTCCCAACCCTTTCATTATTTTTTTAAAATCTTGTGACAGTCTCACTAAGTTGGGCTTGAACTCATAATTCTCTTGCCTTGGCCTCCCAGAGTGCTGGGATTTATATAGGCATGGCCCATCATACCCAGCTATTTAAACTGCTTTATATAAACTGCTTGATCTTTTATAAAAAACCTGTGAGTTAGGTTATATGTATATAAAAATATTGGGAATGAGAGTTACAGTAATATGAATATGTTTTTATGGAAAAGATATTTCCATTTTGGAAAAAGAATCAAATGGACATTTTAAAAAATTTATGTAGAAATTACCTGTAGAAATAGCAGAGTGAGCTGAGAGTGGTGGCAGATGCTTGTCCTCCCAGCTACTTGAGAGGCGGAGGCAGAGGAGTGCAACTTCAAGGAGAGCCTAGGCAATTTAGGGAGACTTGTCTCAAAATATTAAGAAAGGGCTGGGGATGTAGCTTAGTGGTAGAGCACCTCTGGTTCAATTCCCAGTACCATGACCACCACCAAAAAAAAAAAAAAAAATCACAAAAGCAAGCTCTTTTTAGGTTAATGCTAGGATTTTTTAGGTGTTCACTCTCACTTTGTCTCTTAAGCCTGGGTTCATCATATCCTTGGATAAATATTTCTGAACTTATACTCAAAATTAATAGGAAATATAATTTAATATCTAAAGTTTGAACCATTACCTTCATATTTTAGTAACATGTCTAATAAAATTCAATAGAATTTGATATTTCTTATTAGTCAGGTTTATCTCAAGTTGCATAATAATTTGGTAAGGAAAGCCAGACAGTGACAGAAGGACCAAAAATGGGAGCCCTGTCAGTTATTAGCCTCTGAAGCTTTAGTAAAGGCAGTCTTAGACCCAAAGGTGGTAGAAGGGTGTGGTTACAATGTCTCATGACCCCGGGACATCTGGAGTTGTCACCATTCACAGCCTATATTAAAAATTGGCTAGGAACTTGGTTTCTCTGGATGTGATTAACTGTTAGTGTATGTGTCTGTTAGTTATGAATAAGTATATAGCTATATATATATATATAAATATTTTAAAAATACGTAATATATGTCAGCTGCTCAGGTATCCCACATTTTCCTTTTTCCTTGTCCTTTAAGATTTAAATGGAGCTGGGTGTGGTGGCACATGCCTGTAATCCCAGCAGTCTGGAAGGCTGAAGTAGGAGGATCACAAGACCAGCCTGGGCAACTCAACAAGTTAGTAAGACCCTATCTCTAAAAAAGGCTGAATGTATGTGTAACTCAGTGTACAGTTACCACCCCCACAAAAACGATTTAAATGAAACTCCTTTGTCCTAACATGATAGAAAACCTCTTCTGTTATCATTTTTGGGAAACCACTGTTTTTTCTGGGGTGGGGTACAGCGAGCTTATAGCCTCTGGCTCAACCTCTCCACCACCCTTGCAATAGGGAGAGTGAGGCAGTAAGAAAAGGGCCTGTGCTAGCATCTCATCCTCAGGGAATAAGATTGTATAGTATGCATCCTTAAAGAATTTCTCACAGGTTTCATCCCAGTAGAATCTTGCAGTCAAATCTTACTAAAATTTTAGCTTCCTTTTTCCTTCTGACCATGCCTTCTTTTTCCAAAGGCCTTAGAGAATTCTAAATATATTTTTTTAAAGTATAGTTCTTTGATTTATTTTCTGGCTCTTTTATTCTAGTCCTTCCAGATACTTGACTTGAAAGTTCCTATTGTATCCAGAATGGCCTATCATGATGTTTCCCTAACCAACGAACCAATTCCCCACCTTTAGGAATCTGTGTGGGTGGCTAACCGTAGTTTTCAAAGGAACATTTTTCTCTCTACATTAAAAAAATATCACTTATGCATTGCCAAAGTAAGGCAATGAATAAACAACCCTGGCCCTATGGCCCTAGTGATCCAATCAATGTGTGTCTGATGGAAGTTTGCTTTCATTTTATCTGCCTTTGAAGTTGAAGCCATTTTCTTATTTTGAAACCCCACCCCCCCTTTTGGTTTTATTTTTGCAAAACATCTTAGGCAGAACTAGGTTTAAATGATTAAAAGAAAATATTCAATATGGCATTGTCTGAAGTCAGGAAACTAGGTTCTAATCCCAGCACTAATGCTTCCAGGCCAGCTTAATCGTCAACTATGAAAAGATTGTGCTAGGACCACCAAGATTCTCTACAGCTCTGATAATTTTATAGAGGTAAGTGATACATGATGCATTTTAAAATGATGCCAAGTAATAACAGTCCCCCCTACCAACCCTTCTGCTGTGCTATAATTCAAACCAGGTGAAGGATATTTTAATTGAGGGACTAATGTAGGTGGCAGGTTGGGATTGAGAATTTAGCAAACCTCAGCATAAACAACAGCTATTTAGGTTTCTCTTTCTCCATCTTGCCAAGGTACTTCACTTCTAGTCACCTAAATGATTGAGGGAGAAAAAATTGAATATTTCATAATTCTCTTTTGGTATTGTTTGAAAGAATTGGACATTGCATGGGAACAAGACTGGGACAAGCAAGTTCATTTTCTTCTCTTCTACCAGCTCTATGGCTAGATTCCCAGCCAGGATCGCAACAGAGTTACATATGTACTTTCTTTTTTTTTGGTACCTGGGATCAAACTCGGGTCCTTGCACTTGTGCAGTAGGCAGCGAAACCACTGAGCTAAATCCCCGGCTGATATGTACTTTCTTGTTCTCTTTATTCCCAAATTTAAAAAAGAAAAGAAAATGACGGTTTCTTGTTTTCTTTATTCCTGAATTTTTTAAAAAGTGACTCAGAAATGACAAAGGACAAATATGAAAATGTTCAGAATTTAGAAACTGATATAATTCCATCTTCATTTGCTTAGCATATTGTTTCATCAAAGATATTTTACCTGTGTTACCTTTAACAGCTGGGCTACTATCATATTTAATATCTAAAATTCTTTTGGGGAAGTAAGGAAGACTTTTAGAAAGAAACTGGCACTTTGGTAAATTTACTGTCTATTCTGCTGGCTCTTTCTGCTATAAAAGAAGGAAAATAAACTCTGAACAAGATAAGTAAAGATACTTTTAAAACCTATAAAGCTAAAATGGGTTGGGAAGGGAAAGAATCATGAAATCTTTGGAGAACTAAAGGAATGAACTAATTCTGGCATGCCCTCAAGGGTAAGAACAAGCACCCTTGCTTCTCTTCAGAAAGAATTTCATGTCCTGAGTACCAGAAGCAGCCTTTCCTATTCTAGCTGCAAAGCAGGTAGGCATAGTGAATGACCCAGTTTCAAAGATCAACCCACGATTTCCATCAAACAAAAGTACATAATTGCCTACCTAATGTAAGTAAGTCTGGGGAATTAGTCTGGAAAAAAGGCTAGCACGAGGTATTGAAATGCCTTGAGTCTTGTTAAGCCACACCAAGGTAGTTACACACTTTTGCTGTTATGTAAATGTTAATTATTTTTAAATACACACAATAAAATAAATAATTAAAACAAAACTCACCGTGTCACTGCTCTGAGGAAATCATTGCTGATAGCTTAGTGTGTATCACCTCAGAGCTTTTCTAGGCCTTTTGACAACCTTCATATTCCCCGTATACCACATTGCTTTTTACATAAGTGGGCTCATATATGCATTGCCATTTGCTTTTTTAAAAGGACTAAATAGAATCTTGTATGATAATTTATGTAACATATTCCGTCTTCACTTGATCTTAGCCGAAAGGCCGAGAAGCGATAACATATTCCTTCTTGGTGGGTAGTTAGGTAGTTTTTTTTCACTGTGACAATGCTGTAAGGAATTACCCTTATATTTTCATTCTTCATTTCTATAAAACAGAATTATAACAGAGAAATAGCCAAACAAAGGGTGTATTAGTCTGTTGTATGTTGTTAGAACAAAATATCCCAGGCGGGGTACTTTATAATAGGTAGTAAACTAAATAAGTTTATTTAGTTCACAGTTTTGAAGGCTGAAAGTCCAAGAATATGTGGTCCCATAAGGAGAGAGCCATTGGGCTTTGCCCTAACATGCATAAGTGGAAAGGAAAATGGCTGCATGCACAAGAGGCCAAGTTCATGTGGTAGACTTGCATTATAATAACCTACTCTGCAGAAACTCACTCTTAGAGGCCAGCATTAATCCCTTCAGAAAGCAGCACCCCTGTGACCTACCTGTCTTCCACTAGGCCCCACCTCTTAAAGGTTCTACCATTCCAACACCACCACACTGGGGACCAGCCTTCTGGTACATGAACCTTTGGAGGATACATCTACACGTTAGCAGAGGCAATGTCTATTTTAAACTTAGGTAGACACTGCCAAATTGCTCTTCAAAACAATTTTTGGGTAATTTTAGGCAAGGGAACAATTTCTAGTATTGAAGCTAGATTAGAGTTTAAACCTGAAGATTATTAAACCCATTTTAATAGTATCCATTAGTAATTTGGTCTAAAGACCTGTCCATGTTAGTGGAGATGGAAAGGTAGGGACATTTGAGAAACTTCGAAGAGAGAATTAACGGGATTTGGTGACTTTGGATAGGGCAGTACCTCAGATGAATCTCAAATTTCTAGGTTGGTGGTGGTTCCGTTCACCATGATGGGAAATATAGGAGAAGGAAAGGATTTTGCTCCTATTGCAGATTCAGTTAAATGGCACCAACATTTCACCTACGAGCTCAAGCCAAAAGTTTTAACAGTTGGCCAATCTTTCCTTTTTTTTTCAACCCACGTCAGATTTATTAGCAAGCCTTGTCAGATTCAAAATATAATTAATTTATATAACCTAATTTTGAAGATAGAGCTGACAGGACTTGCTGATAAGTTGAAGATGTATTTTAAATCTGACCTCATAACTCCTACCACTACACCCTATTTTCAATCATAGCAATTCTTACCTTGGCTACTGCAGCAGCCCCAACTGTTCTCCCTTCTTCCACACTTTCCCACCCGCACAGGATTTAACCATTTCCCCACACACAGGGATTTAAAAAAAACAAAGGAAACCAGATGATCTTAATCCCTTGTTTAATACTTTTTACTGATTTTCCAAACCTTTTACCCTTTCCAGCAGTTCCTACATGGTCTGGCCCCTGGCTACCTGTATTCTCTGCAATTCTCCTTGTTAACTGTTCTCACCATATTGCCATTCTCCATGTTTCTCACATATGCCCACTTTTTTCATGCCTTAGGTCTTTGTCTAGCTGTATTCTCTGCATAAAACACTTCTCCAGTCTTGTCGCTATTATTTCACCATCAGCTTAAATGCTACCTCAGAGAAGCCAGCTCTGTCCTTATCTAATCTCTTCCATTCACTATGATATTTTCCTATTTATTGCAAATTTATTACTTGAAATGAATTCACGTGTATATTACATGTGCATGTCTATCAACCCATTCCCTAAAAGACTATATGCTTCTTGTGGGCAGGATACTAGCAGATAGAATTAATTCTGGTTCATAGGCTGTCAATGAATGTTGACATGGACAGATGAATTAACACTCAAGGAATATGACCTTTTCTCCAAGGCTAATCATTTTATTCCTGCCTGAACTGCAAGTTATTTAATTATATTCTTAATCAGTTAATTATGTTCACTTGTGATTCACAGTACCTTGGGCTATGTCTCTAGGAGTATCAGTAGGGGGTGCTGGAATATAGTTTCTAGGGCACAGCTAGACATCTAGAAGCTTCAGTGCTGGGGGCCATTAGTTAAATGTTTATGGAAAAGGGAATTTCCTGAGTACTTTGGGTCTGCATTGTCCAGTAAGGTAGCCACTAGCCACATGTGGCTCTCTAGCACTTAAAATATATCTAGTCTAAATTGACATGTGCTATAGACACATATAATGCATAGCAAGATTTTAAAAGACAGTGTGAGAATAAATTTTTATGTTGATTATGTTTTGACTAGATAATTCTTTAGATGTATTAGGTTAAAGGAGATATACTTTTAAAATTAATTTCATTATTTATTTTTACTTCTTTTGATGTGGTTATTAGAGCACTTAAAATTACATGAATGGCTTACATTTGAAGCTTGCATTATATATTTCTGTTTTGGCAGCACTCATTGAGAACATTTTCATGTGCTAGAGTTACATAATCTTATGTATTGCATTTAATGATTACTTTCATTTTTCCTCATACACAGTTTATTGACCTGAATATGTGCACTGTTCCTCCCCTCACTCCACCTTCAAAGAAAGTTAGGCTCTGTTTTGTTTTGGTCCTTGTTTTGGGGAACCACAACACATTTTGCTTCTGGTTTGGGGCAGGGTTGAGGGTGTTGGAATGGGGCATTTTGTTCATTTGCTTTTTTCCTGAAGCAGAACAGAATGCAAGGAAACAGTTTAACTACTGAGACCAATAGTGTGACATTAAAAGTGCTACTGACTTCTGGGTAATGGAGGAGCTGAGCATCCCATAAAGATCATCCCATGCCAGAGTTGGGGGAGCTAAGAGCCAGACCTAAATCAGAATAGCAGGAAGCCCAATGATCTGTATGCATTATGTAATATATATTATAGGTTGCCTGTGTACTATCTATCTTCACCCCACTCTCCTACCCCACTGAAATATAAACTTCATGAGAATAGAGTCATTATCTTTCCTCCTCACTGTAGTATTCTGGTTCATACTGGTGGCTCAAGGTTTGGCACATTTAGTAAGGAGTCATCAATATATGTTGAATAAATGAACAGTTATGTAGCAGCTTATTCAGGCTTCAGGCAACTATGACCTTCATGTCATAGACTGCTGTTTTCAATTTCTGACATTATTTATACCTCATATTTGTGATGCTTTTGAGTATTAATCATCTGTCTAGAATTTCCTGTTTAAAATGCTTACAGATGATGAGTGCTGATCGATGTAGCAAAGGACATTTTCCCAGCAGCAGGTAAACCCACCTAACCAAAAGTACATCTAACAAATACATCTAACCGAAGCCTTGCACGTTCATTTACTCACTGCATCTATATTAAGTTTTTGTTTTTTTAGTTCTGGTGATCAAACCCAGGGCCTAGCACATGCTGGGCAAGGGCTCTACCACTGAGCTACTTTCACAGCCCCAAGATCATTATTTAAAGAGGAAAACTGTAAAGAAAAAAGATTGTGCTATTTTTTCGTTCACTTTTAAATCAGCTGGGGATCTGATTTTTCTAATAATATAATTTAATGATTTTGTGGTTGTCTTCAAGATATTAGACCCAAGTTCCTTTTACCTTTTTGTCAGCCTGCTTTGGCAAATGTTTATTGTATCATAATAGCTGACCCACCTTCTCCATCAGGTAAAAGAAAGGAGCGTAAAAGGGGATAATTGTATATGTCAGCGAATTCAGTATCCTCTTTAATTGTGAAATTCACATGACATAAAATTAAACATTTAGAAGTGAATGGTTCAGTGGCATTCAGTATATTCACGATGTTGTGTAACCACCACCTTTATCTGGTTCTAAAATTCTATTACCACCCTAAAAGTACCCATCAAGCAGTGGTTCCCCCATTCTCTCCCCCCTCAAACTCCAGCTATTGGCAACCACTGATCTTCTGTTTCTATGGATTTTCTTTTTCTGAATATTTTATACAAATGGAATAATATGATGTGACTTTTTATGTCTAGCTTCTTTCACTTAATAAAATATAAGGTATAAGGTATATGCACACTGGATATGTATATGGATGAAGACTATTCCATTATGTGTATATACCATAATTTATCTGTTCAGTTCTTAATGTGCATTTTAATTGTTTCCATATTTTGGTTATCAAATAGTGCTGATGTGTATAGTCATATACAAGTATTGGAGTGCCTGTTTTCAACTTTGGGGAATGTATATGCTTAGGAATTGTTGGGTTTATAGTAACTCTATATACTATTTCTTTTTAAAGTAATGCGTCTTCCTGCACAGTGTGCAGTAATTACTGTCATTCACTGGGGAGTAGTCGGGGACTAGTAACCAAGACATCTGTTTTGGGAATGGCAGTCCCAAGAGAATACCAGAACTTCATGGTTTTGACTAGAGAAATTTTCCTGGGAATAATGTAACTACAAAGGACAGATTAGCAGCAGTTATGCATATGAGGTAAGAATTCAGGAGTTCTGGACTCTTTTTCTGAAGGAATTAGCTTTTGTAAGTTGCCCTTTGCATTCATTCCTGAGATTCAGATTCTAAATCACAATATAGGCTCATCCTGGCTTTCCGGCTCCACTTCTCTGTCACATAGTCAAGTTTTCAGGTCTAGGGTCAGAGGTGGGCTTGTATCTTACTTAGTTAAGCATGGAGGTGAGGCCTTTCTGTTTGAAATCCTTGAAACTGTGCCAATATCGGGGTGGGGGGTGATGGCAATTGTTAGCATCCAGAGGATGGGTCCAGAACTAAATTGCTTCTCACAGCATTTGCTCAGTATGAAGTCAGCTTTAATCAGCCCTATTTCACTGGCTTCGAAAATGGGAGGCTGGCGGCTTTTCATTTCAGGGCAGTGACCTACCTGGGAGGTCTACAGAGTGATTCTGACAGTGTTCCAAGAGAATCCTTTCCTGCTGATACGTGCCTGTGTGCAGGCATAAAATATACGTAGGAGGGTGAAAAGAAGGCAAGACAGAGTGGGTCTTTATGTTGGTGTGTGGGAGGAGAGGACCTATTGTGCTATGTGTGTCAGTCACATTCCACATCTCTTTGACAGGATGTAACTTATAGTAAATTTAGTCATGATTTCTTTGCTCCCTTTTGCCACTGAGATTCATTAAGCTATAAAATCATCACAGTGTTATGGGCATCTATGTTTAGGTCTCCAGCATCAGTCTAGCTCCTTCCTACTGATGAAGCCTTCCTACCCCCACCTCACCCTCACACTCTCCACCACCATCAGGAACAAAAGCACCCACCAAGCAAAGAACTAAATGAAAGTATGAGGCAGTGACTCTTTTCCCCCCTAAACTACTACTTCTCAAAGAGTACTGTTGAGGCATTTGGGCAATTTTACGTATGTCCTCGCTGTCCTCCCCTTCTTTGACTCACAGATCTCTGTCTCAGCAACTCTCATTACTCCACCTCCCCATCCCAGAAAGTGCAGTTGCTAAGTCCCTTTGTGAACTTGTCTTTCTACATAAATGATACTTTCCCTCCACCTTGAATCCTGCCTTGACTTTTTTCACCTCTTCCGTCCTGCATCCTCTTCTCTACCATCATCACTTCCAGAACAAGCCATTTAAACCTGTTTCCTATGGTGGGCATGAGTGACTTTGTCTTGCTTCCCACAGTTTTTATTCCTTCCCCACTCTGTCCATGTGATCCAGCAGGGACTGATGTCTGGTATAATGACTGATTCAGAGAGGGGTGGATGATCCAGGCCAGATAGTGAAGAGTATCTCCAGATCCTTGTTGAAATAAAAATACACTTCTTCTACAAGAGTTACTAAACTGCTGGAGCATAACTGGTAGCTGCTGGGAGCAATCTCTGTTACTACTTGAGGACAACCTGCCTGAAAATGAAACTAACAGAGTGATAGAGACTAGAGTTGGAGAGAGACAGATTTCCAACCATTACTCTTGAGTACCAGAACCCTGCCACATTTGCAGCCATTTTTCTCCTTGCAAAGGATAGTACATGAGTCAATACATTTTATTTTATTTAGGCCAATTTGAATTGGGTTTCTATCCCAATTCAATTAAAAGTCTAGCCCTTGCAATTAAAATTCTTGTCAAAGAAAATGCCTATCAACTCCCTTATGTCTCCACTTCATCTTCTCTTCTGTCTTTCCCTCTGGGCCTGGAGATAGCATCCTGCTTATTCCATAAACTTTGGCTTTCCCCACTGACCCCTATCCATGTTATTTCATGGACACACTAGGGCATTTTAGTCTAGCCAGGACTTTCCTATCTCATTCAGTCTTCACCTCAAGCTCTGAGGAAGACAGATGAGGCATTAATTATTCTCTTTCTTCAGCTGAGGAAACAAGTTGTAAGAAGTTTATGATGATTTGCCCATATCATGCTATTTATAGTCACTGCTGAGACTTGTACCCAAGTTTCTTGAGTGCAGTGCTGGAGTTATTTCTTTTATATTGTGTTATCTCCCTTGGGTAGAAACATGGCTCTAACGTAAACTTACATTATCTTCTCCCGTGGAGACCTCCTTTCTCTAACACCTATGGGCCCACTGAGACTGAAACCTCATCTTTGTTTCAGTATCTCTTTCAGATCAGCTGCCTTCCATTTTCCATCCTTTGATTTCCTTTCATCTTCTTGCACCAAGTATGCCAAGTCTTTATTGCTGTTTTAGGTTATTTCTGAAGGACTTACCCTAGTGTAACAATATGATTTTTTTGTGTATGTTCTCAGGGATTGAACTCAAGGGCTTCACATTGAACTACATCCCCAGCCAAGAATATGACTTTTATTCCAAGTTATATTGTGTCTTTGGTCTTGCTGCACATTTGAGAACCACTTGACTTCTTCAACTTCTCCAACTTCAATAACCCAAGGCCTCCCACAAAGCCCTTCAAATCATCAATCACCCCCTCAATCCTGACCTGCATTTTATCCTCCCTTCCTGAGCTAGGGAGTGTAGCAGTAAAGTGCCACTCAATGAACTCACACACTATTGGCCTTGCTAACTGCTTTCATCCGGGCCTCTTCTCCTATGAAGATGTCTGGGTGGTTCCTACAGTGGTTGCTTTTGTTCTCCGTGACCTTTGCCGATGTGTTTATGATCTTGCCTTCTCCATTCTTTTAATGTCTGAGATCAGGTTGTCCTCACGCAACTTCTATGGTAAACATTTTTGATTATCTTCTGAGCATCCATTGCTTCCTTCTTAATAATACCTATTTTTATTTGTTTTTTGCCAAAGAATCCCCTTTCTAAGGAAGTATATGTGCTTCAAGAGAAGCTAACTCTAGATATCTCCACAGTTGGTCCTGATTGAGCCAAAGGTAATTATGTAGTAATTTGGACTACTCAGAAATATTCTTGTTCTGGAGACATGGTAGGATTGGATTTCCCAGCTTGTTGGAATTAGGGATAGCTATGTGACTTGCTTTGACCAATAAAATGTGAGCAGAAATGATAGACGTCACTTTCAGGCAAAAAGCTTTAAAAGCCAGTGTATGATTGATTTACCAGGTCCCCTCCTTGTTGCTGCAATGATTGCTTAACTATGTCCCAAGATGAAGTCTCCCTCAGCCTAGGTCCAAGAGTGACTAATGGTTGAGCTAATGTATACAGACATGTGGTAAGAGCAAGAAGTCAATTTTTGCTATATGAAGCCCCTGAGATTTGAAAATTGGCTGTTATCACTATGAAAGAAAGAAGTTCTAACTGATAGAGTAACTGCATCCTCTTACCGATGCCTCTGCCAGGAACTTAGCCTAAAATAAGCAATCCATAGTATTCAGTGGCCAAGGGCTTGATTAAGGAAAAGGCTCTTGACTCAGTTGTATACTGAGATGATAAGGAAAGATTGTTGGGGCTTGAGGGAAGAAAGTTTTTGCACTGTTAAGATCCACTGAAAAAGATGAATTCTCTCTCTGGATCTTATGCGCAAATGCAAAACCTAAAATTACCACAGTCATTCTTGCTACCAGCCTGAGGATAAAGCCAATCAACAGGGAGAGTAGTACCAAAAGAATCACAAAGAAATGAAACTGAAACCCTAACTGAATCATAACTAATTACCTGAGCTCTAGACTTCCTCAGTTGGGACAGCCAATAATTCCCCTCTATTGTTTAAGCCATTTGAGATGAGTTTTCTGTTACCTGTTTTCAAAAGCTTCTTAAAAGTTTCAATTTTCTCAGTTTTTATTTTTACTTTCCACTCTTCCACCCAGTCTCAAAGAAATAATAGGTAATAATGGCATCTATTTATAAAGACTTACCATGTGTCTGGCATTATGCTAAGTAGTTTCCCTGAAAGAATTATATTCTATTTCAAAGTAACAACTATGTGTGAGCTCCTGGAAAGCAAGAATCTTTTCTTATTTATATTTGTTTCCCTAGCAACTGTGATATGGTGCAAAGTAGGTGTTGAATGAATATTGATTAAATGAACACATATAAATTAAGCTTACCCTTAAAGAGCTTACTCTCAGAGAATATTGCTGAATATAGAGTCTTGCAAACCTTACAGATTCAAGATCAATACAAGATAGTATATGCTATTAGTTACTAAACTGAAGATTCAAAGATTCACAGGGGATGGTACCAACTGTAAACACGATGAAGGAAAGAACATTATTGCCTGAAACTGGGAGCAAAAATCTGGGAGAAGGGCAGATTTGATCTTTTAAAAAAAGATCAGTATTGAATAAGTGGTGTAGCAGTGTTGGGGAATGAAAATCGCCAAAAGTTAGGGCAATGACCAAAGAATAGCATGGTGCCAAGAAGGAACACAGTCCATTGAAGAGGTACATTCAATTGAGGTGCTCACTGAATGTTAGATATTTGTTTCATTTTTCTCATTACAGGAGGCAACAGAGAGCTATTTCCTCTTGAATTGCTTAAAGTAGGGTTGGTATAAAAGAAGTGTTGTGGCCATTATCCTATTTAGCTGCTTACTTGCTCAAATCCCTTCTTACACATAGTAGGTAGTTAGTAGGTAGTTAAAGATATTTATAGTCCTCTGTCCTTGTACTATTTCTCCTCAGAGAAAGTAGAAGCTTCCTAGGGCTTGTGTGGCAAACATGTTGCTTCTTTTCTGGCTCTCTTAACTCAGTGCTCAGTGCTGAGCACACACTAGTGCACAGTAGGCCCTCAGTTAAGTACTTGTTGAATTGATCCAATTATCTATCTAGTTTTGGGGATAAAAGTATTTGCCTAGTGAGTCTAGTTTCTCAGCAAATCAGCACTTCATCAAACCTCTGTCAGATCAGCTTCTCAATAGGGTATCTTAAATATATGCTATTAAAATACCTAAATAGAAGTTCCATCTCTTTGAATAGACTGAGCCTGATGAATCAGCCACAGAGGTGGGAGGCTGATCCAGCCAGACATGAACCCATCGGTTAGAGAATAGGCAACTAGCTCCCTCTCCCTTTGCCACTCAGAGTGCTCACATCAGAATGCACAGATTTATAAATTGAAAACCAGACTAACAAGTTAGCAAATCATTAAGATTGAAACAAGACATAGGATGGTGCCCAGACTACTATTAACCAAGGTCTGGCTGAAGCCCCATATCCCAGCTGTGGATCATGTTGAAGCCATGTTGGAACAGGAAAAAGAAAGAGGAGTCCAGGGTCCTGCCCCTTTCAAAATTACCAATTCCCAGGCCTCTAGATCTACAGTTTATCTTCATGCCATGTATATAGGATTTTTAAAAAACCAATTTATTTAGAAAGTGTCACTGGTGAAGTCACTCAGCACTTAAAGAACTAAGGTAAAATACAATGATGGATAAGTATGGATAACATTCCATCCTTTTATTTCCCCAAGAAGGATTTTACACAGATATCCATTCCTGATGACATGTCATCAAGCCTGAATTTCCAAGTGGCTCCCAGAGTCCTGATTGCAGTTAGCTTCTCCCTTTTCCCCTTCCCCTTAAATGGTGTGGTTGTAGATTGCTCTTTGATGCTGCCATTAAAGAAAAAGAAATAGTGAAGGGTCACTCTTCAGCACTCTGAAATACATGTTTAAATATGCTCTTTTCTAAGCTCCACTTCTCTTGGTAGCATTTAGCATGTGAGGTCTTGTATGCAATAGGTGTTCAATTGATCATCCTTTTAATTCAGTTGACTTGAATTGGTCGCAGTACTCTTGCCTGAGATATAAATTGAGTGTGTTTTCTTATTACAGCATTGTTTGATTTCTCTTTTGGTGGTCTGTCAACTTGTCCCCCCACATCTGTGTCCTTGGCCCAGTCACTCCCTACTCCATGAACACACATGTGCAAACACAGTCCTATTCTGTTCTGGGTATTTGTCATGTTCCTTTAGGGGACTGTTTAGGTCTTTATTAAATGAGAAGATTATGTAGAAGAATCAAAAGACCTGGATTCTGGTCCCTGCTGGGCCATCTACTTCAGATCTTAGATAAGTGCCCATGTATTTAGATTCCTTATCTCAAATATAAGAGAAGTAACAATATAGGTCTAATCTACATCCCAGGATCGCTACAGATAAGCTAATGCATATGGAAGCCCTTTGAGAATAGTAAAACATTTTTAAAACTTGTGTTTATAACAAGCCCATCCCTCTTCCCCAGTCCATGCACAGAGTAACCTGCACAGATCTTCCTCTGTGTGTTCCCTGGGAGATGGACTCCTCACCATCCCTCTCCAGTAGGGGCTGACCAACTGACTTTCTGAGCCTGCATGGGACGTATTCACTCTGATGAATTCAATGGAGCCAAGGGTCAAGCCCTCAGCTTTGCAGCACCAGAAACTTGGTCTTGGAACAAGCTCTGAATTGATCAGACTCAAGGATGCTGACTCATGCTACTCCACAGGAGAATGAAGCACAGCAAGTGTGCCAGGTTATTAATTTACAGCAGGAAACACATGGCCCGGACTGCCCCTTTCTCCTCATAGACCAGTTGCATGGGAAGAATCAGAAGGTTGCTCAATGAGCAGGAAACTTTGACAAGAGGAGTTAGATGATTCCAGTGTTTAATAACATCAGGCTCTGCTCATCTGGAGCTTCTGTCTCCTCTGCAGAAATCTATCCTCCAGATGGCCTAGGGGGGTTTCAGCACCTTGGAAGGAAACCCCAGGCTTGTGTGAGCCAGAGTGCCCTTTTCTACACATTCCCTTTGCTGACCAATCTTCTGACCAACTCCTTGCTCTTTATATATGACAATATTCAGACATCTTGCAGTGAAACTGTGGTTCCCAAAGCCAGTCTGCAGAACAGGCAGGCTGAAGGTTGTTGTTACAAAATCACCTGGGCACTTGTAAGGGAATATACAGTTTTCTCTCCCTCTCTCTCTCTCTGCTCTACTAGAAATTCTAATTTATTAGGTCTTTGGAGGGGTCTAGGAATCTGAATGTTTATGAGTATCCCAAGTGATAGCAATCATCAGCAGAGTCAGAAAACCACTGACTTAAAGTGTTATTTGGCTAAGAATATATACTGTCACTTTAAGATGACTGCATATTTTGATCTGATCCATTATAAATTGATTATATAGATTAACTCTCAGAACAAAATGTTATTTCCTAATTCTCAGGAGCCAATCATTACTGTATCCTTGAACCAACTTTTTCCTTCCTTCCTTCCTTCCTCCTTTCCTTAATCCTTCCTTCTTCCCTTCCTCCCTCCTTCCTTCCCTTTCTTGGTACTTATTTCCTTCCTTCTTTTCCTCTCTTTCACTTCCATAAATATTAATAAATAATTAATGCATAAAGAAGCTGAACAAGTGGAGTTTGTGGTGACTGACATTCCAGGTGCCAAAAGTAAAACTGCTTTAAGGTGATAGTAAACTTGGAGGATTAGGATATACAGTATGAGCCTGGTGCATAGCTGTAAGGTGAGCCAATAGTAAAACCAAGGTTGGAGTTTGAATAAACTAGGGATGATTTCCCTGTGGTAAGTGACCCTAGTTCTTGGAATAGTTCCTGAGCTCATGTGTTCTGGAAAAATGTTTATATTCTCAAGTGTTCTTGAGGGATAGTCCAAGTACCATGACCCCATCCCACTCCTGAAAAAGAAAACAGACCGGTTCCTTTCCTCTCCTGTATAGTTCCAGTCTCACCAGCACCTGACAGTACCTGGGTTTCAGCAGAGCAGCAAAATCAGGGGAGCAAAATAAGAATAAGGAGGGGTACCAGTGTGCAATAGGCATTGTGTTCCCATACTTTATACCCTATGTGTCAACAAAAACCACTGAAACGAATTTTGATATCTCCATTTTCCAGATAAAATTGTGGCTAAGTAACTTGCTAAAGTTCATGAAAGCAGTAAGCGATGGAATCCAAGCTTACTCAGTTACAAGTTCTTTTTTTTCCCATAATCTCATTCTGCTTAGTAGACAGGAGAGTATGGGAGTAGGTGTTTTGAGCATAAGCTTCATTGTGCTATGGATATGTATTTATAGATAATTCTCACAATTTCTCTCTGTGCAGTACACACACACACACACACACACACACACACACACACCCCATAATGATAACTATCACATTCCTCCATAGAAAATATACTAGCATTGAAATCTGCATTTGGTTATACAGATAATTCTGATTCCTTTCTGAGGAAAAATGAGAGCCCTAACAAGGTCAGGATGGAAGTTAGGTTACCTGAATATTCCCTTAGTGTGTGCTATGAGGAATTCCTTTTTCCTTCCTGGGCCTCATTTCCCTTATCTTTACAAAGTGTTGAATTAGATTTCTAACAAGCTAGAAGTCTAAGAACCTGGGGACACCTGTTACCATATTTCTTGTTTTAGATCAAAGCACAGAATTTGAATCTTAGGGAAAAAAGCCAAAAACATACATTAAAAGGCTATTTAATGACTAACATTTATTGAGAACTGTATATAGGCCAAGGATTATACTAACTAGTTTAATAACTTATTTTTATTAATTATTATCACATCAACTCTGTTTTTACTTACTTATCTCTTGCTTAACATCACATGGCTGGTATGTGGAAAAGCCAGGGTCAAGACCAACCTTAATTATACTGGTCATCGGAACCTGGCCACACAATTCTTTCTTTTTTTAGACAGGCTCTTATTATGTATTTCAGGGTGGACTTGAACTTACTGTATAGCCCAGGCTGGCCTCAAACTCACAGTGATCCTCCTGCCTCAGCCTCTGAAGTGCTGTTTCTATTGTCTAGTAGTATCAGGAAGCAAGCTGTTTTTTTTTTTTTTGTATTAAATTCTTTTATTGGTACATT
>NW_004624731.1:27406586-27430496 GCF_000247695.1 Heterocephalus glaber | reverse complement strand
GGTGGCCTGGAAGCCCCTTCCTCTGGGCCAGGAGCAGCAGGACAGAAGGTGGCCCAAAAGCCCTTTCCTCTGGGCTAGGAGCAGCAGGAGGGATAGTGACTGGGAAGCCCCTACCTCTGCGGCGGGAACAGTGGGACTCAGTACCTTGGTCTGGTGGTCTGGTGTCCTGTGTGTCTTTGTAGTGTCACAAGCTGTTTTCTTCAGATAGGGTGGGGATTTAGCTCAGTGGTTTCACCACCTGCCACACAGGCTCAAGGACCTGAGTTCGATCCCCGGTACCCCAAAAAAAAAAATTATGTTTGTAAAAATTAGGTTCAGTTTCTCTGACTGAGTCTAAGGAATCAACATAAAGAATAATTCGTCTCTAGCTGGTACTGATCCTATAGATATGAAGGGAAGAACAAAGGGATGGTTGTTGACAAGGAGATTAAAAAAACTGTCCAGGAGCTGCATCTTGTGCCAACTGGTGCTTCTGCATTTGATACCCATCCTGTTCAAGTGGTGCCTCATCTCCCTGGACAGGGAAACTGACTGGCTAAGCAGAGCCATGGTCTAGGAGGACCTATAAACACATCATCTGCAACATTCATCTCCAAAGGACAATACCTGGGCCAAATCACAGAACTATCCAGGGAGCAGGGATAGAATAGGAAAAGAAGTACAAGCAATGTCATACTTATTTCTGTTTTTTCCTTGCTCACTACCTGCATTAAATAGGCTTCTTTTTTTCTTTGTGTTCTTTGTACTACATGTCATGCAGGTGGGCTGGAAAGCATTGAAAAATGCTGTCTATAAATTGCTCTAGCTAATTTAGAAATTCTCCCTTGTACTCAAGCCTACACTTTTAATAATGTCAAAAAATTTTTTCTTTACTTTGGCAATGCATCAATAAGCTAAATGGCATTCTTGGTAAACCTACAGGTGACATAAAGCTGGAAAGTATGGTTAGAGAGCTAAATCAGAATGTAAAATTGTCTAGACAGTCTGAAGTGTCTTGTCTAACTCAATAAGATGAAATATATCAAAAATAATTTCAGAATTCTATATTTAGGGTAAAAAGAAAACCAGCTATATAAATTCTGGATGGAGGCGATTACATGGACAGTTTGTTCATATGAAAGGGCTGGGGACTTTAATTATCCCCAAGTTGAGTATGTGCCAACATTATGATGTGTATGTTGAGAAAACCAAATCAGATCATTGACTGAGTGAAAGGAAGTGAAGTGAATGTTGCAGACAGCCCCTGTGCTGCTGCACTGGACTGTGGTTTGACCACACTTGAGTACTGAGTTCCGTGGTAGTTACCTCAATTCTTGGGGGATATTGACCAACTAGAGTAAGGTTAATAAATGGGGAGGTGAGGGTCAGGAAATCAGAAATAGTTGATAGAAATGGTCTCATTTAGCTTGGAGAAGGGGGAAAATAGTCAACCAAAGGACTACCAGATCATTATCTGCAAATATTTTTAAAGGTTCTTGTGTGACAGGCAGAATAAATTTGTTCTGCCCTATCAAAGTGTAGAGCTAAAGCAAAGAGCAGAAGGCAGAATTCAGTTAAGTAAGAGATTTTAAAAGGCTAAGGCAGAGAAAGAGAGAGAGATCAGACCCCCCAGATTCCAGCATCTAGAATTACTGCAGCTGTGGCTGCCCTTGGAGGGGGACTTTACAACTGAGTGGTGGCAAGATAGGAAGAGAAGAAACCTTATCAGTTTGATTTATGTTTATATTTATATTCTCTATTTTGCTCTGATTGTATTCACTGCCCTTATTTTACCTGATATTTCATAGTATTCTTGTGCCTCCAATTGGATGACACCAAAACACCACCTGAATGACCAGGCCTGAGGATTCATAGTCTATAACTTTTCTGAGCAGGGACCACCGCCTCAGAGCATCTATGCTTCTGATCCTTTGGGTATAAATTGGAGTTCCCATGGTTGAAATTAATTTACTAGAGCAAGTTACAGAAAACAAGGTAGCACATTTATTCATTTATTATTAGGGATTTTATAAAGGACACAGATAACATCTAGATGAAGAGATGCTAAGGGCAAGAGTCTAGCAGTAGTCAATTTCCTCGTCACGGAGACACTGTACCCAACACCCACAATTTAAAGGAGGAGAGGTTTATTTTGGCTCAAGGTTTTAGTCCATGGTCAGCTGACTTAAAGGCAGAAACCAGATGACAAAGAGGCATAGTGGAGGAAAAGAGCTTAAATCATGGTGACCAAGAAGCAGAGAGAGAAAGGAGGAGGCAGGGACAAGAATGCACCCTTCCAGGCCATGCCCACAGTGACCACCTCCAACCAGGCCCCACCTCCTACAGCACATTCAGCTATTGAACTCATCAATGGATGAATCCACTGATCAGTGTAACTCCAATCACCTTCCATACACATGAGAGTTTTGGGGGATATTTTAGGTCTAAACTATAACAGCAAGTTATGGGAGGGATGGGAGCTCCTGTGTGCTCTCCAGGCACACTACGTCCAGGTGCTTTCATTTAGAAGTCCTTTGAGCTCAGTACTTTTGGTGTTTTTATGGGTGTTTCACAATTTATTCATAATTGATTAAATCACTGGCCACTGGTGATCAACTCAACCTTCAACCCTTCTCCCCTCCCCAGAGGTCTGGGGGGTAGAACTGAAAGTTTCAACTCTCTAATCACACAGTTTGATTCCCTGACAACCAGCCTCTGTCTAAGGCTGTCCAGGACCTTCCCTGATCCTCCGTGATCTCCTCAGCATACAGAAAGGCACTTCTCCTTCTGGTGATAACAAGTCTTTTGGGAGTATTGTTCCAGGAAATGGGAAAAAGACCAACCTCAAAGAGGAACAGACAAATCTCAAATATCTTGAAATAAAATAACAACAATGATAAGAAATAGCACTTGTTATTTGCCAGGTCCTATTGAAGTATTTTACATACTGTAATTCATTTAATCTTCACAATGCCCCAGTGGTAGTTTCTATTATTACCTCTGTTTTTATAGATGCAGAAAAATATGACATGGAGAAGTTATATCACTTGCTTGAAGTCACAAAATTAGCAAGACTGGAGACTGGGTGTTGAGTCCATGAGTTCTGCTCCAGAATTCAGGCTTTTAATCACCACACTATACTACATATCATATATCCTCTCACTTTTACATCAGTTCAGTTCCTTAAGTCAGTGTCTAAAGCTTCTACTTTCAACATTTTATAATTTTTAAAATGTGTACTTTTTTCCATTTTAAAAATAAATATAGCACTAAGACTCCTGATGTTAATGTCAGATAGACCTGGATGTGTATGCAGGTTACCCACTGAGAAATTCATTTCTTTAGTTTTCTTATATGTTGGTTCACATATTTTTTTATGAGGATTAGGTGAGATAAAATATATAATGTGCTTAACAGAGTGCCTGGCCCAGAGTCAGTGCTGAGGAAATATTTGCACTCATTAATATGTATTACAATCAAATAAAATATGGGAAGGCTGAAAATAGAAGAAAAACATTACCCATAGTTCCACCTCTTTAACTAATTTTGAGATATTATTTTGTCTTTTTTCACGTGTGAAGCAAGTATTGTCTTGTTATTGCTCATGATCTGAGAAGAAGGTCCTAGTAGGTAGAATGCCCTTTGCTTGCCAAGTAGTCATAGGTGGTGGGGACAAAATCTTGAGGTAGACTGAGGTGGACAAATGAAACACTGCTTTGTCCAATAAAGGGAAAAGGTAAATGAGAATCCCTAGGGAAGAAATGACTTAATCTCTTGATTAGATCTTTTGAGGAGTCCCCAAAGACAGAAAACCCCATTGAGAGTCCCAAGTCTCATACCTGCTCCCATTAGAATAGAAAACATTTGAAATACCTTTTTTTTTTTTTCTTGGTACTTGGGACTGAACTCAGGACCCTGTGCTTGTGATGCAGGTGCAGTGCCACTGAGCTAATCCCTGGCCCTGAAATATATTTTATACCCATTCCTGATATATTGAGAGTAATGATGAGTCTCTGAAAGCTGAGCCTAAGATACTTGTGGCGAGAGTCCTTTATCTGGCCTTCTGTCTCCTCCAACTCATTCCTCTCAGGGATAGACATGGTGGTCTCTTTCATGTTTCTCTGTCTCAGCCAGGCTCTATGAAGATGGAAGGACATGCAATCCAATTGAAATCACATTATTCAGTAGTCCTATGAATGCCTTTTTATTGGGAACTCTAGACCAAGAAGATTCCTTTTTTATGGGCTGGAGTTAAAAATAACTATTAAAATCCAAGGAGGAAATATTTGACCAAACTATAATCACAAGCTAATACAGTACTGCTGAGTGATAACCTAGGGAGGAATTTCACTTACCACTAAAACCTAGCTGTCAATATGATATTTGATAATTTACTTAGCTTATTTTTATTAATAAGTCAAATATTCAAACAAGATTATTTTACTCATTGAAAACCCATCACTTAACCATTAAATAAATATGGACCCAAAAGATGGAAGATCCTTTATGTACCTGTGGACATATTTTAGGCTGGTTCTAATCAGACATGATTATTCTTTGCTGGAACTATCATATGGAAGAACAAGTCATTCAGTTTGATAAACTATTAGGAAGCAGGGAAGGAAATCTGAAAATTTTAGATTAAAATAATCTTAAGATCATAGAAAATATCCTACAAATATGTAAATATTCTGTTAAGCATTTAATATAAAGTTGATAAGAAAGAACCCTAGCAAGTGCACAAACCAATAAGGATAAGGATAAAACAAAGAGAAAGTGAAATTTAGAAGCAGTATCAGCTTCTCAGGGAAGGCCAGTACCTTTTGGGACATGCAATTGAAAAGGCTTGCCCCTGAATAGCCTTAAATAGAGTTCTCTTAGTAAGGTAAAGGGAATTATGGATGTTAAACAGGCAAGTAACTGTTTCTGCCACAACTCTTCAACCATACAATGGCCAAAAAATTATTTCCAACTCCCAGTTATGTGTTGGGTGAGGCACTAGATGTATTAATGTTTTCAGGATGTTCTTGTATTGATTCCAAGGAAGGACAAGACAGTTTATAGACAGCTTATTTCAACACTGGGTCTGAGCTAAGTTGGGTTGAGGAAAGAGAACAATAACATTTAAAGGAAATGCCTAAAGAACAGTCACAGTATTACTAGGGGTTGAGAGGAGAAAGAGAATAGCCTGAAGGGAGTACACAATCACAATTATACTGCTGGGTAAGAAGATGTGATCATACTTTTTTTTTTACCTCTAATGTAGAGGATGGATCCCAGGGCCGTGCACATGCTAGGAAAGTACTCTATCACTGAGCTGCATCCTCAGCCCCAGATCACAGCTTTTGTAATTTTCTGTTATGTGTTTGTATTTTTAAATTTTTTCTTCTTTTAAAACAGATGATTTTCATTGAATTCCTTTCTCCTATTTTAAGCTTTCTTGTAGCAGAAAGGCATTTGGGCCAGCCTACTTAAAGAGACACACATGCCCTAAGTGCAATGAGGCCAAAAGTCCACAAATTGTGTTTATGAAACAAATCAGAGCATGTGAGATCACAGTTGTATAAACATATTATGTGTGTGTAATATTGATCTCCATGTCATAGAGGAGCCATAATGAGCTGGCAAAGGCTCCCAGGAGGGAAAATTAGAAGATGAGAAAACTCCTCCATGAAAGTTTGTGAAGAGCAGGAGGCACCCCACAGTCCTGTGGAAGAAGGGCCTGGGCTCTAGAACTTTTACCACTCCTGCTTTCAGGCCCCTTGATTCTGGGAAAAGGAATGTCTTCGGTTTTGATTTTCTTATTTATGTAACGAAGAAAAAGGACCAGATGATAATTAATATTCTTCGTAAGCTAAATAGTTTTATTTTCTGTAGTTGTTGAACCAAAAGAGAAAACTATGAAATATTTTCAGAGATAAAGGTAAGGGGGAGTGGAAATACATAAATAACCTAAAATGTGAAGAGGTTTCACCAAGAGTAAAAAATCTCAGAAGAAGAAGTAAAAAACAAGGAAAACATTTGGGGATTATTTTATGTAGAGTAGCTATATGAGACTCTTTTGGGTTGTAGGATTTATCCAAATGATGAACTGAATTCCATTGTTGAAGATGTTTGTTTTGTTTTGTTTTGTTTTGTTTTTTTGAGACAAGGTCTCACTGTGTATTCCAGACTGGCCTCAAACTCACAGCAGTTCTCCTGCCTTAGCCTCTGGAGTGCTGGGATTACAGACATGCGCCACCACACCTAGACCCATTGTTGTACTGAACATGCTGATTGCAATTCTAGCACCAGAAAGGACTCCTCATATGCATCTGGTTGTAGCTATCCAATTAAAATTCCTGAAAAAAGAAATTACCATTATAATCACCGAAGACAATGAAATGAACTAATTCTCATTAGAAAGATATTTCATGCAATTATTTTTAAATAGCATTAATTCCACAATTCTCTTAAAGTTGCCACATGGTTTTCTTTAATGTCTCTCCCTACAATTCCAAGTCTCTTTTCAAATCTCCATGAGTCTTTCTTTCCCTTTTTAAATAGGAATATCTACCGATCGATTTGCTTTTTGTATACTTTTTAATTGAAAAGGTGTGTGTGTATTTTTAATTTGAGCATTAAGTGTGTATATATTTGTTTGTGTGCACATGCACATACAAAAGATTGCTATGGTTCTTCTGAAACATTTTCTTGGAGAATATTTTATAATCTAACATATCACTCTGATGAGATTGTTTTCCAAATACAAAGAAGGTACTGAATTCTGCAGAAGAAATGGAGCTTCTTTCCCTGCCCTATCACACTAATTACACTTCTTTTGTTACAGTACTCTTCTTTGAACAAAGCCTTGCTCATTCTCCCTACCACCAGAAATTTTGGGATAAGGTGATAAAGTCTGTTTCCCGGGTTGATAGGGAAGTAAGTCAATGAAAGGAATGCTGAGGAAGAGGAAGAACAGTGGAGACTTAGCCCACATTCAGGCTCTTCCTTCTCCTTCAATACATACTCTAGTCTTTAGACTCCCAAAAGATCAGTTTTCACTTTTCTTTGATAAACTTCAGGATTCTAAAGTTTCTAGTCCAAGTCTCTAATTTTCAGTAAATGACATGGAATCATTCTTCACATGTCAGCCCTTTCAAAATCTCCATTCCCTGTAACATAGAGAAAAAGCTTTTCTTCCCCTTCTTCTTTAATCTTAGCCTGTAAATCCAGAGAAATAGTTATCTCTTTGTCTCAAGTTAATTCCTATAATACATACCCCTCCGAAAACCTGGGAGACCTTATTTCTAGGTAAATCTGAATGAGCTGGGCCGTGTAGCTCTTACTCCAAGGAAGGGTAGGCAACACTACTGGAGACTAAAGAAAACCCAAAACAGAACATTCTAGAGACCTATTTAGATCTTTACTAAAATTTCTTAAGGAGGAGCATGGGAAAGTTCTTTAGGCTATCTTATAGATTTTCCTTTCTAAGTCCCACTTCCTTACCTACATGTCCTCCCTGCACTTCTCACTACTAAATCTTTCCCTCTGAAAAGTGGCTTCTTGCTTTCTCCTGGCTTGGTGCTGTTCTTTCTTACCCTGGCCAGCTCCTTCCACACCACTGGTTAACACCACATTGTCTTTCACTTCTCTGTCCAAATGACCGTATTAGGGAAGCCTGAGTTAGTCTCTGAATTGACCTCTATTAAGGTTTTTCTTGGTGCATGCATAGCCATGGAGGTGGACTAGTGGCTCTCCCTTAAGACTTTGCCATTCGGCCGAAAGGAGCACATGGACTGATTGTCTCCAGCTATGAGTACCTTTTGGACTAGCCTTAGATTTTTCTGGCCATCACCACACTCTTCTGGAGCAACCCCAATCTAATGGCTGGGCATCATGGAGGGTCCTAGCACCTGGACCCACATCATCTTGGCTCTGGTGAAGGTATTCTGGCTAAATCACACCATAGTGAATGATTTCATGGTGAGAGTGTACATGAGAAAAACATTACAAGGTGGGACAGGAATCAAGAGAGGCTAGGGAAAGGCCAGGCTTACTCTTTTGTAACAACCTTTACAAACAACCTTTTGTCTTGCAAGAATGAATCCCTTCTGTGGGCTTGTGCCCTCATGACCTGATTACCTTCTACCAGGCTCCACCTCTTAAAGATCCCTTTGAGGTAAAGATCCCTGTCACACTGGGAATAAAGCTTCTAGCACATGAGTCCTTTTGGATGAACTAAATTCACACCATAGCAAACTGGTACCAGATCTCCTGTCTTTCTATTCCTGACTTACAGCCTACAGAAAATATTAGCTTCCAAGCAAGGCTAAATTTTGACTCAGAAAGAGTCTCATCACAATCTTTCCTAGGATGCGGCCCAGGGGAAAGGATCAGGTCATGTGATGAATAGATGGTTGTACAATTGTGCAAGTATGAGTATTTTCTAGACAAGCCCAATGGCAATAAGGTATACTCATTGGAGAGAGAAGTGTAATTGCTTGGCTATAGAGTTAACTAATCTAGTTTGGATCTTATTGTTGGAAGGTCTGATCAAATTTGAGTTCTCCTGAACTACTTTCTCAAATCTTTAATGGAACTAGCCTAAAGGAATCACTGCTTTCTTCCAAGTAGTATTTACCATTGCTCTGACATTGAGTATCCCTTTGTGAATATTTGTGCCTTCCTGGTATTATTTCATCCTGTAAATAAAACGAGGAAGCAAAAATAGGCACAGGATTTGTGTCCTGCCAAAGGTCACACCACTTCAATATTAAGACCAGTCTCTATTCATTTACAGGGGTCAAACAATTCTCAGGCCAGGAGAGATCCAGGCAGCTCTGGTTCCTTCCGAGCCACTGGTCTGCCTTGATGCCTGTCAGCCTGCCAAGAACCAGTACTGCAGCTCTCTCTTAGTCCCCAGCATTATACTGGTTGGCTAGGAGGCCCTGCTGTGTTTGGAGAGGGTCAGGGCACAAGGCCAGGCAAGATAAGCTGCAGAAAAGAAATAAAGAAAAAAGTTCTGGCAAAATGCATCAAAACAATGCTGAGAGCAAACTCTGGCTGCAGACCGAGGATAGACAAGAAAGTGAAATAGCTCTGTTCAAGGTCAAAGCAATGCAGATATGCTGAAGTTGGAAACTGAAATCGATCCTTCCCTTTCAGCCTGGCAGCTGCATCTGGTAGGTGCCCAGGAAGCTAAAACACTAAGAGTCAGCCCTGGCAGCAGCAGCACTGGTAAAAGGCAAAAGGGCCACAGGCACAGGGCTGGGGCCACAAAGAGGAACATTCTTTGTCCCTTGCCATGAGCCCCTTGTGGACAATGGTAGAACTGGTCAATGGCCTATAAAGGGCATTGTGGGAGCCTCTATTTTTGTGGGTTCCCATTTTCATGAATTTGTTTTTAAAATATAAACATCATTATGTCTTTGTAGGTAAGTTCATGTTTTGATGAAGGTGGGGACACAAAGATCTTTCTCTGTTATGAGACGTAAAATTCAGGGCAGCGAAGCTGCTGCACTTCTGACCAGTGAGTTCTTGCCAAGACAGGTTCCAAGTTTTTGGGGTTGGTGAAACACAAAGGAAGGGAGCTGGAGAATGTTGAGAAATAAAGCTCTTTCTCTGTCTTTTCTGTTTCATTCTTTGATGGAGTGCACAAAGGTGAGTATAATTTAGGGATGTAGAAGGGAGTAAGGAAAAATATTCAGTGAAGAAAAGTGTCAGAGAATGGGAAATTTTAGAGATAGAGGAAAATTTCAACATGAAAGACATTTTCATATATATAAACCTTATGCAGATCTCTAATTGAGCAGATAAATTGAGAAGGGGAAACATGATGTTTTAGTCCATATTCTGTTGCTATAACAAAATACCTGCACCTAGATAACTTATAAAGAATAGGAATTTGTTTGGCTTACAGTTTTGAAAGCTGGAAAAATCTAAGAGCATGGTGCCAGCATTGTGTCAGCATCTGTAAGAGCCTTCTTGTAGCATTATAACATGGTGGAGGGTGTCACATGGACAGACAGAGTAAGCATTCTGGCTCTTCCTCTTAAAAAATCACTAATGCCAACATGGAGGACCCACCCTTATGACCTCACCTCATTCTGATTGTCTTCCAAAGCCCATCCCCTCAGTATATCACCAACACATGAGTTTGGGGATTTCATTGCCAACACATGCTTGAACTTTTGGGGGAAACATTCAAACCATAGAAGAGGGAGAACACAATGGCCAGAGGAAGAGGGGCTGGAGGCAGATCTCCCTATAATGGAGAAGAAAAAAGATGTGGTGGAGGCTAATAGTCTTTCCTTGTCATATTTCCTTTCAGCCAACATTTATTTGGCATCTATTAGATGAAAGCTATTGTGCTAGGCACTGGAGCTCATGTTTCAGAGGAGGGGATAGATCTATTCATAAACAGATTCATTAGACACATTCATTGATACATTCATTGACAGATCCAATAGAGATACACACTACATGCTACAGGAGACAGAGGAGACTAAGGTTAATGCCATCTAGCAGATCACAGAATGGAGGAGGTGACATTTGATATGATATTTGAAAGAGGATTTTCTTTTACTTTGCTTTGTATATTGATAATTTATTTGAATAAAAATTTTAAAAAATTAGATCTCTCCACTTTTCTTTAAAATAATAGCAACAACATATGTGATGACTTGTCAGGGACATTATCCATAGCTATCAGAGCTGAGGTCCACATTCAGTCGCTCCAATAGCCATGGGTCTTATGCTAACAGGAGAATGCCATCCAGAGAAAACTTAATGAACTACTATAAGAAACTATAAGAAACTGGAACTTTTCCAGGGGAAATGACAAAATCATTATTTAGGAAAAGCAATGTTGCACTTTCCCCAACATTTTGTAATTATAGCTTAGATCATACTTACAAACCACTGCTGTTTTTATATGTGATAATGCTTAAAGACATAGCAAGTACTAAAGTGGGTTACCTCACTCAGCTATTTTAACTAGGGGTCAGAAAACTTTCTGTAAATCCCAGAAAGTAAATATTTTCTGGGCCACCTGGTCTCTGTTGTAGCTGCTCAACTCTGCCATTATAACATGAAAGGAGGCATAGACAACATGTAAATGAATAAGTGCTGCTGTGTTCTAGTAAAACTTTATTAATAAAAATAGTGAAATGGCTAGAAATGGCCCAGGATGCTGGCTTTGGTCCTACGGTCAGAGTTTTTCTACCCCTACTCTTTTTGTTGTTGTTGTTGGTTTTTTAAGACAGGGTCTCACTATGTAGTTCAGGCTGGCCTTGAACTCGCTGTGATCCTCCTGCCTCAGCCACTTGAGTGCTGGAATCACAGGTGTGCACCACCACCCCCAGCAGTCTACTCTTACTTTTAACCTTCACTTTACTCTGACGGTTCTCCTGTGGTGGATTAACTAATGATTAACTTGAAATACCCAGCTGAGCTGAGTCAGTGTGGTTCGGGATGTGGACGATCCACCTGAGGATTGCTGCCAAAATGACATAAAAGGAGAACTGGATGAGAAGACTGCATGCTGTTGATTTTCCTGGAGAAGCTTGCTGCGGCTGGTTTTCCTAATATAAACTAGGCTATTCTTGAGTCAGAGGAGCTTGGGCCTTCGCTGTTACTGGGAATGGCTGCTGTTTTCAGGAGAGCTCTGGTCTTCGCCTTGAGTGTCACTTCTCGACTCCAATGCAGATCCCTCAATCTGGTGGCACAGATCCTTCAGCCTGCCAGTGCAGACTTTCTAGCTTCCACCACTGGCCTTTGGGCTTTCCTGGTGCAGATCCTAGATACAGACTTGCATGAGACATTGCCATCGGCTCTAGGCCTCTGGCTGGACTTGTTTGGGACATTGCAATGGGAGCCAGGTAGCTGGCTGGATTCTTTGGGTCTCTAACATGTGGACAGATCTCTTGCACTTTTCTGCATTTGACTTTTTGGGTGACTATTATAAGATACTCCTACAAATTATGTGTCCTGTATCAAATCTATTCCCTTGCAAAGCTTGACTACAACACCTCCATTCCTGCCACCCACTTCTGCAACAGGAAGTTTCAGGCCTCCCCAACTCATTAGTATTTTTTCCAGTCAATAATTAATTTCCATTTTATCATGTGCAGGGAACTGCTGTAGTCCGTGAGAATGAGGCAGTGAACAAAACAGACAAAATTATGGAATTCAAACTTTAATGGGAAGAGACAGGCAATAAACAGATAACAAATGTGTAACGTCAAGTAGCAATAAAGTCTATGAAGAAAAATAAAACAGAAACATGATAGAGAATAGCAGGATGTTACCTTTGATAGGATAGTTAGAGAAAACCTCTTGGAGGAAGTTAAATTCCAGCAGGGTTGAATGAATTGAGAAAGGGAGCTATAGGGTAAGGGTGTTCCCAGCACAGAAAACAGTAAATGCAATGAGCCGAAGGCAAGAGCATGCTTGTAGTTTTAGGATCAACTCAGAAATCAGTTGCGGCTGGAGTGCCAACAGCAGGGGGGAAATTCATAGATTTTAGGGTCAGAGATGTGTGCAGGGACCAGAACAGACATGGTCTAATTTACAATTTAAAAGTGTCGTGCTGCCTGTCCTCTGGTAACTAGACTGCAGGAGTAAAGCAGGGAAGCCATTTAGGAGGCTACTGTAGTATTCAGAGTAGGTGATGATATCCTGGAGTAGAAGGGAGGTAGAAAGTTGTGGGGTTGAGATAAATGTGAGGACCATGCTTGTGCTTTGGAGAGTGAAAGGAAGGGAGGAGAAGAAATAAAAAATGATTTAAAGTATTTTGGCCTGAGAGACAGGATGTTGTCATTTTCTGAGAAAAACAGGTTTAAGTAAGGGAGAGCAAGGAAATGATTTTGAGAATGTTAAACTTTGTTTTCCTCTCATACTGTATTAATGAGCCTATTTTGCTCTCTGAGAGTATCTGTTAATTCTCAGTGACATTTCTGTAGCACTTAAGATAGTAAATTGAGCATGTCAGTTGCAATACTTTTGGAGTTAGAATAGTCATAATGTTCATGTTCCCTAGCAAGTTCAGTAATAAAGAATAATAAAATAATACCAAACACTTGATTAGCACTTTCTATGTATCAGGCACTATTTGAAGCCCTGCACATTAAATTAACTTATTCCTCAAAAAAATCTAGAGGGCAACCGGAATAGAAAAGTTTTTGACTTGCCCTAGATCAAATAGCTCGTGGTAGGGCTAGGACAGAAAACTATGTAGCGTATTCTAGGACCTGTACTAGTCATGGTTAATCATTGTGCTGTATTGTCTCAATGGTGTCTCCCTTCCTTCCTTCTTTCCTACCTCCTACCCTCTCTTCCTCCCTCCTTCCGCCTTCTGTCCATCCCTGCCTCCCTTCTTTCCTTCCTTTCTTTTGCACAACTAGGAATTGAACCCAGGGCTTCACCACTGCCAGATAAATCTCTCTCATATAGTTGCATCCTTAGTCCTTTTATGAATTTTTATTTTGAGATAGGGTCTTTCTAAGTTCCCCCAGCTGTCCTTGAACTCGCAATCTTCCTGACAGCTGTGATTATAGGCATGCACCACATGCCCTGCTCTCAGGTATTGTTCTTTATTGTTTCAGTGTGATATATTATTCAGATTGATTTTCATATGTGGAACTGCTCATGTGTTTCTAGGATGAACCCTATTGTTCCTGATGCATTATTTAGCTTGCTAGTATTTTGTTCAGGAGTTTTGCATTTGTATTCATAAAGGATATTATTAGTCTATACAGTAGTTTCCTTTTCTTAGCCTACAGAATCAGTTGGGAAGTATGTCTCCCACCTCTATTTTTTAGAAGAATCTGTGAAGACTTAGTGCTGTGCTTTTTTTTAATATTGGTTTTTGAATTACTAACTCAATCTCTTTACTTACAGACCTATTTATATTTTTTCTGTTTCTTCTTAGTCATTTTTAAAGTTTTCATCTTTCCAGGAATTTGTCCATTTTCAGCTATGTCACATAATTCGTTAGCATACAATTCCTTGTTCCAAAGCATTCCTTCATTATGCTTTTTATTTCTGTAAAGTCAGTATTAATGTTCTCTCTTTCATTTTTGACCATAGTGATTTTGAAAATTTTATACCTTATAGCTTCTCAACATGGTTTTGCAGTTATTGAGTTATACAATTATATTTTAAATCAGATAACAAAAAGAGAGAACAAAAATGCATCTTTTATAATTAAGCAATTACTTTACTGATGCTCTTCATTTTTGTGTGTGGATTTGAATTATTGTGGATTCGAATTAGTGTCCTTTCATTTTAGTTGGAAGGTCTCCCTTAAGTTATATTTTTATAAGGCAGATGCATTAGTGATAAGTTCTCTCAGATTTTGTTTATCCGAAAATATTTTAAATTCTACTTTGTTGACATTTGTTTGACATTCTCTTCCTTTACTTAATTCTATTTTCTTTCTGTTACTCAAACTGGATAGTTACAATTGACCTATCTTCAAGTTTGTTGATTTGTTTCTTTTGACAGTTAGCTGTTGGACCATATTAGTAAATTTTTAATTTCTTTCTTATACTTTTCAACTCTAGAACTTATATTTGATTCTTTTAAAAAGTTATAATTTCTATCCTCTTAATAATAAGCCCTATTGGTAAGATATTTTCAATCTTTCCTCTAGTTCTTTATACATAGTTTCCTTCTGTTTTTTGAGCATATTTATAATAGCTGGCATAAATTTTTTGTTTAGTAACTTTCCTGAACTAATTCTGTAAATTCTTCATTCTTTATTATATTCAGTCACTGAAGCCTGTGTTTAAAGTCTTTACTTATCTTGGTGGTATCTGTGACTGCACAATGATTTCCTTAAATGCTTTGAACCACTAAGTCTGCCAGCCATTGCTTATTGGCTCTGTGAGTCCACTGAGGACATACCTTCAGCTCTCCAGAATCTTAAACATTCCCTTAGCCTTCATTTACTACTTATATAGAGCCCCAATGTCAACCAGGGCCCAGACATCTCAAGTCTTACTTAGGCATTCACACCACTTTGCATATGTTTGTAGTCCACTAGGTTTCCAAGAATGTGTTGGAACTTTCCAAAGCTTACTATGGATATCTCATTCCCTAGTTTTTCTTTTAAGATACTTTTGGTCAGCCTCTTATTTACTCCAATGATTATCTCTCTTTCCCAACAGCTGTGATATTAAACAACTGCCACTGATGGTTTTGGACAAATACCCAGGGGGAAAGGCTGTTTACACTGAGTAAGCTCTAAGTCATATCAAATAAAGCTCTGTGAGTAGGGTTTCCAGGAAGTTACCAGACAGGCCAAATAATGATAATTATTTGGAATAGTGGTTCTTCAAGCCAATTATGTCCTTTTCCAGAGGCCATTAGACTACTGTTTTCACAGCTACTTTATTTGGAAAGCTGTTAATGTTCAAGAATACTGAATGCCTGGGAAAAAAGGGATAAGAATAGGCAAGTTAAAATACCACAAACTGCATTGTTTATATCAAGATCTGGTCATTTTTCTTCAATAGATACCTTTTGAATGTTGCAGGGCTTTGATTAATTTCCTGAGTTCTGAAAAAGTTGATTTTAACTTTTTTTGCCAATTTTTTTTATCAACTGGAAAAACAGATTTTTGGAGGTACTTATTCTATCATTCCAGAAATGCTTCTCTTGAATATGGTAAGCTTGAATTATTGCTAGTGTAAAGCATGATTGAAAAATTAGCATCATGTGATCTAGAACCAGATTTGCTCAGGTTTGTGTCTTGGCTTTGCAAATCTCTAGACATGAAGTCTTTTGCCTCTGTTCTTGTGTGAAATTAATGTATTAGTAGTGCCTATCTCTATAGATGTGTTGAAAGTATTAAGTGAATTTTTGCAAGTAAAGCATCTAGAACAACAGTTGGCAAGTTATGGATTGTGGGCCATCCTGCTCAACATTTTATTTTCATGACCCACTAGCTAGAAATGTTTTTCACATTTTAAAATGGCTTAAAAGCCAAATGAATATTCCTTGACATAAAAATTCTATGAAATTCAAATTTCAGTGTTCAGAAACAAAGTTTTATTGATATACAGCTATGGTGGTAATTCAGTTACTTATGATCAATAGGATGTTTTCATATTAAAAGAGTAGAGTTGAGCAATTATGAGCAAGGTTGTTTACAAAGATTCAAAGCTTTATTATCTGGCCATTTTAAGAAAAAATCTGCTAAATTATGAAAATTGATAGGTGTGAAAGCACTCAATAAAATTATGTGTTGCTTAAGGAAGGGAATATGTTCTGAGAAATGCATCATTAGGCAATTTTATCATTGTGTAAATGTCATAGAATATACTTGCACAAACCTAGATAATATAGGTCAATCACTCTATGTGGCCTCTTGAGGCAATCAAGAGACAGCAAACATGAGACATATGAGGCTGATGGCAATATAATATAATATCATATAATACTGTTTTAGAGTAGACTTTTAAAGTAGAAGTAGTACACCAAAAATAACAATAAAAGTATAGTATATACATAAAGCAATAACATAATCATTTATTAAATTATCAAGTATTGTGTACTATACAAAAATATACGTGCTATACTAGGGGTTTGTATACATCAGCATCACCACAAGCATTTACCTGACAACAATGTACAGTCAATGACAACTCTGCAATGTTAACAATAGCAACATTGTCAGGTAACAGGAAGTTTTCACTCCATTATAATCTTAAAGGACTCCCATCATACATGCTATGCATTGTTGATGGAAATGACATTAAGCAGGTCTGATTGCAATAGTTAGTTATCAATTTTACTAGATAGCCCCATAGTTAGTATTTAGTGTTAACTCTTTTTAAAGGCATATTTCACCTGTTCCACACTAGTTTCAATCCTGTCTCATTAGGTTGCATGATACTCACCATGACTTCCCAATCTCTGCATGTTCTGGCATCTGTCTCTCTCTCTGATCTCATCTTTCCTTCTTGCTCACTCTGCTCTAGTTGCCCTGACCGTCTGTCAGTTCTGGGAATGTGCTGAGCAATTTCCTTCCTCAGTGCTTCTGCATTTGTTTTTCTCTATGTTTGGAATACTCCTTCTGCAACTCTTCACAAATTTGGATCTATATCACCCTTCAAATCTCAATTTAAAGATCACACCTCAGATAGTCTTACTGAGACCACCTTATACAGACAGTAGTTCTCTTCCTCTTGTTATTCCTTGTCCAAATATGTTTGCTTCCTTCATGGCAATAATAATCATCTGTGCTTATTTAATTTATTTAGTGGTTTAACTGATATTTGTTCTCCTCCCAACTAAAATATTAGCTCGATGATAGAAATGTTAAATATTTGTTAGATGAATGAATAATATTTTAGTTTTAATTCTCATGGCTAAGTATGTTAATTCTCTTGTTTATTTATTTTTTTCTCTTATTCCTATGCTAAGGAAACTGATCGCCCTTATCCTTTTGCTCTCTGGCAGGGCTATAGTTTGACTGACTTTTGTCAGACACCCATCCTTAGTCTAATCATCTATGGTCAGCAGGAGTTGTGAAGGAAGTAAAATCATAAGAGCCTAACATGGTTTTTTTCAGCAAGGGATGCGGATGGATGTGAAAAGTGGGGCACAATCAGAAAAAAGAGTTGGTGCTTGCCATTCACTGCCAGTGCTCTGTGCTGTTACCTATTCCTCTGCTCTCAGATGAGATCTTGGGCAGACCTCATAACTTCAATATTCATACTTAGATAATAAAATCTGCCCTCTCTGGGCATTTGATTTCCTAAAATAGTCATCATTCAATAATTGATACAGCTAGTCCAATGTAAGTAAAATTCCAAACTTCAAAGTTACATCTTCTCCTTTCCCCCAACTTGGACCAGCTTCAACTGGAAGTGTGTTGTACAAGTGGGTGTGGGTGGAAGGATGTGGGTTGTTTCCTTCTCTTCTGCTCCTCTCACCAAGCTCTGCAGGTCCTTTTAATGTTGAAGTGCAGAGAGGTAGAAGAGATGTGGGACAGCAAGAGTCTGACTAGCACTGCAGTAGTTGTCTGCAGTTCCTGGGCTGTGGCACAGATGCTAATTCCCTCACATTCTTTTGGGGTCTCAATAAATCTTTTGATGGATGGCTCAATTGTAGCTCTTTCCTCTGACTGTAACCTCTATTCTCTTTTGAGTCTTCTGAGCCTGTTTCTGCTGATTTTCTTGCTCTAGCAAAAAACTCTCCTGAGCACTATCCCAGACACTTCCAGGAAGTAGTCTTTTGCATTGCCCACAACTGATCTATGGCAAACAAGCACACTGGCCCTGCTGTCAGTAAGGATGTAGTTACCTACCAGCTGCAGTGCTCTCTTGTGCTGCTCATGCTGCTCTAGGCAACATCAAAGCCTATAGAATTTCTCATATTTGACCTAGAGATACACAATGAACTCACTGGTGTTGTCTTTGATACCCCTCTGATTGGGCTGGAGGTGCAACAAAGGCTCCATATTGGTGCAAGGTAGGCATGATGGGGAAGGGAAATAACACCACAGTGGCATGGCTCACTCTAGAAGATTTTTTTTTTCTATTTTTAATTTAATGGGTCTCAAAATTCTGTGACAGATTTTTGGTCATGTTGTTTCCATTAAAAAGTGATTTTAAAAACTAATAACTTAGGGCCAGGGATTTAGCTTAGTGGTTCAGCTGCCTGCCTTGGACGCGCAAGATCCTGAGTTTGATCTCTGGTACCAAAACCAAACAAACAAACAAACAAAACTTAATAACTTAAAACTGTCACACACAAAAAGAAAACAAATGGTCCACAAAACACATTTTCCTTTCCTCCTGAAGGTTTTACGATGCATTGTTATCATTAACCAGTCTTTTATTATTAAACTTAAATGGTCAATTGGGAAAAACAGCTCTGAGGCCAGTCTTCCACCACTGATTAAGACTGGGGTGGTAGGTGTTAGGGGTGATATTCGTTTAGCCTTCTGAGCTTTCTGGGCAGACTTGGTGACCTTGCCAGCTCCAGCAGCCTTCTTGTCCACTGCTTTGATGACACCTGCAGCAACTGTCTGTCTCATATTGCGAACAGCGAAACGACCCAGAAATGGAGAGTCAGAGAAGCTCTCGACACACATGGGCTTGCCTGGAACCATGTCAATGATGGCAGCATCACCAGATTTCAAGAATTTGGGGCCATCTTCCAGCTTCTTACCAGATCGGCGATCAATCTTTTCTTTCAGCTCAGCAAACTCGCAAGTGATGGGAGCTGTATGGCAATCCAGTACAGGAGCATAGCCAGCACCGATCTGACCTGGGTGGTTCGGGATAATCACCTAAGCAGTGAAACCAGCTGCTTCCACTGGTGGGTCATTTTTGCTGTCACCAGCAACATTGCCATGATGAAAATCATTGACAGACACGTTCTTGATGTTGAAGCCCACATTGTCACCAGGAAGAGCTTCATTCAAAGCCTCATGGTGCATTTCAACAGACTTTACTTCAGTTGTGACATTGACTGGAGCGAAGGTGACCACCATGCCAGGTTTGAGAACACCAGTCTCCACTCTGCCCACAGGGACAGTACCGATACCACCAATTTTGTAGACATCCTGGAGGGGCAGCTGCAAAGGCTTGTCAGTTGGGGGAGTGGGTGGCAAGATGCAATCCAAAGCTTCAAGCAGTGTGGTTCCACTGACATTGCCATCTTTATGAGTGACCTTCCATCCCTTGAACCAAGGCATGTTAGAACTTGGCTCCAGCATGTTGTCACCATTCCAACCAGAAATTGGCACAAAAGCTACTGTGTCAGGGTTGTAGCCAATTTTCTTAATGTAGGTGCTGACTTCCTTAACAATTTCCTTGTATCTCTTCTGGCTGTAGGGTGGCTCAGTGGAATCCACTTTGTTAACACCAACAATGAGTTGTTTCACATCCAGCGTGTAAGCCAGAAGGGCATGCTCACGGGTCTGCCCATTCTTGGAGATACCAGCTTCGAATTCACCAACACCAGCAGCAACAATCAGGATGGCACAATCATCCTGAGATGTGCCTGTAATCATGTTTTTGATAAAGTCTCTGTGTCCTGGAGCATCAATGATAGTCACATAATACTTGCTGGTCTCAAATTTCCACAGGGAGATGTCAATGGTGATACCACACTCTTGCTCAGCTTTCAGTTTATCCAAGACCCAGGCATACTTGAAAGAACCCTTCCCCATCTCAGCAGCCTCCGTCTCAAATTTTTCAATGGTTCTTTTGTCGATGCCACCACATTTGTAGATCAGATGGCCGGTAGTGGTGGACTTGCCCAAATCCATGTGTCCAATGATGACTATATTGATATGAGTCTTTTCCTTTCCCATGTTGGCTTTGATTTAGTGGTGGTTTTCACTACACCTGTGTTCTCGCAGCAAACCCATTACGAAAAAAGCAGAAGACTTTGTTTTAATATCCAAAAACTCTCTCAGGGGCAGGAGATATAGCCTAGCATGTATGAGGCCCCAGATTTGATCCTCAGCATTACAAAGCAAAGCAAAACAAAAACTCAACATTTTCAATCTTATTTTTGAAGAAATGGATGGATGATCAACTAAGGGGCACAGAACTGCAAAGTTCAGCCTTGGGGATCTAGAAACCTCACTTTGAAATGCAGGAGTTGTTGGCATTCTTTACCTTAGGGATTTCAGTCAAACAAAAACAGAGTCCCATTTTAACATCCCATCACACATGTCTGTTCTCTTTGGAACATTACATGAATTATCCATAAAACATTCACTTTAATTTGTGTGCAGGTAACATGTGTGTGTGACTGTGCTTATTAATTCTGAAGATTGCATCATACACTTTTCAATTTATTCTGAAGAGTTTGCAAAGGCCTATGGTCAAAAAAGTTTTAGCTTCATTCATTGACTAATTTATAGTATTGGGATTATATAAAAATATCATAAGCAAAAAATATTTCTATAATACTTTCAGGTGTTTTGGGTGGGGTGCACACCTTTATTGCCTAGCAGATTATACTTCTATCTCTTGAGGCATCATTTTTCTAACACAGCTTTAAAGGCAGCAGAAGGTAGTTCTGTGTCTATTACTTATGTGTTGGTGGAGTGAGAAAGAACAATTTCTAATTTCTGCCAGTAAAATTCTTTTCTGTTCCTGTCTGTTGAGCTTGTTCTGGCAGTAATCATATTCTCCCTCCCCCTTTCTCTCCTAGCCTTAACAGAGATACACTTGTGCTTCTGCTGGATTGATGTAGGAAAAGTGGAAAAACTCTTCTTTTTGTAGAATCAATAATTCCTTTCTGAATTCAGAAATTAGGATTGAGTAGCCTACACATCTAATTGTTTTCTCTGCTGTAAACTGGAGAGAGCTTATTAAGACAGATGAAGAATTAAATGCTTTGTGGTACTTTTGTCAACAACATATCTCTCTTTAGTCCTTACTAATTATTCGTTCCCCACTTCACTCTATTCATTCACTGTCTTCTGTACCTTTTTTTTTTTTTTTTTGAATGTGGATGATGTTGTCGTGAATCAAAAGAGGTATTTAATGCATGTTAAATAGATGAATGCTCTGTCTGGGTTTCCATGAGCACTATAACATTTAAGAGGCCTCATGTGAGGGCTACATGGTTAAAGAACTGTGCAGTTATATAGATACAAGGTCAAATGGCTACTGCCTGATCAATCAATTAATACAACTCTTGGGAATTCAATCCAACAACAAAGCTGTTAATGTTGTTTAATTGTATAGTCGATAAGAAGTTTAGTGGAAAATGATTGTTGGGCACCCTTGGGTATCCTCATGCTGAGGCCTAGCTCCTTTACCAGGAGACCACCCGCTCCATCAGAAAGGGGAGTCACATGGGAGATCTCTATGCATGTCTCTCTCTCTCTTTTGAAAATTTCTTATCTTTTTAACCTATATGTTCTTCTCTCTCTCCCTCTCTCTCTCTCCCTCCCTCCCTCTCCCTCCCTCCCTCTCCCAGGGCATGTGCTAGGCAAATGCTTTGCCATTGAACTACATTCCCAGCCCCTTTTCTTAAAAAGTATCATTTATTGTTCTTTTACAATACACAAGCCACTTTTATATACATTATCACATTTAATTCTCCAATTCCATTCTCAATCCTGAGTTACACTTTCTTACCTTTATTCATTGGGGAAGCCTATTCCAATGGCTTCAACTATCACCATCATATTTAATCTCCAAATTTGAATATGCCTCCATATCACTACATCCACATTACAAAAATGATTTACCACCACCACCCTCTAACTCAATATCTCAGAAACCCTTCCCACTCTCTCCTCCTACCTTCTTTCTGGTGTGTATTACAACACCATCTTTGCCATTACACAGACTTAAATTTTTCAGTCATTTAAAGAGCAAGACCAAATTGAACTGACTTTTCTTCCCTCTGTTCCTTTTTCCACAATGGTAATTTAGGCCTCCTCACCTCATGCACAAATTACAATAATTGACTTCTGGGGAGCTTTCTCAATTCTAAGCACTTTGCTCTTTGATTCATTCTGCCACCATTCTTAGCCCATCTTTTACACACCTTTTTCTCACATCACTCTGGTTGCCAGTGGCCCTCTGAGTTGAGCCCACATCCTTATTTTGGTCCTTCTTTTCTAACTCTATCCATGCCACCTTCTTTTCTTTTTTCTTTTTTTTTTAATATATAGTCTCTGCCCTAGTCAACTCTGTTCATAAGTACCCCTTTACCTAGATTTTTCTCTTTCATTTATTCAAATGAAAAACTCAATGCTCAGAAAAGCAGAATTGTTTTCTTGAGGTAATATTGCAAGTCACTGAGCTGGATTTAAACCTATTTTTCTGATCCCCAAGATTTGCTTTTTTCCTTAGCTCAAATTTCACGGTAGCAAGTCTGTAGCACCTGGCTGACAATAAAATACTTCCAACCCAGGCCAGCATTAGCTCTTGAAAATGGTCTCTCTTGTACTGGAGCACAGCCATGGCAAATGAAGACATTTCAACACCTCCAGCTAAATTAATCTGAAAAATATGGCTCCATTTTTAATAGCTTTTCAATCTCTAGTCTTATTAGGAAAACTTAGTTTTCAACAAAAATGATAGTGGGATGCTCACAATTTATTTCAAAGTCACTGAAATTCTTCATTAAATTTTAAATTCAGCCATAGAGAAATTGCTTTTAGTTGTCCTGGATTTGTACCTTAAACTGCACTCAAAGATCCAGCACTAGTGTTTTTCATGACTCTAAAAAAAGATCAGATAGCATATGTTCAAGCTGAGCAAGTTACTAGGATGCCAATAGTATGTTTTTGTAAACTTTTGTTTGTGGATTTTCTATGCAAATAAGACTTCTCTTGGTCTTTGCTACTGTTGCTTTTAATTGAGGACATGACCTTTAGTTCAAAAGGATATCAAAGATTATTAGATTCTTACACAAAGTCTTCCTTAGGGGTCCTTAAAGTGGAGAGATATGGATCTGTGATCTGCTGGGTGATTTGCTAAATGACCAAAATGTTTTTCCCCGCCTTTGTTTCTTTCTCCCATAAAAGAAAGTAACAATTTTCTATTTACCTCCTTCTGCAGATATGAAGGGATTAAAGATGTTACTGAATATCATTTTTTTCCCCATTAAGTTTATTGGTACATTTTAGGTATAAAATACAGTGGCATTCATCATTGGGATCTTATACCTTTACATGAGTATCTTGGTTCTTATTTTTTCCCCTACCCTTGCCCTCCCTTCACCCCCTCCACCCATCCCTATTTGCAAAGACTTTCTTTCCATTTTTTTCCCTCTTCTCATATTTTTTCATTTCCCTTTTTTACCTTCCCCTACCCCTCCCACTTCCCCTGCTCCTTTAGACCTTTTCTTCCTATTATGCAATATCAATTATACATTTTTTAAATTGCAATATCAAGATCTAGGAGACATTACCACAGATTTTACAGAATTTAAAAGGATATAGAAAGCATATTACAA
>NW_004624731.1:27375025-27396190 GCF_000247695.1 Heterocephalus glaber | reverse complement strand
TATCAGATTGTTCCATCTTGTTTCCCTTTGGGGTTGCTGTAGGTGATCTGGAAGTCTGTTTTTGAGGCTTGTTTATGTGTCTTCTCATTTCCACAGTGGGGGTTGGGTGGGTGCTTCTGGCGCCCACGATGTTCAGCTTCTCTGTCCTAGGAGCTTTGGATTGAGGCAGGGAGCTTCCTTCCGGGTGCTGGGACTGGCTGAGCTTCTCTGTCCTAGGGGCCTAGGATGGAGGCTGGGAGCTTCCTTCCGGGTGCTGGGTGGTTTTGCATTTTTGCAGTGCTGGAGATAGAACCTGGGGCCTCATGCATACTCTTTTAGAGGTAAGTATTCTACCATTGAACTACACTTCCAGTCTCTAGTGGTTCTTTTTCCACTATGTTGCCCAGGCTGACCTTGAACTCCTGGGCTCAAGATATCCTCCTGCCTAAGGCTTCTGAGTAGCTGGGACCACAGTGTTGTGCTACTGTGCTTAGCTTGAATTGATATTTCTAAAGAAAGAGAATGCAAGGTTGTTTTGAAAGCTGTGCAAAGAAGAACTGAGTAGCAAAGGAAGAAAGTCTATCTTGGAGGATATTATGAAGATACAATGGTGAGGTATCTAGGGCCTGTAAAAGAGTGATACTATGCGATTTGATAGAAAAGGGCATATGTGAAAGACATTCATTTAAACAAACCCCAGGACTTTGTACCAAAATATAACACAAAAAGTAAAAAGTAAATTTGAGGCTGTACTTAAGGAGAAATTGAAGATACATGTGTCAATAATAATAGAGAATTTAGAAAAGTGTAATATTTCAAAGGGGACAGTTTTTGATATGTTAACTTTTAGTGTTGTTGAAATAGCTACTTCTGAAACCCACTGGAAGTTTGGGGCCAATTCAGAGTTAATTTCTGAATCTTTCTTTCTCTCAGCCCCATTGCCCTCTACTCCAGAGATGATTTTCCCATTGTTTATTTCTTTGTTTTACTAGGTAGATTTTAGCCAAAGTGGAGCATGCTCCACTTTAGGAAGCTTGTACAAACCCTTGAGCCAAGGGATCCTTTTGTTTATGCATTTATGCAAGTGATATGAATCAAGTACCTTCTCTGTGTCAGAAACAGTGCTTAGTTCTATAGACGCTAAGATGAAAAGACGACCACCAAGTAGTCATGGAAACAAATAATTACAGTAAATATAACTGAGGCGATAGAGGTATCCTTGCTCATTGGTAAATAAATAAGTTTTTAAAATTGAATTTAGGAATGAACAAGTAACCCAGCTGAGGTCATGTAGAGTTCTATAATTCCAGAAATCCCAAATAGGTTTCAAGGCTAACCAGCAATTAAGCATGGTTGGTTCCTTGACCTAGATTTTGCTGAAATCCTTCCTGAGACCATCAGAAGATTAATTGTTGGATTAGCAGACTAAAGATTAATAGTCCCCAGTTCAAATGGTTCATAAAGCTTGTGTAGGGCATTTGTATTCTTTTCATCTCTTGCAAGATTATTCTTTTCACTCTGCTCTGAAGTTATTTTCTGTAGTTTTTGTATATGACTGAAAGGATTGTCACCTATTGATTTATTTTTTCTTTCAGTGCAGTTTAAAAAAAAACAAAACAGTAAAGGTGAGGTTCATGAGATGAACTGGGAGAACAGCCACGCATGATCACTCAATGAAATTCTGCATTACTTTAGAAAGGTTAAATATATGTTTAAACCCTCCTGAAAATGGCATTGAAGATTACTAAGATAATTTTCTGTCAGGGTTGTGAGAGGGGAAAACAGAAATACAGTGTAGGTTTTTACACAACATCCTCAACCTCTTTTCTCAAAAGAAGGCTCCATCATTCTTAGATTATTTAACTTTATTAAATGTTGGCAAAGCAAATAAGCTTAATGCACTTACTGTGAAAGAGGAACATATATGAATGTAGGTAAATGGAGGAAAGAGAAAAGCCATGGCGTGCACAGCAAAAAAGAAGGCTCTTTCCCTGGAGTGTGAAACTATTATCCAAACACACACAAGAAAACTAAAGCCAAGCATGCACAACATGTGATTCTACACCCAGGTGCATTCCACGGAGAAAGGTGCACGCACACACACAGGCACACGTTCACCAAAAAACATGTACTTGAGTGTATACAGAAGCACAATTTATAACAGCCTCAAACTTGAACTAGAAATGTCTAATAATAGAAAGGAAAGACAACTTGTGGTATAGTCACACAATGGCATACTTTCTTGCCATGGAGAATTAAGATTTAAAACTATTCAACAATACAAAAAATAAATTCACAAACATAATATTGATCAAAAGAAAACAGACACAAACATTTATATAATTTTATTTAAATTATATAAAATATGAATATGGGCAAATCTGTAATAAGTATGGGAGTTACCTCTGAAGAGGAAAGTAGGGATAGAAAAGGGGTAGTTGAGTTTGGAGCTTCTTGAATGTTAGCACTATCCATCATCTTGATCCGGTGTTGGTTAAATGGCTATATTCAGTTTGCAAGAATTCATCAAGCTGTATAGTTATATATCTATCTCCCTCTCTCCTTCCTTGATGCCTCTCTGCTTTCTGCTGCAATGCCATGAGCTGTTTCTCTTCTGTGATGCCCCTCTGCCATGCTGCCCTGACTTGGAGCCAGCTGACTAAGGACTGAAACCTCTGCAAACTGAGCCAAAATAAAGTTTTTCTTTTTACAGTTGTGAGTGCCAGGTATGATGTCCCAGCAACAGTACCTCAGACAGACAGCATCTTCCCTCAGTCTATCCACCACAGAATAGTCAAGTTCTACACAATCTGGGGGCTTTGTTAGGAAGACATGGTTGAATGTAGAAAGGAGAAAATAAAAAGAGGAAAGGCTGCAAAGAAGGAAAGGAGGCCTCTAGCTTCAGAAAATGAGTCTTTTTATAAATCACTACCTGCAAACTCTTCTGAAAATTTTCATTTTCTTGTCACTTAACTATTCAATGGTTACTTTGGGAAATGCAGCCAATAAAAAATAAAACATTAGATTATAGTTTTCAAGTCAAACCACTTAAAATAGATAAAAATTCTCTGTTCATCCCCAAATATAAGCAAAAACTTTAAACTTACTTACTCTTCCAATGCTATGAACAAATTTTATCTTTTATCTATTCCAGTGATTAGGAAAGCAAATTGCTTTTGTTCTCAGAAAATTTCAATGGCTACAGGACACAAAACTAAAAATTATTTTCAGACATCTCTTTTGAGTGACTGAAACCTGACCTGGCTGGGGTGAATGAGTTAAGCCACACAATACAAAGACAAGAGTCAAACATTTTAATCCCAGTTATCACTAATGTGCACTATGATTTGTGATGGCTCTTTTCTGCTTCTTGGGCATCCACATAATAACTTATAAGTGAAAAAACTCAGTTGGCTCTTTTATCTACAGTACCAATCTGCAGAAACATCTCGGTGAACCATTTGCCATCTAGAAATAAAGCATTAGTCTAAGCACTGTTACAATTTCCCAATAAGCTGAAAAACAGTCAGAAGTCTAAAAAAGCCAGCTAGCCTGCAGTCCTAGGTGGAAGAAAGTTCTGTGGTACTCTCATGCTAGTTTCTGCCTTTGAGAGATGAAAAGGTAGTCATCATTCCAAGTTACACATAGTTGGTGACTCGAGGCTAGAATGATCCAATTGTTTCATCCCTGGGAAAATATGACATATATTGTATGTTAATTTTAAGAATCTGGTTTCCATTGGAGCTCAGGGCACAGAGAAGTTGAATGTATTTTCAATTGTAGGTATTAAATAATTTTTATAAAACTAGAAGTATAGATTGTAGAATAAATATCCCTTAAAAGCTTCTTCTTTAAACAGTCTTTTCCTACAATAATATTTTCTCTGCTCCTCATCTTTTCTTCCATAAAATTTCTTTATTTTCTTTTCCCAATATTTACCTTTCACTACCTTTTATATTCATTCTTTTTATTTCTAGATTCAACAAGAGGATGATTTTTTAAATAATTACATATGTGAAAATAGTCATATATAAACTTTTCACTAGGACTCAGTTAAAAGAATAGTGAAGTATGAATAAAATTCTGTCTTACATAAAATTGTATTTAAATTCTATTTCTTTTTGAAAAACATTTTGACCCAGGGCATTCTTTTGAATTTTTGAAAATAAGTTATTTCTCTCCTTCATCTTGAATAACTGAAATTAAAAGAATATTTGGTAGTAAAATATTTTTATCTAAGTAAATATTTTATGAAGTTCTTTAAAATGTTGTTATTATTCTCCCTTGGAAAAACTAAAATACCTAAGACCTAGACACTAGGGTGTCATCAGATGATGATACATTTTAGAGTTTAAAAGCTATTATGGCACAAATTACCCTTGCTTGATCTTTATGATAAATAAACAAGAGAAACAATATTACCATTTCACAGATGAGAAGACAAAGGCTAAAAGAGGTAAAGTGATATTTGCACAGTGACATAGCAATTCAGTGGCAAGGAATGACTTGAACTAGATTTTTTGGTCTCTTGAACTCTGTGTGTGTGTGGGAGGGGGTTAATGCTAAAATGCATTAAATGCTGTAGCTGCTACCCTTTTCTTCCTTCACTCCTCTATCGACTGTCCTCCTGAGTCCAGCTGGTGGTTCTTGTCAGGTAAAAGGCCGAAGACCAAGACCAGACCAGGCCACAACAAGCCTTTATTAGGGAAATAGATCTACCGGTCTGTCTCTGAAGAAAGGAGAGACAAAAAGCAATATGGCCAGGGCAGGGAGAGTCTTTTATAGAGACTGGGGTTTGTAGGGGCTGAGGTGGGGTTGAGTGAGGTAGTGACTAGGGAATGGAGGAGCTGGTGATGTCACTAGATGGTAGGAGATGAGCGAGTATTAGGTTACTTTCTAGGCGGGAACAGGGGCATGCTGGGAAGAAGGGTTTATTCTTTGGTGGGAGCAACCATCTTGGCATGACGTCACACAGGGGAGGGGGCAAGGCACGATAGGAAGAGGGCAGCTTCTATACATAATAGCTGCTGAGGTAGTGGGAGACCTATCAGTTCTAAGGTGGACTATTCAGAGAATATACTCAGGAAGACATCTTGAATTAAGAATTCTGGCTATGCAAGCTTCTACCCTCCTATCCCATTGAAAAAATTCTGGCAAGGCCATCTGTTTAGTCAGGCATTTGCCTGATGGCTGTGGAGGATGGACAACTGTACCATCATGGATTCAGGCCCTAGAGAGTAAATATTGAAACGTGTTTGTTTCTGTACATGTGCCTCAGGGCTCAGGGATGGGCACATTTTAAGGATCATGGTGACACTGACAGTCTTAGTATTATTGCAGTACCTGGGGTTCACTTAAAGGAAAGCCTGGTCATTTGCTGAGTATAGCCCCCTCTCCCATATTTACAGTGTCTCCAACCAGGCCCCTGTCATCCCCTTAACCTGACTTAGCTCTCTCCTTCCTACCCCTGTAGACATACTGTTTCTTTTGAAGGGGCCTACTGTATATTTTCATGAGTTCTTAAAAGAGATGCCTAAATTTTTATTTTTTCCTCCTCTATACTTTGGGCTACTTTGTGCACCAATAATAGAAGAATATAAGTCTTCAAGGATTTCATGAGTAGGATATGCATCAGATGTAATGGGAATATACAAAACAAGCAAAAAGTTATTTTATCAAAATTGGTTTGAAAGGGCCAGGGATTTAGCTCAGTGGTTTCGCCACCTGCTGCGCAGGCGCAAGGACCCAAGTTCGATCCCTGGTACCCCCCCCCAAAAAGAAAAAAAAGATTGGTGTGAAAGATAAATAATGAGATCACCTAAGAGAAACAGGCTTTACCACGGCACTCCAAATATATGTGATGGTATGTATACGACAATGGAGAGACTAGAGGAACATGGTGGAGTTATAAAGATGTGGCATTTAGGAAGAAGAGAAAATGGCGTCAAGTGATGATTTAGGTGGGCTTAGACCCAACAATCTCCATTCCCAAACTATCTCAAATAAAAATGTGGTCCAGTTTCAAAAAGTGAGTGTGCTTTGCAATCTCAGCTTTAAGATAAGCCTAACCACTGCCTCCAGATCAGTTTGCCAAACAATCAAAGTTCCTCATATTTAGAAGTTCTGGGGATATGCTGAGAAGTGAATTTCACAGGAAATGATGCATGCAGCATTTTAGAGAAAAGCTTTGAGATATTTTTCCCAGTTAGAGATAAAAGTTTGTACAAAGCCTATAACAAGTATGGAGGAAAGAGATGTAGCTAAAATGACAGGAAAACCATGCTGGGTTGCAGAGAACAAAAAATGGAGATTGGAAAAGCAAGGTAAATGCTCAGATTCCTGAAGACCAGACTAATGATAGTGACAGCTAACATTTATCAAGCCTCAGTTATATGCTGGGCTCAGTGTTAGGTACAGTACATTCTGCAGTAGAATCCTGAGAAAGAGTACATGGAAGGTCCAGTTTCAAGTCTCTGAATTCCTTAAAGTCTATTCTCATAAGTGATTGATAATTTGACTGTGAATTTAAGGCTAAATTCCTTAGACTTTTGTGGGATCTCCAGTACCTTGCATCTTCCAGTACTGCTATTGAAAAATCCAATGACTTTCAATCCTTTGTGACTTGTTTTGATTTTCAGAATTTTCTATGTATTAAGCTATTATTTTTAAAAGTCTTGGGACCCGAGTCTTTTTCCTGTTCTTTCCCTATATTCATCTCTTTGTCTTTTATCCTCAATTTGAGCACTTTCTATACATCTTTATCTTTCACACCGTCCATCTTTATGATCATATTTTTATTTATCGAAAGTTCTCTCTTAGTCTGTAACTATTCTTCTCTTCCTATTTTTTTTGCTTCTTGGATGCAATAACTTCTCTTTTAACCCATGGATACTAAGTTATGAGTATTTTGTTCTTAGAATAGTACTCTCCCTGTATTTTTACTGTTTTTTATACTTTTTTCTGTTTGCTTTGGTCTGATTTTTATATTGAAGATTGTCTTTAGATGTCTGATAGTTTATGCCTGCTCCTTTATATTTAAGAATGAGAAATTATTAAACTGGATGTTCCTTGCATGAGGACAGTGTATGACAGAACAGTCAGATAGCATCTTCATTGAGTATCCAAATACTTGTATGGATAGTTATGTTTTCTCAGTAGTCGTTCAGATTCTCCAAGAAAAATTCTTCTATTTATCATTTGGGGGCAGCACCCTGGGCTTTGTATGAAAGAGAAAGTGCTTATAGAAAGAGGCACACCAGAAGGAAACAGTGACAGATTTTGTTCCCTGTAAGCAGATGCTAAGATCATTTGGGATTCAAGACAAGAACTCAAAAAATTAGATGCCCCCACATAAAAGACTCAGTCAAAAAATGGGCAAGTAAAATGAATCAACACTCCACAGAAGAAGTACAAATGGCCAATAAATACATGAAGAAATGCTCAACATCTCTGGCCATTAGATAAATGCAAATTAAAACAACATCTTACCCCAGAAAGAATGACCATCATCAAGAAATCAAGTAATAACAAATGCTGGTGAGGCTGCAGGGATAAAAGAACACTTCTACATTGTTGGTGGAAATGTAAACTAGTACAACCACTGTGGAAATCAGTATGGAGATTCCTTAAAAAACTAAAAATAGAATTGCATTTGACACAGCTATTATTCTTCTAAGTATCTTTCTGAAAGATTTAAAGACATCATATATGGTATACTTCATACCCATGATTATAGCAGCACAAGTCATAATAGCTAAATCTTGGAAGCAGCCTGTGTGTCCATCAGTAGATGAATGGATAAAGGAGTACTACTCTGCCACAAATAAAGATAAACTTTAGTCACTTGTATGAAAATGGATGCACTTTGAGACTATAATGTTGTGAAATGAATCAGACATAAAAGCTTAAATATCACACGGTTTCTCTTATATGAGAAACTCAAAATAAGAATCAAGAGCAAAGTACAATTTGTAATAGTTAAAGCTTGGAAACAGCCCAAGTACCCATCAACTGGAAACTGGATAAAGAAGATGTGGTTTTTTAATAAAATGGAATACTACTCAGCCATAAAGAATGAGAAACTAGAGACATTTATAGCTAAATGGATGTATATTGAGGCCATACTCTTAAGTGAATAGGAAAGTTATGAGAAAAGAAAACAATGGAAATGAAGTCTATGTAAATAGGGAAAGGTGGAGGGGGTGAAGGGCGCAAAGGTAATGGGGAAAAAATAAGAACCAAGATACATCATGTACAGGTACAAGCACCCAATGATAAATGTAAATGTATTGTATACCTAAAATGTACCAATAAAAGAATTAAAAAAAAAGAATCAAGAGCAAAGTAAAAGTTAGATAATAGGAATCACGGAGATAGAGCTTTCTCAAATTAGAGGGGTTTTAAGAGATGGCAGGAAGGGAAGGGAGGGGAGGGAAAGAAGACGATGAAAGGAATTAAGATGTATATGTACATGGACCAACTCCATATAAGAAATCTATACATTATGTACTTGCAAACATGTACTGAAAACCAAAAAGACTAGAGATCAATACTTGTGAAAGGACAGGAAGAAGAAGCAGGATTGAGTAGGGAAAAAGTCAAACCATGATGCAGATCTGACTCAGCTGCAGCTAACCCAGCAGGGAACTCTGGGGTGAGTAAGGCTAGTCAGAATTATCCTTTCTGCAGCAAAAATGCCTGGCATTTTATTCCCTGGCCTCACTGGTTTTGGGGCTGTTCTGGGAAGGGAGTGACCCCAAGAGTGGAGCTGTGTTTGAGTCTGAAGGAGCTGAAAGCTCTTAGGCTCTATGCTGACTACATTCTTCAGAGATGGGCAGCAAGTCTGGGAGGGAGGCTCTCGGTAGCCATATCTATCATAAGCAGGAAGCTCATCATTGATAAAGCTTACCTTTATGGAGATATAATTTACATATTATACAATTCACCCATGTAAAGTATACAATTCAGTGACTTTTAATATTTCATTGAGTTAAGCATCTATCACCCACTATTCATTTTGGAACATCTTTGTTTCCCTCAAAAGAAACCTTGTTTCCCATACTCACTTTGGCAACACGTATACTAAGAAACCCTACTTCTTTTGTTATCACCCCTCAGTCCCTTTCTCACCCCAATCCTAAGCAACCACTGATCTACTTTCTATACTAAATAAATGGTATCATACAGTAGGTAGCCCTTTAGATTGGCTTTTTTATTTAGTATGATATTTTCAGGATTTGCCAGTGTTGTAGCATATACCGGTTCTGCATTTTTTTCTTATTTCTGAATAACTTTTTATGGTATGACTACTATTTTTGCATTTATCTGTTGACAGCATTTGGATAATTTTTGCTTTTTGGCTATTGTACAAGTTATTATGAGGATATGCTTACATTACTTTTGGATATAAACCTAAGAGATGAAATGCTGGCTTGTATGGTAGTTCTGTTTAACTATTTGGGGACTTTCCAGACTATTTTCAAAGAACCAATCCCATTTTATAATGCCACCAGTAGTTTAAATGAGTTCTAGTTTCTCCATAACTTTGTCAAACTTGGTATTGTCTTTTTTATTATAGCCATTCTAGTGGTGTGAAATGGTCTCTCCTTTCAGTTTTGATTTGCACTTTCTTTTCTTCTTTCTTTCTTTCTCTCTTTCTTTCTTTCTTTTTCTTTCTTTCTTCCTGGTACTGGGAATTGAACTCAGAACCATTCATATGCTAGCCAAGCCTGCTACCACTGAGCTACACCCACAGCCCTTAATTCACATTTTCTTGATAGATAATAACATAAAGCATTTTTTCATGCACTTATTATCCATATATATAACTCTTTGGAGAAATATCTACTCAAATCCTTTTCTAATTTTAAAATTGGATTATTTGTCCTTTTATTATTGAATTCTAACAATTCTTTATAGACGTTACATACAAATATTTTATCATATATATAACATAAATATTTTACCCTATTCTGAGGTTTGTCTTTTTACTTGTGTCCATTGGAGCATAAAATTTAAAAAAAATATGTTCAACTTATTTGTTTTTTGGCTTCATTTTTGGTTTTGGTGTTATACCTAAGAAACTATTCAGTAATCTAAAGTCATGAAGATTTATACCTATGTTTACACTTATAGTTTTAGCTCTTATTTCAAGAATTCAAAAGAATGCTCTATGCTGAAATATTTTTCAAAAAGGATAGATCTGCATACAATTTTGTGTAACACAGAATTTTATTCATACTTTAATATTCTTATAACTGGGTCCTAGTGTAAAGTTTCTATGTGAATATTTTCACATATAATTATTTTGAAAATCACTTCTTTGAGCCATTTTGTATTAATGTTTGTATATGGTATGAAATCCAAGTGGGGAAATCCTGTTGTCCCAACCACCATAAGAAAATGGCTATTAAAGATGCCTTTTTATGAAGCATTATATTAAGCATTATAAGATAAGAGGGCCTTGTATTTCTAGTTATTGTTTTCTAATTCTTATTCACTGTAACATTTACCTTTAAATTTTTTATTTATTTACTTATTGCTAGTGTTACTGTGTTGAACAGGATTATGGACATCCACAGAGTATTTGAAATATGCCATTTAGGAATTCTTGCATAGTTGACTTACTGTCCATTATGTAGTTCACTCTGAAAAGAATTAAGTGCTTATGAATTCAGAAAAACATAGATTGGGTACCTAGTATTTTCCAGACATTGAATTAGATGCCAGAGACACAAAGAAATATAAAACATGCTATTTTTGTCATTGAGCTCTCAGTCTGGTAGGAAAAAGTGACACTTTATATGAAGAAATTTGAACCCACTATTTAAACTATTATTGCATCTCACACCAAATTATGCTGACATTCCAAGAGATTTATTAAAGTCATAATTTGCCTTGCTTTGGATTTTGTTCTTTTAACAGACCTCTAATCTTATTTATTTATTTATTTATTTATTTATTTACTTACTTATTTATTGAGACAGGGTCTCACAATGTAGTTCAGGCTGCCTTGAACTCACTATGTAGCCCAGGCTGACCTTGAATTTGAAGTGATCCTCCTGCCTCAGTCTCCCAAGTGCTGGGATTACAGGCGTGCACCACCACACCTGGCTCAGACCTCTAATCTTAATAAAGAAAATAATTTTTGTTTTATTTTGTTTAGGACCCTATACTGACTCCTGACAGTAATAATTTTTTTTCTATATACACACTATTGTAAGTAAATCTGCTTTAGGCTTTTGACAAGAAGCAGTTTTATATTTGTCCATAATTCCTAGACAATAGAGCTAGACTTTTACCCTGCCACTTTTGTTAATTGGGAAAATGTTGTCCATTCCAATTCAAGATCTTTTACTGACTTCTATGACTTCTAAATGTTTATCCTTAGTGGTTTTGTGAAATTGACTTTTCTTGTTAATTTAAAGTTAGTCAGAAAAAATTTTAACCTTACGTATGAAACTTTTATAGTTTTCATTTCTATCTTAGTAAATGAAATCACTTAACAGTGGACCAAGTAGGGAAGATAAACATATAGTCCAAAACCAAGAACTGTAATTAAGAAGTTACATTATACAGAGTGAAAAAATAACAATTTTTATTAAAAAGACAATGAAGGTACCTCTATAATTTAATGAAATGGGGAAATAAGAAAGAGAATAAAAACCTTGATATAATGTTTAAAGTACAGTATATATTTTTGGTTCTACAGATTTTGGTAAAGTGAGCAAAAATTATGTGTTTCAAATCTCCATATCTTAAAATAAATAAATTTTGGTTTGAGGGCATGGTACAAATTCATATATGTCTTATCTACCTTCTCAAATCCTAGTTTCCTTTGGCTATGTGAATTCAGGGTCTGATTATACCTGATTTCTAGGAGCTGGTGTAACTGGCCTCCTTGATGCCTCACAGAGCAAGCTTCTTTTTGATCCCTTATGGATTCCTTCATTCCTTCCTTCTTTCCTTCCTTCCCTTTTGTTTTTGGTTCAAAATTCCCAGAATTCTTTGAATTCTCGCATTTAACTATAATTTCTCACCTGGAGCACATGCTCTATCTGTAGGTGTGACAGAAGCTATTGATGTATTCCCTTTTTGAGGTCAGATTATTGATTCTCACAACTGGGTAATTTGAGGACATGGAATTAATGTTTCTTTAGAGTTTGAGGATTTTGTAGGATGAGTGAATCTTTCTGATTTTATCTGTCATGTATTATTGCAGATCATGTTCACAACAGAAGTTTACAGTGTTGTGCCAATTCATTACAGACTTCAGAATAGTCTTTAAAGTTATTCCTTTTTTAAAAAAAATTAAACCCATAATGCCCAGTTATATTTTTGTCTTTTGTCTCTTTCTAAAAATATAGAGCCATAGAAAACATCCTCAAGGGAACACTGCTGTAATATTTGGGTGCCTACTAACAGAGTTTTTAATATAACAAGAAAATTAAAGAAATAGGTTTAAAAAAACCCAAGTGATTATAATCTAAATCCATCAATATTTCCAACTCATAACTAGAAAGAAAATATTTTAAGTCTTTCCCTGGATTTTTCTGTACAGTCAAAGAATTGTGTAAGTGATATTTTCTTATTTTTTTATTGTAATTTCACTGTTTATACTGCGCCATGATGAGAGGAGCATTGCATGTGAAATCATTATGAGTTATTGCTGGCAAGAAGAAGAGCAACCAGGATGAGTGATTAAAACAAGAATGAGGCAAGGGTCTGGCAGGGATAGGGTGCAAAGCTGCAGCTGCTACCCCAGCATGAGAACAGAGACCTGTTATGAACAAGGGGGTAACGTGTGGTCTGCTTCCATCTTTGCAGAGCCCCAATTTCTGTTGAATTCTCTGCTGACTCTGGTTCTCAGTCTAGAAGGAATTGGCACAATGTTTACTACCTGGAGGGATCAGAATAAAGATCATACCCCCCTGTGGTGCCTTTGAACAAGTAAGTTTAGAGAGCCACAGAAGGGTAGACAAATTGTTCATAGCAAAGGAAAGTGGATAAGAAGTCTTTTATAGTATGGTCCCGAGGGAATAGTTTTTTCCCTCTTCTGGGTGACGAGGAAAAGTAAAATCTCTGCTAGACAAAAATCTCACTGTGAGAGTAGGAAGTGATTAGAGATACTGGCTCTCTGTTTTTATACTGTTTAGAGGACTGCTGAGGCAAAATGGGCACACAGAAGTAGCAGTTCCTCTGTAGGAAATTACCTCTTGGTGATTTCCTTCCTTTGGCATGGTAAGCTCACTGGCACCTAAACACAAAGCCCCTTGGAATTTCCCCAAGTGCACTTTATGGGACATACCAGGTTCATGGCAGTCATTTGGGATCACAGAACTGGAGAATTAAAGACCCAGAAGGGGCCTTAGAGGTCATCCAGTCAGCTGTGTGTGCCCAACAGACTGAGTGAATCATGAGTTTTCATCAAGTTTGGCATCTGCTTGTGAATTTACATGATGTCACTTCAATGCTGACAAATAAGCAGCCTGGCTAGAGCCAACACTTGCGTGGGATGCTTCATCCACAGGCGTTAGCTGGTTAATTTGATGAGAAATCAGTTTTTTTCTGACTCAGTGGACTGCAGCACAAGCACATACACCTGATCTGAGCTTTATTTTCCTATCATTGTGGCTGTGATCACTGTGTTTAACACTCCTCTTTTCCCCACTTTGCTGCTGCCTTTCTGATGGACTAGCTAACTGAATCATACTTCTCTTCTCTGCCCAGTTCCTGGTACACCACCTTCCTGCAATTTCTCTCCTCCAATCAGGGAAATAAGAGGAACAGAAATCAAGCCTTATGTCTCAGGGTAGGGGTCAGTTGTGCATCTTCTCTCAATCTGAAATTCTTCCCTTTTCTTCTGTGATGACCCCTCTGTTTCTAATTTCTGTTCTCAATAGCTCATGGATAGGAATGCACTGTTTCTAATTTCAGCCTATGGTCTGTGCCTCAGACTAGGCCAGACACAAGAAAGAACTGCAGAGATTTACCCCCAAAGAATAACTTCAAGATGGGTGAAGCTGCAGAAGTCTGCATCCTTCAGGTACAGAAGCAATAAACCAAAAGTGAGAAGGGCTGCAGGCCTTTCTCTTGGACCCACTTAGCCAAAGCCTGTCTCTTGACCACAAGTCATCAGAGAGAGGAACATTGAGAGAAACTGGAGAGGCCATAAGACCAAGATAAACCAAAACAGAAAACAAATTTCACACTGAAGATGAATACAGTGTCTGTCCATTCCATTCCATTTCTTTTTTTTTTTTTGGTACTGGGGATCAAACTTGGGTCCTTGTGCTTGTGCAGCAGGTGGCGAAACCACTGAGCTAAATCCCCAGCCCTCCATTCCATTTCTGAACAAATAAATAGTCCTAAAATTGTCAGAGAAGCTTGAGACTTTTGATAGTTAAACATCTATATTAAATGGTAATAAACCATAAAGTCTAAATCAGTTATTTTTTTCTTGATTTCACACTGGAATCATCCAGGGAGCTGTATTAATCACTTTTCCATTGATGAGACAAAATATCTGACATACACAAAGGAGAAAAGTGTTATTTTGGCTCACAGTTTCACAGGTTTCAGACCCTTGGTCAGTTGGGTCCAAAGCAGAAACATCATGGCAGAAGAGTTCATGGAGGGAAGTTGCCTACTTTGTGGTAACCAGGAAGCATGAAGAGAACCAAAGACACAGGAAGGAGATAAGGACAGGATATACTTTCCCAGTGTATTCCCCCAGTGCCCTGCTTCCTCCAATCAGTTTTTACCTCCTAACAACATATTCAGCCATGAACTCATCAATAGATTAATTCATAGATGATGCTAGTGTCCTATGATTTAATCAACCTTTCAAAAGCCCACCTCTAACACATGAGCCTTTTGGGCGATGTTTTTGGTAACATGAGCTTTACAAATACTGCTGAGTGGGTGCTACTCTCAGAAATTCTGGTTCAATTGGTCTAGGTGCTGGATGGGCATTGGAATCATTAAAATCAAAATGTGTAAATCTAATCCAATAGTCATGGCTGAGAACCACTTTCCTGAAAGGAAATGATCATGTGTAACAGAGTAAGTTTCCAAAGTAAGTTTTTCTTTTTTCTAGGGAGAAGTACTATAAAAGCACCTTGGAATCATCTTAGAGCTATCCTTCAAGGCATGTTACTTTGGAATTTAAAGGTAGTTTCTTTCAGACAGGGTAGTATGCACAGGAGCCTCTTGGAGTCTGAGCTCAACAGTCATTGTCTAGAGAAGAGAAAATATAATTAGATGCTTTGCGTTTTGACAATTTAAAAGAAAAGGCTCTCAACCCTTAGCTGCTGATCCCCAGAGTGAGAAAAGGAATGGTTCGGGGTTCCCTGATGTCCTGGCAGGTGTCTATGACTCCTCTCTTTGTTTTTGCTGCTCTATGCCTGTAATTTTCTTCCTTTTCTTAGCGAGTTTCCAGCTCATATATCAGATCTCCTCCCTGAAGTTTTCCTTGACCACTTTAGGGAAAAATTAATCTTTGTCTTGCATTCTTAGAATACTGTGCGTATATTTCCATTCCTGCTCTTGTCACATTGTATTACAGTTGTTTGTTTACATGCTTATCTTCTTTCCCTACCAGACTCTGAACTTCCGAAGATCAGAATCTTTGCTGTTCATCTTTATGTAATAAATGTTAAGAGTGCCTGACATATGATAGGTGCTGAACAAATGTTTATAGAACTAATCAGAAACAATACATTCTTAGTCCAAAATCCTATTTAATTTACAATTGGAATATATGTACATGTAATGAATGAGAGAAAGGAATTATGTGGAATCATCTGTCTTTAAAGTACTATAAAATTCGCTTAAACATAATCTTAAATAAGAACATAAAATGCAAAATGCAGAAATTGCTCAACACCAGAAAGTGGCAGGTACTTGGATCATTATGTGTTTAGAATGGAAGAGTGGCTGGAGGTGAGGCTGGGAAGACTGATTGGGACTTGTGAGAAGCTGCGTTTGCTCTGGCAGGCATTGGTCTTTATGGTGTTATGAGGCCATAGGAGTCTTCTAAGAAGGGAATGACAAATCAGATTTGTCATTAAGAAAAGGATTAATCTGGTGGCTTTCTGTGGTGGGGGTTATTACAGTGTAGTAAATGGGACGACCAGAAAGGGGACTACAGACAGTTTAGTTAAGAGATGGAAAATGTGTCTTCTGTTTGTAGTTCCAAATAGACTTTATTTATATGGTCAAGAAAAATACAAAAAAGTGTTCAGGGGCTGGTGTTGTGGCTCAGTGGTTGCATGCATGCTTAGCATGGGAGAGGCCCTAGGTTCAATACCCAGCCCTGCCAAAAAATAAAAATAAAAAAATTAAAATTCACTCTTACTTTAAATTGAATAAATACAAGTTAAAACAACAGTAAAAAAATAGACTTACTGATTGTTATAGGCTGAATTATGTCTTCTCCAAATTTCATATATTGAAATCCTGACCTCTAGTACCTCAGAATATGACCATGTTTGGAAACAAGCTAAAGAGACTTCCAGAACTGTGAAAAAACACATTGCTTTTGTTTAAGCCACCTAGACTATGGCACTTTGTTACAGCAGCCTTAGCCCACTATATATCAATAAACTTGCAAGACATAATCAGTTGTTCAGTTATATGCTGCTCTTACATATTATTTTTCATGACCTAAAGCCCTAGGTCTTGGTACAGTTTAGGATCAAAAGAACAGATATTTTATATAGTCTTGGCTAAACTTTAAAATAAGTTAATCTAGAAATGCCCCATAGAAACAGTAAGACAAACAATAAGAAGCTTTCAAAGAACTTGAATAAAAATAATTTTTCATTCATTTTAGATTTCCCTGAATGAATGCATTAAAAATTGATATTTGTTACTTTGTCCTCCACCCCCATAAACCCCAAACATACACACATGTATACTTGAGTATATAGTTGACAGTCTGCAATATATCCCTAGTGGCTCTGTTGGTAGCAGGCAACTGTGTCCCATTTTGCTTGGCTATAGTGACCGTGCGGTGATCATGTGACTCAAAGAGAACCAGTACACAGGCTTAGCTGACCAACCAGATTCACCCTCTTCTCTCTACCCCTTTCTCTCATTTCAACCAAGAAACCTAGAAGTTGAGGACATTGGTAACTGGGTAATGTTTGCGGTAGAAACTGAGGATGAGAATTGCTGTGTGTGTGTGGGGGTGTCTCCTGATTAGGTTGATACTTCTAAGGCCTCTTGATTTGTAAGAAATTGGTATCCTTATCATGAGCCCCACAATTCCCTTTATTTGAGCTATTTTAGATTATTCTTCCCTGCAACCATATGTGCTTTATTACAAAAACTAAAATGATTTCTAAAGCTGAGATTAAGTTGTAGAGACTAAAACCATAAACAACCACTGATATATTCCAAAATACATGTAATTCCATATAAACTCTTTTCTTTAGAGTAGAGAATAAAGTCTGTATCACAAAAGGGGGCAGAGTAGAGAAAGGAAAAAGAAAATCAATGGATTAATCCTTTGATAAGTTCATAGCCCAATAGGCTTATTGGAAGTTGGGGCCTAATTGGATGAGGCAGGTCATTGGGTAAATGACTATGAAGGGTACATTTTGTTACCTGCCATTTCCTCTTGGGCTCTAATCCTCTCCCTGCTTCCTGGGTGCCATGAAATGAGTGGGTTTCTTCTACCACACTCTTCTGCCATGATGTTCTGCCTCCCAAAGGCCTAAAGTAATTAAAGTAGCTGACAGTACATGTTGAGGGCCCATTCTACATAATTTTGGGAGAAAATCATTTCATAATTAAATTATGATTAGCCCCAATATCTTCTTGCCCACAAGCTGGCATACATAACTCCATTTTGCCTCTGGTCTCAAGTTGAGACTATGATACTGTGACATTCAAGGGCAAGATTACATCAGCTGAAGACATCCTGGTTCTTTGAGGACCAAGCAATAATTAAAAAAAAGAGAAAGGTTTCATCTGGGGGAAGGACAAATTTCTTACTAGCCTGCTATCTGGCCCCACCTACTATTATAAGAATGCTTTGCCCATCTCACCATCCTCATCAACATAAGACCCTCATCAATCTAAGATCCTCATCAACATAGGTTTACCACTGTCCTCTGAGTCACCTGATACTTACTCCAATTATTGTGTACACCGAATAAAGAGTGGCTAGCTCAGAGTGTCTTTGTCTTTGCCCTCTCTGAGGTGCTGACTCCCAGCCCTCCATGTATTATGAAATTATGTCTCTATTGTTGTTCTTTCTTTAGCCCTTGCTGCTCCCCTTTCTAGGCAGATTGGAGGATTTCTCAGGCTCCAATACATGAACTGAAACTTCTGAAGCTATAAGCCAAAATAACCCTTTCCTCCTTTAAGTTGTTTACATCAGGTATTTTGTTACAGTGACAAAAAGCTGACTAGCACACATATAAACTTTATATTGAATTTTCTCAATTTTTTGTTTTAAAATGATTGAATACATACGTATGAATATTTGCATATGCCAAATGTATGATAAGAATGGACAGTCTTATCTAGGAAATGAAAACAGGCAGAGGATATGAAATTGAAGCATGACATTTCATGATGCACATATCAAACAATCTAAAATCTACTCCATAGTCCTGAAACGTACACATGAAACATGACCATTGAATGTTTTTAAAGAACTCTAAATAGATGTTTATATTTTTCATTTTTTAGCTATTTTAAGTGTTAGAAATAACCAACTGTAAAGCCTCATCTAAACACACACACACACACATATATAATTTTTTTTGGTACAGGGGATCAAACTTGGGACCTTGTGCTTGCGAGGCAGGTGGCAGAACCACTGAGCTAAATCCCCAGCTAAACCTATATATTTTGAAATAAGTATAATTTTCATAACTCTCTGAATTGTAATTAAATTCCTATATGTGAGCATTTAAATCATTCTTAATTCTCTGAAAATACTTGTTGAAGTGATTTGAAAGTGTGACTTACTATCCTCTTCTCTCTGACTCAGTTTTCCCATATGAAATTACTTTCTATGGGCATCTCCATAGATCCAGGCTAATGGTGTAGCTTCTGGATGTGCAAGTTTTGGGAGGCTTTCTGCATTGTGTGAAACTACATTTCCAGGCAGGGTTCTGTATTCAGTATAAGATGTGAAAATGGAATTCTAAGCTAGGGAGGTATAAACTCCCTGTCTGTCGGACGGAGTGTTTCCCTGTCACTGACCAGGACTGCCTGCCCTGGAGAATAGATTCTGTCTTTCAGTAGGAGGAAAGGTCAGCCAGGCAAGAGGGATCTGGCCTTCCTTTTTCAGTATTTATGATGGAGAAAATGATTGGAAGACAAAGATTGAGTGACCCGCCCATAAAAATGGGCCCAATGGCTCAGAAGATAGAGGGAGCAAAGTAAATAAGATGAGGTACTAACTATATACAGGCAAGAGAGGATGGTCTACTGTTTAGGTGCACAGGTACTGAAGGCAGCCTCCTTGAGCTCAAACCCTAGCCCATTTTTATTTATTGAGTTTCTTAACCTCTTCAACCCCCAATTTTCCCCACATGAATAGACACATGGCAATAAACATACCTACTTCAAACTATTGCTTTGTGAATGAAACATGAAGATATATGTAAAATGATTCTCAGTCTATCTTTTGTCTAACTATGGTTTTATATTTTTAATATAAAGTTTGGCAACCTAGAAAAGGTGCATACAGTGAAGGTGGGCACAGGGCCAGTGCCCACATCTCCTACCACCTTGTTTTCTACCTGCACGTGACACAGAGGAAACCTGTGCTATTCTGGCTGTGCAGCTGCACCAACATGTAACAAAATAAGAGATCTAGAGAGCTCCTATGGAGGCAAAGAAAAGCTGTGCCTTTCTTTTTGTTTCAGTTTATTTTTCCTTCAGCTTATTTTTGCTTCTTGTGAAGACCCCTCTAGCTACTGAGATTTAAAACATCTTCTCTTGACTCTACTCCACCCCAAAATCCCCTCTCCAGTGAACCAAGAGATTTAAATAGCAGCTCCAGTAACAGAATATCTGATTGTCTGGCTCCTGTGTGCTGGCTCCTCTCCATCCCTTCCCATCCTCACCCCAGATTTGGCTTCCCTAGACAGACTTCTCTGCATAGCAGCAGAGGGTGTGCTCAGCAGCTCTACCCAATGACTGACGGACCTGCAGCAGCCCCCAAGGAGGAGGCCAGGCTGTGATTCAGACTTCAGACCACATTTGGAGGATATTTTCTCAGCTGCTGGTGACAGTATTAGATTTCATATTTTGCTAGTGATGGGTTCTCCGTGATCAATTTTCTGATTAATAAGTTTTCTTGCTTACCTAGCCCTTTTCCTAACTTCCTTGCATCTTTATCCCTCTCTTCCATTTCATTCATCTCCTTACTTTTCTGGTCAATAAGTGCATATTTCAATGCCTTTGGATATAAGCTCTTCCTTCACATTTGATATTCACATGAAATTGAATTGTGAATCACTTGGGGAGGATTCCACTTAATAACAAATGAGGCTACTCAGCTTAAAAGCCCAAAACCTGTACAGGGGGAAAAGAGGGACCTCAGCTGGCTTATGTACATCATAAACACTTCATTCAGCCCTTAGGTTTCCAGACTCAGGGACCCCTCAGTGTGATCCTGTGTGCAATCAAACTATTCTTTTCTGAGTCTAGAACCCTGAACCCTTAGGAACCCATCTAGTGTCTTATATTGTGCTATGATAAACTGGGGTTATTTCTGCTCACATACATTGTGGTTTGTGCAACATGATAATTTGCAAAGCATACAGACCTATTGGTTTTTTTAAAACTGTATATCCTTTTATTGGTACATTTTAGGTATACAACATAATGACATTCATAATTGGAAATTTGCACCTTCATATAATCTCTTGGTTCTTATTTTTTCCTCCTTCCCCTGCCCTCCCTTCAACCCCTCCATCCCTCCCTATTTACAAAGACTCTGTTTCCTTTTTTTCACTTTCTCATATTAATTCCATTCCTTTCTTTAATTTCCTCTACCCCTCCCACTTCCCCTTCCCCTTTGCCTCTTTTCTTCCTATTTCACATTATCTACTATACCTTTTAGTCCCTATTTACACTTTCAGTTTCTCACACTAGAGAAACTATTTGGTATTTACACATGTGTGTCCTATTTATTTCACTTAAGAGTATCACCACAAT
>NW_004624731.1:27336633-27354254 GCF_000247695.1 Heterocephalus glaber | reverse complement strand
AAGGGAATGGAAAAATGATGAGAAATGGAAAAAATGGAAATAAAGTCTTTGTAAATAGGGAAGGGTGGAGGGCATGAAGGGAAGGCTAGGAATGGAGAAAAAAAAGAACCAAGATGCATTATGTAAAGGTATAATTCCCAATGAGAAAGGTAATTGTGTTGTATACCTACAATGTACCAATAAAAGAATTTTATAAAAAAAATTTGCTGGACATGGTGGCACATATGTGTAATTTCAGCTACTCAGTAGGCTAGGGCAGGAGGGTCACAAGTTCAAGGCCAGCCTGCCCCACTTGGCAAGGTTGAGATTTTGCCTCAAAATAAAACTTTAAAAGTCCTGGGGTAGGGAATGAGGCACATGAGTGTAATCCCAGCACTTGGGAGGCTGAGGCAGGAGGATCACCACAAGTTCATGGCCAGCCCAACCTATAGAGCTACATAGTGAGTTCAAGACCAGCCTGAATTACATATGAGACCCTGTCTCAAAACACTAAGCAAAAAAAAGGCTGGAGATATAGCTCACTGGTAGAGTGTTCCTAGGTTCAATCTGCAGTAACAATAAATAAATAAACAAAAAACCAATGCATTTTGGGGAGGTGACACCCTGAAACAAAAGGAGATAAAACTCAGCAGACTGAGTTAATTGTTAGGTACATGCCATGATAATGAATGGAAAGATATTCATTTTATTGAACAATAATGTAAGTAACTTGAAAGGACATTTGTTCTTTTTCCTTCCAAAGACTTTTCTGTCCTGTCACTAAATGTCATAATAAAATTGAAAGCAATAAAAAGATTTTTAGAAAAATTGAAATTATAAAGCATCTAGAAACTGTAAAATTGCTAAGAATAATTACTATTTTTAAGTCTCTTTTATTTAGAAAAGAACCAAAAGGGAGGGTGCAAATATTTAAAAAGCGACCCTAAAACACTAGTAAAACTTGATAGAGTGGAGTGGAAATTTCCTTTGAGAGTTAAAAATAATTTCTTCAAGAATCAATAGTTGTTGGGGATCTTACTGTACTCAGAAAAAAAAGGGCAAGACACTCAATATAACTGCAGAGCAAAGGATCATATTCTAAAACCATGATATTTAGCTATTACTGCATCTCAATCAAACAGTGCAGTTTTGTCAGGTTTTGTCACTTAAATCACATAAATCTCAAAACATATTTTGAGATTGTTAATTTCTAAGAATCAATGAATATGAGTAAAGTGCTCCTATTAAGAAACATGAGTAGTTGTTATTAGTCAATTCTTGCTGCTACAAATTTCTTAAATTCTAAATTTAAAAAGAGGAATTTGTGAGATTAGCTCTAGGGTCACATTTTATAGGATTGAAAAACAAGTGGTATGACAGCTGGAGGGACAGATGGGATCTGAAGGATGATTCCAGTTGCAGAACATAAAAGAGATGTCTAGAGGTGAAGCCAGAACAGCAATTTTAAGGCAAAGATCTCCAGAAGGTGGAGGAGCTCCAGATCGGGGTAAAAGCATAGTACCTGGAAGAAATATTTACTTCCATCCTGGGGAGGAGCCAGATGGTGGGTCAGACAGGCTGAAGGTTAGAGTGTGGCACCAGAATATTTGTAGTACACAGGAATGAGTGGCAGTTTTGAGGAATTGAAAGGTACTGGTTATGTCTAAGGGAGAGGAAACAGAAGCCAACAACATGATGCCACTCTGGATCTCTGCTCAGGAGAAGGGTAGGGGGGTTACACCACGGAGTTTCCGAATTCAGCAGAAAGTTACTTCTGATGATGAGCTTGTGAGCATGGCCTAATTTCCACAATGCCAGCCAGAACTTTCTGACTGCTATTCTATATTCCTAAAGTGGTCAGGGCTGGCCAGGTGGACAACAGTATGAGTCTTGGCAAGCAGCATCCTTGTGATTTGATGTTACAAAAACAGAATGTCTTCAGGTGGTAAGTCCTAGAACACAATCTGGGATTCTGCCAAACAAATATGTCCAGAAATATGATGGCAAGGCTTTGCACAGCAAGGATATTGGCACCTCTTGCTTCTTGTCTGACGAAGATGTTCCTGGCTTCTTCACCCAGTGAGAAAATTAAACAATCGCTTCAAACTAAGATACAATCTGATTTGTGATGAGGCAGAGAAACTTGTTTTAACTTAGGTATTTCTGTAATTTTTAGAAGTCTATGAAATGGAAAAAAATGCAATATCAAATGTTGAGTCAATTGGGAATTTCCTAATTCATCACAGTTATTAACTTAAGTAATGATTTCTGGTGAATGGCCTCAAATAAGGAATCTGAGTCCCAAAGTGCATTTATAATTCTAAATGGAATATATTGTGATATCTTGCTCTTTGGGTTGTTAACCTCATTCCAAAGATTTATATATGGGTAGTTATATGGACTAGGAGTGTTTGCTGTAGCACACCTAGGTAAACAAGTAAGTATACCTGGATAAAATACAGATGAACATCTGAAACATTACAGGTTGATGCTACGTACAACCCAAATCTAATCACAAATCATATAATTTCATTTCTACCTCCTAAATTTTTCCCAAATCAATCTTCATTTTTCCTTGTGGCTTTCTATGATGTTTCTTTAGTTCCAGGCCTATCACCTGTATTATTGAAATGTCTTAAGTGACTTCCAGTCTTGCTCTCCCTCATTTACTCCAGTTCCTTTTCCATACAACAGTGATTACTATTTTTCTAAATATCTAAGCTAATAATTTCATTTCCTTGGTTTGAACCTTTAATGGCATCCTACTTCTCTTGATATAAAGCCAACATTGCTTAAAGGGAGTACAATTCCTTAAAAGGGTCTACAAAGATGTTCATGATCTGCTTGTCCTTTGCCTTGCCAATTTGAATTCCCTATTCTGGTCTCACTAAACAATTGTCAGCTTCCAGCCATACTCTCTCACCTCTGGTCTCTCTCCTTTATGTTTCCTCTGCCTGTAACTGTCTTTGTCATCTCTTTCCTACCACTCTCCTTCAAATTTCGTGACTAATTTTTACTCACCTTTCAGGCTTGGGCATGTACTACTTGTGGTCACCAGTATAACCATCTTTCCCTCTTCATTGGTGACACATAGCTAGACTTCATTTCCTAGCCTCCATTGCATTTGGATGTGACCATGTGACTAAATCAAATGTGAGTGGAAGTGACATCCTATTTTTAAGCTTGGCTCATGAAAATATCTGCCAGAAAACAAACCTTGCTCTACTTCTCCATCTACTATCTGGCTGAAAAGGATTCAGAAGTCTTCAAGGAATTCAGAGTCCTAAGGTGAAGGTGCCTGAAAGACTGTACCCTAGTAAGAAATAAATCATTAGAGCATTGAGTTGTGGAAGAGTAGGGAGTGGAGGTTTGTTGTATGTTTCAGCAGCTGGCATTACTTACCTCCAGCAACACAAGGTCTTAGTTAGGGATTTTATTCTAGGAAACTTTTGGCCGAGAGTATCAGTCTTGTCCACTCTATTGTAAGTTCAGTAAGAAGATGGAGTATTATGTTATATACTATTTTATCTTCAGTTCTTATTACAGTGTCCATGTACAATTCACACACAAATTTTACTGAATGTTAATGGCCTTTATATTGAGGCTTAGAAAATTAAAAATAAACATATAGAATTACATTTGGAAAAGTACATTTAATTCTTTTTAGGACACAATGGACTATGAAAAACTGGGAAATTGTCACATCTACACAAGCAAACAACTTAAATGACAAAATCCAGCATCTGGAGATAAGAAAGCTGATACAAAATGAAGTTTACCCCTCACTGTGGCACTCTAACTGGACTTTCCTTTGACTTTATTTACAGTAGAAAACCATTATATCTGTCATCTAGAATGTCAAGGATCTTTTTAAAAATTGAAATAGGCTCTGGTTTTTCTTTGACTTTATAATTCCAGACATTTAAAACCAGTTCAAAGTAATGGAGTTGGAAGACATTGTTATAAGACCAGAATGATTAACAGTCATCTAATGTTATGGTTTAGATCTAAAATATGTGTGGAAGGTGATTGGATCATGGGTGCACTATACACATCAGTAGATTAATCTGGTGATGAATACATAGTTGAATGTGCTATTAGGTGGTGAGACCTGGTTGGAATAGGTGATTCCCTGGGGGTGTTACCTGGAAGGGTAAAGCTCCCACCCTGGCTCCTCTCTTCTCTCTCTGCTTCCTGGCTGTCATGATGTGAGCAGTTTTCCTCCACGAATGCAGGCCTTTCCACCAAGCTCTTTCTGCATTTGAGCCTGGTAAACATGAACTGAAACTTTTGAAACTGTGAGCCAAAATAAACTTCTCCTCCTTTAAGTTATAACTATCTATAATTGTGTCCCAGTAATGAGAAAGCAACTAAGACAGATTTTGATAGTGAGAGTGGGATTGTTGCTGTTGCTTCCTGACCATGTAGTTTAGAAGCCTTTGGAACTGGTTTGTGGGACGAGTTTGGAAAGGTTTGGAGTTCCCAGCTAGAGAACCCCTACAATGCTATAAAAGAAGTTTGATGGGAGATTTGGGTGAGAGCTCAGAAGACCAGAATGCTGATAAAAAATGTGGATAATAAAAGCCAGGCTCAGGAGGTAGCAGCTGGAAATAAGGACTCTATTGGCAGAGGCAATATGTGTTCTGCTCTGGAAGAAAATTGTCTACATTTTGCCCATGTCCTGAGAATTTGGGGGAGACTGAGATTAAGGGAAGCAGACTAATTAATTTGGCAGAGAAAATTCCAAAGCAGCTAAACATTCAATCTGTGGCATGGTTAATGCTGGCTGCTTCTAGCCATATCTACTGTGAGAATCAAGATCAAAATGTAGAGCTGAATAATTTGAAAAGTTTTGCTCATGGCCAGAATGGAAGCATATGTAAAGTCATGGCCTGTAAATTTGGGGCTAAGGAGAGCTTGGTTACTGAAAAGAATAGACTTAAAAGAAACCAAATACAGTAGTACCTCAGTTTATGAACTTAATTTGTTTTATGATTTTGGGGCAATTTTTGGCTATATTTGTGTTTGTGTGGGGAAGATTGTTGTTGTTTTGTTACCCAATGCAAAGTTTGCAGATGAAAGCAAGCTTCTCCTTTGGCTCCTCCCTCATTTGTGAACTGAATTGTTTGCAAACATAAGTGTTTGTGAACCAGGGTATTACATCAGGGCTATAGAAAAGATATCTTGAGGGTATCTCAGAAATCAGGAAGACCCCACTCTTCACTGGGTCAGGTGTAAAAGGGTAAAGGTAAATACTTTTGAAAGACTTTGCTTTGAGTAGAGTCCCAGGACATCCTGCTTGAAAAGGGATACCTAGGGAATTGGTTTCTGGGGATTCCTTTCACAATGCTCAGTTGTCCAGTCACTCAGAGACCTCTGGAGCTATAATCCAAAAGGCCTTGGCTACTACTCAAGCTAGTAGCAGACCTTGGCATCATCCTTGTGAAGCTAGTTTTATAGGCATACAGAATGAAAGAGTTGTGGGGCCAAGAAGGGCTTCTAGCCAGATTTCAGAAGAGGACCTGGGAGGCCAGGCAGTGTAACCTTGAGAGGGCAGAGCCTGAAACTGTGAAAGCAAAGCAGAAAGTGTAGTGGAAATCTCAAGAAGTTGAAGAAGTCGGAAATGTGGAACATCTGCTGAGGAAAGCCACAGACAATGAGCAAAGCCAGCCGAAGATAGACGCAATGAGAGCTGCAGGCAGAAATGCCATAGGGGCCAGGCTGCCCAAGCTGTCTGGAGGTCATATTTTGCTGTAACTTGTCCTAGGTGCTGGATGCAGAGCTACAGGATTTAATGTTTGTCGTGCTTGTTTTCAATCTTGCTTTGGTTCCATTCTTTTTCTAGCTTCTTATTTCTCCCTTTTAGAATGAGAATGTTTATCCTGTGCTATTGTATGTCAGCAATGTTTAGCTTTCTTTTTTATTTTTTCAGGAGCTCATAGTCAAGAGTTTACCTTGAGTCTCAGAGGAGAATTTGGAGTTTGATTGTTGAGCAATGTTGGAACATGTTAAGACTTTGATGGTGCTTAGAGATGGACTAAATACATTTTACATAATATGATAGATACAAATCTTTTGGGGACAAGAGACAGAATGTTATGGTTTAAATCTAAACTATCCCCCCAGATTCTCAAGTGTGTGGAAGGTGATTGGATCATAGGGGTGCTGTATTACATAGCTGAATGTGCATGTTAAGAGGTGGGGACTGTCAGAAGAGGTGGTTCACTGGGAGTGTGACCTGAAAGGATATATCTCCCTCCTTGGCTCCTCCCTTCTCTCTCTCTCTCTCTCTCTCTCTCTCTCTCTCTGCTTCCTTGCAGTCATGATATGAGTAGCTTTCTTTCTACCATGCCATTTCTCCATTTGAACCTGCTTACCATGCACCAAAAGTTCTGAAACTTTAAACAAAAATAAAGTCTCCTCCTTTTAATTGTGGTGGGTGTTGTGTGTTGTCTTAGTTACTTTTTCTCATTGCTGAGACAAAATACTCAATACCTAAAGCTAAGGTTTATTAAGGAGGAAAGGTTTATTTCATCTCACGGTTTGTGGAGGTTTCAGTGTGTAATTGGCTGGCTCCAAGGCAGGGTGGCATGGCAGAGGGGCATCACAGAGGAGAAATAGTTCATAGTAGGCAGAAAGCAGCACATCATTGAAGTAGCAAGCAACAACAGCAGCCCTCTTTCTGCCTAGGCATAATATTCATAATTAACTATGCTTCTATATTTTTCTAAGAATTTATTAAATTCCTGGATCCCCTGTTTGCTTAAGAAGTGCAGAAAATATGGTTCTAGGTGGGTATTTAAAGCAAACATGGTTAATTGTTTTCCTTAAATTTTTGTGTCTTTCTTGTTACAAAACCCTCTTTTCTTTATGTCCAGTACTAAATGATACAGCATGACCAGTAAGCCAATCATGTGATTTTTTTCCTTCCTACTCTTATTCAGCTTAGGGTGGCTATGTGATCTCTTTTTTTTCTATCCAATGAAAAAAATATTATTTTTTTAAAAGTTCAGGTGATTGAAAAAAATGTCATAGGGAAAGGAACACTTATAAGAACATGAATAAAACTAATAGACTGAGGCATGAGATTTTTTTAAATTACCTGTGATTAAGATCATGATCAGTTGTTAAGTCTTAAGCACAGCCAAACACATAGATAATTGTTAAGAAGATGATGATGAGTATGATGATACATATGCCTAGCATGGTGCCTACTATTGGTCAGAAATTAATAATTTCTCTTAATTACTTTCTTGTAACCATCATAGCAGATTCATGAGCATTATCATTCTATAAACATCTCTGGTTGTATTTAGGGAGCAAACAGAAATCCAGGGTTCAATTGCTAGAGTCATGGCAGTGCTATTAGCTAGTACATTTCTGGTAACCCCTCAATGTTCCTGCCAGTGTGAGGCATGCTTTCAGCTCACAGACTCCTGCCACTTTCTGTCAGAGGTTGAGAGATTATTAGTGCAGTAAGAAGAATTTTGCCTTCTTGGATTTTAAAATGAAATAAAATTGTCAGAAAAACCAACATTCACATATCTGACAAGGGCCTAACATTTACTCTTTTAAAATGAGCTTATGAAATAGTTCAGACACATAAAAATTTATGAGAAAAATTCACATACCCATAACTTATTATAAGAAATAAAATGCCAATAACATAATTAAACCCTTTTGGTATTTCTCCTATACTACATCCCAGGTAAACAGTACCTTGAATTTTATTGTCTGTCATGCAATGCATTTCCTTGTATTTTTCTAGGAATCAACATCAATTCTTTTAAAAAAGGAAATTTATTAGATGTATCACAGTTTTCTATCCCAATATTCCTTCTTTATCTCCTGCTTTTTAAAGTTCTTCTGTTTAAAATGAAAGTTTATCCCTATTATATATATTTTTGCCTGCTTAACTCACCTTAGTGGAATATATATGTTATGGTAAAAAAAATAAAGCATCAATACACATTATCTTTACACATTTAAGAATGTTTTTCCTGCTCCTTCCCTCTTCCTGAACCTCTTCCCTCTTTATTTGCATTAGCATATGGACTTCTTGTTCCCACCAAATGAGTCAGTCAAGATAGAACGGATGTCAATGTCTCCTAAAAAAAAAAAAGAAAAAGATACCATACTGTCTTGTAAAGTCACAAAAAGCATTAAGTTTGTGCCAACACTGGAAAAAAAAAACTAGGAAAACACATATAAAAGTCTAGATTTCTAACTTCTTTCAAAAACTAAAATACTGATAACACAGTCCCCACATTCCTACATGAGAAAAATCCATTTGAACCAAGTAGCATCTGCCTCTTTCAGATGGGACATGCTCCATTCTACCATGTTTCTATATTCCTTTTTTTCCTCCCTGAGATTAAGGCCAATGTCAGTTGACATTTATTATCATATTTGGACTGCTGTTTCTCCTTGGGGTAGAGAAAAAATTTTCTTTACCTGTATCAATGCAATCAAAAGTGGTGAAAGACGGGCTGGGGATTTAGCTCAGTGGTTCTGCCACCTGCCTTGCAAGTGCAAGGTCCAGAGTTCGATCCCTGGTACCAAAAAAAAAAAAAAAAAGTGGTGAAAGAAAAAAAGAAATCAAGAGGGTCAAACACATTATGAAGCCACCCTCAAATAAACACTGAGCCCAGGACAAAACCATGTTCACAATCACAATTTTAAGAAAATCCCCCCTTTTCCCTTATCAACCAGATTACGGTCTCTAATCTTCTATAGAAATTTACTCTGGTCACCCCCCTTCCCAAGCACCACATATCAAGCACTAGCTTCTTAACTTGTCTAGATTAATATATACTTTTAATCTAGACTTAAGGCAATGAAAGTAGAAAATGAGAAAAGAAAAATATAGGATAAATGTCAAAAGATTCAAATCTTAACATAGGAATGAGGGAGTGAAGCACAGAAACTGACACATAATGTATATGATTACTTCCAAAACAATTTCAAGGAGGAGATACATTTTAAATATGATTTATAAAGTGTTGGTGATGAAATTAAGATGTCTGTATTTCCAGCATTTCATCTTCAGCCAATCTAAAATGTGATGGTAAAGGATAAATTCAAACCTTGGAAATTATATTGAAAGGTAAGGCTTCAGTGACAAAACATTTGGTAGACTATTCGAGAATATTAAAAAGGAAGAGTGAAAGTAATTAAATTTTTTAGTTTTTCGCTATTGGAATCCAAGAAGACAGGCACTGTGTGTCTGGCGTGGCAGCTAGACACATGAATTCCAGCCATTAACAAGGCATTGTGTGGACAGAGTAGGCCGAAATCATCCAGCCTTTACATAAATTATTCAAATACCTTCTCTCTGGCTTCATGCATAACAAGAAACTTCTAATTATTATTTTTGGAAGAGATGATGTATGAACATCTGATTTGCAAAAAGCAGATAACCTTAGTGTATATTCTTGGTATTCTTACTATATATGATACCCCTTCTCTTTGTTCTTCTTGTGTAAATCACATGAGAAATGAAGTATAGAGGTTGAAAATAAAATGTAATAGGGGTCTGAAAGTATCAACTCTAGCCTGGGTTTACTACCCCTATAGCAGACCACCCTCCCCACCTCTTCTTCCTGAGCCCCTTCAGCAATTTCTGTCATAGGTGGAGATTCTCAAGGGAAAGCTGCTGACACAGCACAAATATATCCTCCATATCTTTGTGTAGAATTCAGAATTTTTTTTCTATAGAAATAATATAAACTGTGGGTAAATGTAATTGAAGTAGTACCAAGAGTAGCATACTTAATCATGTTTTGTGATAGATCATTTTGAATTAGGCTGAGACTAATTCAAACTAGTTTCAATTTTCATTTGAAATTGAAAGTACTATTTATTATCACACATTACTGCTGATGCTCCTTAGGGTAAATAAAAAGTGTTTTCTTGGGCTGGGGATTTAGCCCAGTGGTTCCACCGCCTGCCTCGCAAGTGCAAGATCCAAATTTCGATCCCCGGTACCAAAAAAAAAAAAGTGTTTTCTTTACCTATATCAATGCTATCAAAAGTGGTGAGACAAAAAAATTCAATTAAAATGTGGAATCCACTCTGAAGCCAGGCTCAAATAAATATAGGGATTGAGTCAAAACTGGAAAAACACTTAAAATAATCTGTGTACAACTAAAGTTTTGAAACAATCTGCTTTTGAAGTTGGGAAATGTCTTTGCTCTACCACTATTATAATATTTCCCATTATTAATTTATAACCACCTTGGTCTCACTATCTTTTCATTTGGAATGGGAAGCATTAATGCTGAGTTAAAATCAAGAGTCCTAAATTGCAGTACTGAAATTGATTCATTTTCTGATATTTGTTGATCATCCGTCATATATCATGCATGGCACTATATTAGTATTTGAGATGCAGAATAATTAAAACAGATGAAATCTTTGCCATCATGAAACTTGAAGCCTAGTAGAGGAGATAGATACTAAACTGTTGACTACAATAATAATCAGCTTTGACTCTACTGAATCCTTTAAGGGAGATTCCAAAAGAAAAGTAGTTTGGGACCTCCTTTAGGAGTTAAGGAAGATTAAGGATGACTAATTTTGGCCAGAAAGAAGTGTAAGAATTAGTAATTAAAACAAGTAAAGAATAAATATCCTAGTTAAAGGGACCAATTTCTGCAAAGACTCTAAGGTGAGAAGCACCTTGGGGTATTGAAAAACATGAGAAGAAGCTGAGCATCTAGAGCACATCAACATGAGTGAAGGCTGAAGTGTTAGGTCAGGGTCAGATAAGAAAGAATGTTGTAGGCCATGTCATAGATTTTAGAGATCACTCTGGTATTAAGAGGAAGCCATCAGAGTATTTTATTCATGGTAATGACATGATTAGATTTAGGTTTAAATCTGGTCTCTGGTCTCTAATAAACCCATTTAGTTGTAGCTGTGCCTACAAAGTGGTCTGTAGCAAATGGATGCCTCAATCCACTATTTTGAAATCATCAGCATTCTCCATAATGCATTTCTAAGTCTATTGTTGGAGTGAGCCCTTAAAATATGGAATCACTGTATTTCACATTGCCTCCCTGAAAATTTCACTATCCCCTCAGCCTGAGAAATAAACATAGTTACTAATGTTTTCTCTATTCAACTTCAATATTTTAAATTATTTATCAGCTTTTCTACCAGCCTGTAAGCTCCTATTTAGAAGTTTGATGGGAGTTCAGACTCTATGTCAGCTCTCAGATCATTAGAAATTCATTTAGGGAATTGAAATGGCAATTTATTAACAAATTAGCAAGGAAACCTATTTTCTAATTTTTTTTTACTTGTTTGTGTATTTGGATCATTCTGCCATGGCCTGAGAGAGTAAATGTAGTGTCCAAATGTATAATAAAACCAATGAGAGATTGTATTAGGAGAATTTGGCTTATTATAAGCTACTTTGTATTGTAAGCATATCTAGTGCTCTTTGGCATCAGTCTCTTCTTAAGAAATTAAATAAATAAAATAACTAAATATTAGTCTAACAAATCCCAGACTTGTGATGTTGTCTTTCTTTCATGTCCTCTCTCTGATTATCTAGAGAGCTCAGCCTGCAGAAGCAGTGTGTGGGGATTAGGTAGATGGAATGAGATTTTGGCCCTCCATTGCAAACTGCAGCCTTTTCAAATGATGCACACATGCTTGGTCCATCTGTCTTCAAGGACTCACCAGAGTAGTCAGTAAAACTTTCTATTTAGTGTTTGAGGCGACATTGCCAAATATTAATAACTCATTTTATTTATAACTGATTCTCCAAAGTAGGAAAAACAGGTGGTACTTATGAAGAACTCAACAGTAGCCAAATTTCAAAGGTCACATATTGCAAGTATGGAATGAGAGAAAGCATTTTGTGATCACACTCTTACAGTATAAATGTTTTCCTGTGGATCATTTCCCCACTCATAATACTACTATTTAAAGCTGTCCAAGATCTCTCTCCAGAGTCATGCCCTCAGCCTCCAGCCAAATCAATATTCTCCTGAAAGTTCCCAGCAGTATAGATTTTGAAAAATGTCCTCATGTTCTTCATTTCCTTCTCACTTGGTCTTGCTTTGATAAATTATGGCCATCTAATCTCACAGATTGATCCCTGGATTGTTTTAGTGATGACAGTTTGGTACTAAACTGTTCCTGGAGTTAATGACTACACAAAACAAAAGCTATAATGTGAAAATTTTCAGCTATGCAACATGTCAGTAGGCAAGATAATTGTGGGCAGGCAGGATCTTTCTCTTGTCAATTTTCTGTGCTGTGATCATAAGAATAGCAACCAATTTCTGAGAAATCATAAAGGAAAGAGATGCCAGGAGACAGCTTAATTAAGTTCAAATTTTCAAAAGAGAATGAATGTTGCATTGTGGGTGTCCACTGTCCTTTCCTTCATTTCATAAGAACACTAATTTTTCCTTTGGAAATTTACCTTTTTCCCTATGGGAGTGGGATATTAATTAGTGTGCCTTGATGTCCCCTAGCCATGCAGTTGGCATGTGATTCAATAGAAATAATACACACCCCTGGATGAGTATCAGATTGGCTCAACCTGTATGGATTTTATTCACACTATAGAGGTACTTTCAAGAGGCCATCCTTTCAATCTATCTGGAGAAATATCCAGAACTACCATGGTTCTTTATCTTTCTGAATCTGATTATTCAGTCTTCTCTTTTTTAGTTCTTTTAATCAATTCCTTTTATTGCTTGAATTAGCTAGAGTAAATTGTTGCTGTTTGCAAACAGAAGTCCTCTGGCAGTTAGAGTGGACTTTCAATTTTATTGGCTTTTGAATCCTCACCAAGGATTGATGGACCACAGTTCTGGGTATATCTGGGTGAGTCATGGAGGCATGGCCTTGGGTACTATGTCTGGTTTCTTGCCCCTTCCACTGTGGCAGTTTTTCCTTGCCTTTCTTCCCCAAAGCCTTTGTTCTATCACAATGTCTGCCTTGGATCCAGCCAATCATGGACTGAAATATTGAGCACAGTAAGCTTCTCCTCCTTTAAGTTATGAGTGTTTGGTATTGTATCTCAACAATGAGAAAGCTAATACAGAAAATTGGTACTAGAGAAGCAGGGTCATAGCTGTGACTCTATCTGATCATGTGGTTTAGAAGCCTTTGGAACTGTTTCATGGGAGAATTTTGGAAGGTTTGCAGATGTCAGTTAAAGAAGCTCTAAATGCTATAAGCAAAGCCTGATTCTAGGGCTGGGGATTTAGCTCAGTGGTTCCACTGCCTGCCTTGGCAAGCACAAGGTCCCAAGTTTGATCCCCGGTACCAAAAAAAGAAAAAAAAGAATAACTTGAATAGACTTTAAAAAAAAAGCCTGATGCTGATCAGAGTTCAGAACATCAGAATGCTGATAGGAATGTGGTCAGTGTAGGCCAGGCACAGGAGGTTTCAATTCGGAACAAGGACTTCATTGGTAATTGGACTACAGGCGATGTGTGTTATGCTTTGGCATAAAAATTTGTCTACATTTTGCCTATGTCCTAAAATTTTGCAGGAGATTGAGACTAATTAATCTGGCAGAGGAAATTTCAAGACAGCCTAATATCCAAGCCATGTCATTGTACTGCTCTCTATTTTTAGGAAAATTTATGGTGAGGGTTAAGGGTAAAAGGCAGAGCAGAATAATGTGAAAATGAAATTTTGGACTAGAAGGAACTGTACATAAAGCTGGGGTCAAAGCAGCTGTGGTTGCTAAAGGGATTAGCACCATTTAAAGTAAAAAACAAATAAACAAACAAAAAACAAGTACTTGGTGCAGGGACAAGAAGATGCCTTGAGGGCATCTCAGAAATCAGCAGCCTCAAGGGTTCAAAACCGTCAAATTTTATTTCAAGAAGAGACTCAAAAGTGATTCCAGCTCAAGAAAGGCTTCCTAGAAAATTGGTTCCCTGGGATTTGTTTCACCAAGCTCAGCCATCCAGGTACTCGAGTTGCTGCAGCCATGGTCCAAGGAGGAATGACTACTACTCCCACTGACAACAGTGAAGTTTCTTTTTATGATGTTCATTTTATTGGGTGCAGAATGCAAGAGTTATAGGGTCAGGAAGGCTTCCAATTAGATTTCCAAGGAAAACCTGAAAGGCAGGATAAGAAGCCCTTAAGAAGGCAGTGCATGAACCTGTAGGAATGAAGTGAAAGTTGAAGTGGAGACCCCAGTAAGTTGGAAATGACAGAAATGTAGAGATCTGCTGTGGAAACCTGCAATCTGTGAATGGAACAGTCCATGAAACAAGACTTGAAGAGCTCCAGTTTTTGCCATTGACATTGGACATGAGTTTCCAATTTCTCCAGCTTTCTAATACAGACATGTACTGGCAACACTACAGTGAGTTTCCAGACCTTTAACCTTGACTGGTGCCACATCCTTGATCCTTCTTATTTTGTAGTTTTCATCTTGTTTGGCTGAACATCTGCTAGATGTTTCAGCTTTCCAGCCTGTAGACAGCCATTGTAGATTCTGCCTCTGACCTCAAAGATGGCCAGATAGATTCTTCCACCTCTGAACCTATAAACCTACCTAGTAAATCCTGTTTCATAATTATACACATATTTTCTATGGATTCTGTTCTTCTAAAGAACCTTAACTAATACAAACCCTAATGGATACAAATATTAATTCTAAACTGGTGAAAATGGTATTATCCTACAGGATTCCAGGAGTATGGATAACCAGCAATATTATTCACCAAATCTTTTCAATTTCCCTACCATTTAATAGTAAGACTACTCTCCCTAATGTGGCTATGTGATTTTCCTTGGCCTGTGAAATGTGGTTGGAAGCAGTATATTGCCTTTCTAGGGGTAAAATTCACAAGCCAGTGTGCAATTTGCCACTGTTCTGGTGTTTAGGGAAGTCTTTCTTAGCATGTGTACCTGAGTGAATCTGATTAACAGAGCTTCTCTGCCGACCAATATTAGACTTGTAGTATGAGGCAGATATAAATTTGGTTAAGTTAGGCTCTTGAGATTTGACTGGAGTGAAAGGCTGAGAGGCTGAAAGTAACTAATAAAAGACTGACTTTAGAGAATATAAAAATGGGTAATTATTTCTGTTTGTCAGCATGGAATCCTAAAAGGACAATGTATGTAGGATTATTTTACACTCTAACTTTTAAATATAAGAGTTGTTAGAATAGAAATATAAGGGAAATGGAAAACATTATTTCTTTGACTTGAGTAATATGTAAGCTCTATTACAGGAAATTGGACATACTATATAGAAATTATTTTCATTTTAATGATAAATATAAATAAAACTATAAACCAAGATCATCCAATATGAATGCCAATAAAACTATAAAATAAATATTATTTAAACTAATTCCATTAATTTTCTGTGACAGTTGATATTGTTTATATGAAATAAAATCACTGTTTCACAATGAGTATGTGGTGCTGACTTTCACGGGTTTGATCTTCTAATTCTACCACATGTATATGATGATTCAGGTCACCCACGTCTTTTCTTTATTTGAAGCACTGCAATATCATGTTTTATAGAGGACACAATGATGTCATTTGGCCTGCTTTTGGTGTGTATGCATCATTTAAGTATCAAGGCATTCCCAAATTTTAAAAACTAGCAATTACAGTAATACTGCTTACCAATGTGAGAATAAATGCAGACTAAGAAACAGCAGCAATGTTGGAGTCCTATTATGTAAGGGTCATCCAAATTTTATTGAACACATTTGTATTGATTTTTTGAACAATATTAAAACAAAATGATGACATCAGAATAATTCTCATTAATGAGGATCTTTGAAAGGAACTTGGGGGGACTACTGAGAATTTGTCTGTGGACTATCAGGGGCTGCATATTCTAGTCTGAAAGATCTTATACTTGATATAGTACCAAAATTTCAGTAAGGTTCACAACACTGGACATCCTCATGTATAGGCAAGATAATAAAATTATTAAACTACAAAGTAAATTAGTAAGATGTTTGTTAATGTGTCAGTATCAACCTAGAGGGAGGTTTCTAGTGGAGTGGCTTAGAGCCTTGGCTTTAATTTTTATTCTATAACTTCATCCAACTCACCAAAAAACTGTAGACTACTGTCAAACAAATGTACTATTTCAAGATAAACTGATGATTAAAACTAGTGTATTGCATGAAGAAGAAATATGCAAAATAATCTCTACTCCATCTTCCTCCCAAGGTTTGATTTTTATACCACAGATGCCTAGTCCACCTACTACCCTTCTTTTTGCAGTTATATACTGACCCGTAGAAGATCACTACTCCTCATTTCTGTCATTCTTTCCAATAACACACCTGTCTTGATTCTTAGTAATTCTTATACACATGGATGATCCTTCCAATTGCCTAAATTTTCAGTATCTTAACTTCCATCTACTTTTCCAATGACCTTATCTTGCACATTCCCTCTGTAGGTCATCTCTTAAACTTTGTGATTATAAGTTACTGGAATCCCTGTATAATCTCAATTAAGTTTTTTACTCAGACTACCATTTCCCCAAATCTTTCCAGTTCATTTATTCCAGTACCTCAATTCCAAAAATCTTTCAAACCCATCAGGACCAATAAAATATCTATCTGACTACCATCAAATCATTCATGATTTTATTTCCTTGTTATTAAGCCTGACTTTTGCGATCCTTATACTAACTGCCTTACCTATACCCTCAGCTTCTTTCCACTCACGCTATATTATTTTCACTTATCTTCAATCATGGTAAAGTATAATTTTATGCCTATTGTGTGCCTACACTTCTTTAGTTGACATGACTGGAGAAAAACACAGAACCATGCTGATTGGTCTCACTTTATATTCATGATCATTAACCTTTAATGGGCTCTTAATGCTGCCTAGCAATTATACTCCTACTCTATTAGACTTAAACAATTATTTCATTCCTCCCCTTTCTCTTTAAACCTCCAACACTTCCTCCCTTATCTTCATTCTTAAGTTATGACCTTGCCTTCTCTTTTCATAAGTGAACAAAAACAATACTTTAAAAACTTCCAAAAGCAACACCACCTTTTCTATCTCCTCTTTGTTGGTAAGTATATATTTTTTAATATATTTTAAGGTATATATTTTTCTCTGGCTATTAAGGAAAAGCTGTAAGTACTCCTAGATAAGGCCCAGTTTTCACATTGTATTCTAAAGTTTTTTTCCTTCTCTTCCACTCAAAAATGTCCTTCAACTGTTCTCCCTATGTCTCATGCATCATTGATTTCCCCATCTCTAATAGATTTTCTCTATAGAGAGAAAACATGTTGTTTTTTATTCTTTCTTTAAAAAACCCAGACAATAACATTTCTCTTGATTTCACTTTGCTTGCAGCTCATAAACCATTTCTCTTCTTCCCTTTCTACCAAGACCTAAGTAAAAGGTGTTTATACACTTCATCTCCAATCGTTTCTTCCTATTTTTCCTTGAATAGGTTTTAAATACATTTTTTCTCTTGTCATTACTCCACAATCACTCTTATCAATATAATCCATAACCTCAAGACCTCATCCTTTTTTTTTAAATGTATTAAATACTTTTATTGGTACATTGTAGGTATACAACACAATTACATTTCTCATTGGGAATTGTACCTTTACATAAGGCATCTTGGTCCTTATTGTTTCCCCATTCCT
>NW_004624731.1:27270694-27285267 GCF_000247695.1 Heterocephalus glaber | reverse complement strand
CTTTATATAATTTAATATGTGGTTAATGTTTAAATTTCCTTAACTGTCCCATATTATTGTTCTGTAACTAGATTGGGATCCCAGGAAAGCTCATGTTGCATTTCCACTTAGCATAAAGTTATCTTTAATTTATGCTATTGTATATGTTAATAAAACAAAACTATGTCTGATTCCTTTTTGAATTGGAAGGCTATACATAAGGAAGTGGGTAGGTTGTTCAGTGTACTTTAAGATAGCAAGTTGTGCTACACTGACTTTTGAAAGTTGTTTTCTAGACATGCTAACATCCTTTAAGGTGTTGGCAAAAGAATATTGTTAGGCTGAGCAGTTGTACCTTTTTGTGGTAGTACTATGGGGTAGGCTTTTCTGAGAATGTTAGAAAAGAGCAAAGTGTATGTTAAAGTTAATAAAAGTAACATGGATTCTTCAGGTTGCACTCAATGCTATTAACTATTACATATGAAGTAAGTTACTTGGGGGATAAGATTAGATTCAGCTTCACATATGTCTTATGTGAAAGAACAGAATACTTGTGAAGGATCACTTTGTAGTATTTAGAAAAAATTATAAAGCAATAAGCTTAAAATGAAGTGGTCAAAGTCTGTTGTATTTCTAACTCGAATTTTTTCTAAGTTACAGCGTATCCAAGATTCAGGTTAATAGGCCAAATATTCTTGAAGAACTGAATTGAAAAAAGTAAGGGGATCAGAATACTGATGAGGAATTTAATTTATTGAGTTCCATTTATAAATAATCTGTACAATATGTTTATTATTATTTATATAATTTAGAAGATTCCTTTTTCTGACCCTCTGTTGCCTTATGGTAGTTTATTACTTACTCTTTTTTTCCAGTTCCATTCTAACCAAAATTCCATTGATAGGTGGTGTAATGTTTAGTATTCTCATGCTTTGCAGTAGCTACCCAGCTTAATTTGTGATGTCACTTACTATGTAGACATTAAAAACTTATTTTACATATAACTGTATTAGACAATTTTTAATTGGATTACAATTTTTTAGGAATGTTTACAAAGCAAGAACACAATACATAAACCATTTTTATGATTAATAATTTATATCATCTGTGTGCTGTAATTCATTTTTAGAGCTTTTATGAAACTTCCTCTTATAATTTTTAAAATAGATCAGATCCTTTGCTTCCTGTCCCTTCTTTTCTCTTTTAGCATATTTTTGAGTCATTTTATACTTCATCTGCTATTTTTCTCTGTCCATTGGCCAAATTAATTTGTACTTGTATTCTCTTGGCTAAAGAGTTCCTTTATTTTGGAAAATGTTTAAAACATATTTCTTTTGCAACAGTTTCACTCCCCTAGCAAGTCTAATACTCTGCAGGGACTATTAACATACCAAAATAACTTTCAGTCAAAATTTCTATTTTATTCACCAATTTCTTCTGAAAGTGTTGAAAAATATTTAATCTTGCTATGTTCAGTATAATCATAGGGTTATCTTCAAATCATGCTTCTTTGTTCTCTGATAGCTAATACTCTAATTTCTGTCTTCATAAAAAGCATGGTTATACACTTATTGTAACTTCATTTAACATTTTCACAATCAGCATGTGTTTTATTCTGAGGAAGGCTATAGATTTATAAAGCTTGGAACAAAGGATACATATTGAGGTCATAGGGTGTTAAGAGCTGAACATTAGAGAATTGATAACTAAAGACAAAATAAGGAAAGGGAAAGAGGGAAATATTTGAGGTATAATTTGTATGAAATACAATTTATAGATTTTAAGTACTCAGTTTAGTGGATTTTTGACAGTTATTTACATCTGTGTAACTAACCACCAGTCAAAACATAATATAGAATTTCTGAAATTTTCTTAAATTTCTTCCTAACCCTTCTATTTAATTTTCCATCTCTGTCTTCTTAGGAGGAAGCTAAATTCTACTTCAATCACTATATCGTACTCTTGCTTGTTCTTAGACTTCATAGAATCAGACAGTATGCTGAATGTGTATGTGTATGAGTTTTGCCTATGTTGTTAAATGTCTCAGTAATTTTTTCCTTTTTATTGCTGAATAGTAGTCCATCAAATATTTTTATTGAAAAATTGTATTTCCATTATAATCACTGACATGCTTATTACAGAAAACACAGCATGGTAGAGAGAAAAATGCAAATTTCTATACTTCAAACATGCAGATGCAAGCAATAAATTATTGATTTTGGGTATATTTCAGTATTCTTTTATGCTTAGTTTTTTCATTAGATGGAAATAAGCAAAGACCAGCCAAACAAGAAAAGAGCTATTTATCTAGAGCTTGCTGAAGCAAGGGTATTAAATACCATCAGTTGTATTTAGCCCAAGCTGAAAAGCAAATAGTCCAGTGGGAGATCTTTATAATGAAAAAAGGGCAAACTTCAGATATACAATTACTGGAAGTTGTTGGCATGGGAAATTGAAGGTAAGCTAAGTAAAGTTGGGAAATCCTATGTAATTAGTTTGGGAAACATTTGACTTTCATTAGTATTGAGCTGGAAGTATTGTTGGGGAGGAAGCTGCAAAGATTGGAGAATCTGGCAGTCATTGAACAATTACTCATTATTCTGGGCTGATTGCTGCAGAGGTTGTGGTTTGACTTCCTGTACTGGTTCCTGCAGGAACTATAGTATATTTTCGTGAGATGGTTTTTGCAGATTGTGGGTCAGAGTTCTGTTATTATATATGGTCCAGCCATTGCGTATTGTATTGAATGTTCAATTTCTTTGTTATGTTTTGGTATGTCTTACAGATCTTACATAGACTTTTACAACTTAACATTAGAATATATTTTTTTCATGTGAATTATGGAATTTTCCTTTACAAATTATAATGGCTTTATTATAGTCCATCTAGTGGAAGCACTTCCTTTTATTACTGAAAATGTCTCCAGTTTTTCATTCTTAGAATACTATTATGAACATCTGTGAGCATTATGCTTTCACCATATTTAATATTATTTCCCAAAAATAGATTCCTAGACATAAAACAGTTGAGTTATAGGACTTTTATGTATATTTTTTATTTACTTGCTAAAAGTATTCAATTTAAAAACACTCTAATAATATATAACTTCTAGATTAATGATATTTTCACCAGCTGTAGATATTAGAAATCTTTTTTTAATTTAGTAGGTGAAAATAGAATTTCATAGTTGTTTAATTCATATTTTTATTACTAGTGATCTTGATTATTTTCTCATGTATTTGTTTATCAAACCAGTTTAGTTTTTTATTTTTATGAATTGTCTTTTTCTTGGCCCTTACCTTCTCATCTATTGGTTTTTAGTAACATTTATATAAGTTAGTATAAAATCTTTATCTATTAAGTCTATTATTATTTTATCTCATTTTTATAAAGTATTCTCCAGTTCATTATTAGCATCTTTTTTTTTTGTACTGGGGATAGAACTCGGGATGTTGCACTTGCGAGGCAGGTGGCAGCACCACTGAGCTAAATCCCGGGCCCCTCATTATTAGCATCTTTTAATAAATTTTCTAAAATACATAAATTTTTTCATGTGTAGTCAAATCTAGTGATACCTTTCTTAATGACCTCTTCCTCAATAAGAAAATATATCAGCAATCCAGATTTTTTATTGTTCATTTCTATTTTATTGTATATTTTATATTTTAATATTTGTATTCCAAACAATTTGTTTGGTGTACAGTATGACTCTAATGACTTTTTTCTTCAAACAGCCAGTCAGCTGTACCATACTACTTATTAATTTGTTCTTACTGTTTCCACTGGCTCTGATACTCCTTTGTCAGATATTAACTTTTGATGTGTACTATGAATTGTATCTAGGATGACTATGTTCTTCCACCTTTCTGCCTGTTCTTGTGCCAATACCATAATGATTTCATTTTCAGGCTACAGACTGACCAAAATATTTAGTTTGGGTTTTGGAATATTTAGAAAGAAATGAAGTTCCTCTGCTTGTCAGCCAAAGATTGCATACCTGTAGTCAAACATAGTTTTTAAAAACAATTTTATTTTTATTAGTACATGTTTGCATAATTATTACATTCATTGTGGGGAGTTGGTGCACACAGTTTTATTAGAATAAAGGTGACTATACATTATATAGCAAGGGCTTGTTATAGAATTTGCCCCGTGTTAGTGATTTTAGGCCAAATGCAAAGAAGCGAGAATTTAATGTTTTCAGAAAATGGGGACAATTCTATGATTTGGCATCCTAAGAATTTTTATCATGTTCCAGGACATTGGTATTGTAAGGATTTTTTTTTTTTTAACCAGACCTCAAAAGCACAGTAAACAAAGCAAATGAGATTATGTCAAACTAAAAAGTTTTTGCATGCCAAAGGAAAGGACACAATCAACAGAATGCAGAAACAAACTACAGAACAAGAGAAAGTATTTTCAATGTATCTGACAAGGAGTTGAAATCCACAGTATATAAGGAACTCCAAAAATTCAATTGAAAAATTAAATAGTCTTATTTAAAAATGGGCAATAGATCTAAATAGCGTTTCTCAAAAGAGAACATACAGTTGAACAACATGCATATGAAAAAAATGGTGAACATCACTAATCATCAGAGAAATGCAAATCAAAACCACAATATATCATCTCATCCCAGTAAGAATGTCTGTGATCAAAAAGACTGAAGATAACAAGTCCTGGCCAGGATGGGGAGAACAAAGTATCCCTGCACAATGTTGGTGGGGAATGTGAATTTGTACAGCTATTGTGGAAAACAGTATAGATGTTCTTCAAAATTTAAAAATAGAACTGCCCTGTGATCAGCAGTCCTACTACTGGGTATATATCCAAAGGAAATGAAATCAGTATGTCAGAGAGATATCTCCTTTCCACTGAAGCAATATTCACAATAGCCAAGAAATGGAAACATTCTGTATCCATCAGCTGATGAATGGATAAAAGAAATGTGTTACATATGCACAGTGGAATACTATTCAACCATAAAATGAATGAAATCCTGTCATTTGAATGGAACGAGAAATCATCATGTTAAGTGATATATAGTAAGGCACAGAAATAAGTATCATGATCTTACACATATGTGGAATCTAAAAAAAATTCATCTCATGGAAGGTGATTGTTGGATAATGGTAACCAGAGGTCACAGAGTAATGGGGTAAGGGAGGGATAGGGAAAAGTTGAATAATGGATAACTAAGGTACAAGAAGCTCAATGTGTTATTATACAGTGGTGGCTACAGATATTAATAATGTATTATACATTTCGAAAGCTGGAAGAAATGATTTTGAAACTTTTTGCCATAAATGACAAATATTTGAGGACATAAATATATTTAACCTTATTTAAACATTACAAATATATATAGTTTAGGAACATTACATGGAACATTAATCTGTACAATTTTTGTTTTCATGTATCAGTTAAAAAATAAAAAGTAAAAATTTAGGCAAGAGGAATGATATGGGGCTAAAGTTATAATAAAGAAGCAGTTGCTTGTATTAGCTGGGTGAGGGGAATGTTTAATTATTGTGGCTTGTACAATGTTCTTACTGTTATTTGTACCCAGACATGATTCTACAGTGGTCTTATTTTTGTCTTGCTTCATCACAATTATAACATGGCCTTATTTGATGTTAATTTTAGATGAAAATTTTCATATTCAAGAGAGCATCACAGGCTACCTATCAATATCAGACCAACTGTTACATCGCTGTTAGAGATTGTTTTTCCTTTTTTAGCAATTTCTTACTTAACATACTAATGCTATAGTATGTTGTTAAGCAAGTAAGCCTGTTTCAATATCTAGAAAAAAGATATTTTTCCTATTGATCAACAGCCAACAATTTATATTTGCAACTTGCATTTGTTATATAATTGTTGTATAACTTATTTATTACAATTATATACTTAAAATAGTCTTCTTTTTTTTGTACTGGGGATCGAACTCAGGACCTCGCACTTGGCAGGCAGGCGTTGTGCTTCTGAGCTAAATCCGAGGCCCTTGAAATAGTCTTTTTGAAAATGACTCTTCATAATAAGTATACAAGTTTCTTGAGCTTTGTGTTATTTACATTATTTAGATTTTTTTTCTCTCAAATTTAAGAAAATGTTGCAGACTTTATTCCACATAATAGTTGCCGGCAGGTAGCCATTTTTAATTCTAGCATAAAAGATTTAAAGAAACTCTTGTTTTCCTGAGAGTAGTTGAACACAGCAAATAAATTTAGTATTTTTGTTTAGTGTGGTAAATATACAAAATTGTACTTACTATAAAAATGAAAATGAATTTCAAAAACAAATTTACTTATAGAAACTAGTATAGAAAGAAAACTAAGTTTCAAAAATCCTACAGGAAACTGTTGTGTATGTATTAATCTGAGTGAGATAATCTGCCTATAATATTGTGATTTTTTAAGTTGAACTGTGTGACATCTGCAAAAGCAGTTATTTTAAGTAAAATCCAGCAGAGTATTTACTTGAACTACATCACTGCCAACATTTTACACTGCTGGAGTAGTTTTTATTTCTATTTTTCTAACCATTTCTTTTTATTCACTTATATTAGCAAACAAATTATTTGATAAAAGAAAATTATGTGAGGTGAAATAACATCCTTAGCAAATATATATTTCATGAAGAGTATTGCATTTGATAGTAGAATAGCCAGCTGTTGAATGAATCATACACAGAAATTTAACTTCTTGGCTCTGGTGGAGATTGCCTTAGTCACAGAGGGAAATTTCTTTAAAAACTGTATTTACTTGTTTTAGTGAGATCGAATATAGGATGGGATTAATATTTGAGATGAAAACTCCAGATCCTTAAATAGGAAAGAGTGATAGAGAAGAAACTAAATGATACTGGAAAGAACCCATATACTCAAGTTTATCTTGTAGAGCCAGGATTAAAGAACATTAGGGCACCCGAAGTAAAATTAATCTAATACCCAGCCTATTGATTTAGGTTTCTCCATAGCTTTTTCATCTTTTTTGTTTTCATCTTTCATCTTTTTGTTTTTTTGCTGTCTCAATTGTTTGTACTAAATCATACTGTGCCTCTCTTCCCAGATTTAGACTTAATTTCTGGTGCTAAATTGAAATATTTAAAAATTCCTTTTCAGTATCTTTATGATTTATCTTAAGACTTCTTCGAATGACATATTATTTAGAAGTGTTTTGAAATCTGTAATTATTTTGAAGTTTTCTATTTATATTGATAAATTATAATTTACACACATTGTGGTCTGATAGCGCACTTTATATGATTTCTAGTCTTCTAAATTTGTTAAGGGGTGTTTTATGGTCCAGAATGCAGTTTGTCTTGGAGAATGCAGTTTGTCATTCTTGAACTTGAGAAGAATGTATATTTTACTGTTACTGGATAAAATAGTCTATAGACTTCAATTAGATCCAGTTGTTTGACAGTGCTGTTCAGTTCAACTATGGTCTTAATGGTTTTTGGCCTGCTACATCTGGCAATTACTGACAAGTAGGGTCTCCTACTCTAATAAGGAACACATCTCTTTCTTATTATTCTATCAGTTTTTGCCTCACCTATTTTGACACTCTATTGTTAGATATATACATCTTGATGATTGTTATGTCAGATTAGAGATAATCAACACCTTTATGACTATGTAATACCTATCTTTATCCTTGATGATTTTCCTAGCTCTGAATTTGGCTTTGTCTAAAATATAACTAGTCCTGTTCTATTTTATTAGTATTAGTGTGGTGTTTTTCTTCATCTCATTACATACTTTTAATTGATAAGTGTCTTTATACTAAACTGAGTGTCTTGTGGACAATATATAGTTGAAGATGAGTTTTTCAATCCACTTTTATAGTCCATGTCTTCTAATTGGTATAGTCCATGTCATTAGTCCACTGATGATTGTTGATTAACATCTACCATTTTACCTTTTTAGGTTTCTTTTTGTCTTATTTCCTTTTGTTTTATACTCTTTTTCTGTCTTGTCTAATTTTAACTGAGCATTTTGTATGATTCAGTTTTTTCTCTTTTTTTCGTTTATCAATTATCCTTCTTTTTATACTTAATTTGTGGTTGACCTTGAGTTTGCAATATACATTTATAGCAAATCCAAGTCCTCTTTCAAAGAATACTATAGCAACTCATGGATACTGCACATTCCTTATAATGAAGTATTCCCAATTCCTTCTTACTATCCTTTATAATAGTTCGTTATTCATTTCTTTTATTCACAGGTCATAATTACCAAATACATTGTTGGTATTATTCTGATCCATATATTACTTGTTAGCTCAGCTAAGAATAAGAAAAATATTTTACTTCTATTTATTCCTTACATCCTTTCTTTATGTAGATCTTAGTTTCTCACTTATAGCATTTTCCTTCTTTCTGAAGAATATCTTTTAGTATTTCTTGCAAGGCAAGTATATGTGTAACAAAGTTTGCATTTTTATTTTTCTGAGAAACACTTTTTCTCATTCACTTTTCAAGAATACAGTAATTTTCCCAGATATAGAGTTCTAGATTGTTGGGTATGTTATTTTTCTTTCAACAGTTTAAATATTTCAGTCCACTGTCTTATTGCATAACTCCTGAAAACAAGTATGATGTAATGATTTTCTTTGGTCTTCTATAGGTAAGATTTTACTTCTCTGGCCTCTTTCAAGATTTTTCTCTTTGGTTTTCTCTAGTTTGATATAATATCATAGGCATACATTTTTTAGTATTTATCCTGTTTAGTTATCTCCAAGGTCCCCAAAACTTTGGTTTGGCATGTATCATTAGTTTTTGGATATTCTCAGTCTTTATTGCTTCAAGTATTTCTTCTGTTCTTTTCTCTCTTTAGTCTTTCTGATATTTCCATTACATGAATATTACACCTTTCATAATTTTCCCAGCGTTCTTTTATATTTTGTTCTTTGCATTTCAGTTTTGGAAGTTTCTATTGAAATTTCTTCATGCTCACTCATTCTTTCCCTAATTGTATCCAGTCTATAGATGAGCTCACAATGGAATTTTTCATTTTTGTTATAGTGCTTTTGATTTCTAGCATTTCTTCTTGATTCTTAGTGTCCACCCCTGTTTTTAAGTTAGCCACCTGATTTCATACGTTGTCAACTTCTCATAAAAACTCTCAGCATATTAACCATAGTTGTTTTAAATTTTCAGCTGACAATTCAAAAATCCCTACAGATATAGGAGAAATAGAACTGCCAACCTGAAAGATGTCAGTTGTGATGAGTTTGTGTCCCCTGAATTCCAAAGGACAATGGAGATTTAAGAGTAGGAAAGATTTATTGAGGCATAGCTCTTGAGAGATAGAAGGGGGTCCTGAAAGTGGGTTGCCACTGAGGCCTTTTGTCAGGGGTAATTCGTACAGCAAAGTTACAGTGTGGTTACAACATGGGTACAACTATAATCACCCAATAAGTTTACAAGTATAGCTGCTTAGGTAATATTGCTCCAACAGGGAAGCAGGACAAATAGCAAGGGTATATGGCTGACATCATTAACCTTGGCTTAGCTATGACTTCTAAAACAGGAACATTTTTTGGAAGGGATGGGTCTGGATGTTTTGGTTACCCATCTGGGTATCTGATGCATATCTGGACTTAATGGACTGTACAGTAGATACCAGTTACAGTATAATCTCAAATTTCCATTATCCCTTAGGGAAGTATGCAAGTCTGGTCATTGTGACTTTTTTTTTTTTGGTAGCGGGGATTGAACTTGAGACCTTGCGCTTATGAGGCAGGCACCAGAACCACTGAGCTAAATCCCAGGCCCCATGGCCATTGTGACTTTAATCTCCAGAGCCATGCCTTCTTCAGATGTAACTCCACCCACAGTTTTGATATGTTCTCACCTTTTGCATTGATTTCCTCTAGGGCCTGTCTCTGTCTGACTGCCTATTAATTTCTACCTAACTCAGCTGCCTATAATACTACCATGCATGATATTTGCTGTTTTTTCAAACTATATATTCTTTTCTTTTAGTATGTATTATAATTTTTATTGTTGCCAAATGACAGAAATGATCTATTGAGTCAAAGGTATTGAGTAAATAGGCCTTTAGAGTAAGGTTTTATTTATCTGGTTAGGGGTTAGACTATTTGTTGTTTGCTACAGCTGAAGATGTTAGAAACTAAAGTTCCCTCTTTTTTCTTTTTGTTTCCTTTGTTGTCTTTGGGTTTCCCTAGAGAGCCTTTCTTCGGTGAAGTCCGAGATATTCATTTTTTTTTTTAGTTATTTTTCCTGATTATTATTCAGGGGCCCTACTGATGGAGTAGGGAAACATTATATTGTAATTAAGGCTCAATCTTAGTGAGTCTGTGCTTTGGGGCTAGAATTTCACAAATGCTTCTCCAACTGTCTTTCCCCTTAGTTGAGACAGGAAGGTTAGAATTGGTATTTTCCTTCTATCTGGAATGTTTGAGGGAGCTTGAGGTGTGTATTTCCCTTCCCTCAGTTTGATTAGGCTCTGATAAAACTCCAGTTGGATATGCTATAGTAAAATAATTTCTGTTGAGGATAGGCCTTGGGAGGCTGAGGTAGGAGAATCACTGCAAGTTCAAGGCCAGCCTGGGCCACATAGTGAATTCAAGCCCAGCCTGAATTAGAGCAAGACCCAGTCTCAAAAAAAAAAAAAAAGTAAAATTAATAATAGAATGCTGAACTGGGCATGGTGGTGCATGCCTTTAATCTCAGCACTCAGGAGGCTCAGGCAGGAGGATAACTAGGAGCTTGAGGCCAGCCTGGGGTACACTTGTCACTATAATGTTGCTTGTTATTTATTACAACAATAAATGAATGAATGAAGAATGAATGAATGAATGAATGGAATTCTGAATGTATTTGAAAATGGTACCTTTTCCCTCCCTGTGCTGGAGGCAAGAGGAGATTTTTCTTTGATTTTGACTGTCAGAGCCTGATGGGGCTCCTGCAGGAAAAATTCATAAAAGTATCAAGGCATCCCTAAGACTGAGCCCTCCTGGAGTTTTTAACTCTCAAACTTGCCTATGCATACCCTCTAGCAATTTGTTAAATTCTCTGTAGGGTTTTCTGCCCTGTTACTGATTTTCACACCGAGATAGTTCTGAGGTAGATTGTGATTTTCTGTATCTGCCTGAGTCTCTAGTTTTGGGGTGGCGGTTTGCTGGGTGACCTGAGTTTTCTGAAAGATCTAAGAAAAGTTGTTGGTTTTCCAGTTTGTTTTGTTTTTTCTTGCATGGATGCAATTGATGACTTCTTAGCTCTCATAGGTCAGAAATTATAACTTCAGCATTTCTTTAAACTTTAAACCTTGAAGCCCATATTGAAATTCATTTATATAATTATGTAAAGGTTTTAGCATCATAACAGTGGTAAATAACTCCCACCCAAGTAAAGGAGAACTTCATATCTTTTTTTTTTTGGTACCGGGGATTGAACTCAGGTCCTTGTGCTTGCACAGCAGGCGGCGAAATCTTTGAGCTAAATCCCCAGCCCTAAATATTTACTGCTAACATAAGGAATCATTAATTATTTTCAACTGCTTTCTGGCCCTTTTTCTGTTTCCTTCTATACCTTCTATTATGTATTCATAATACATAATACATAACGTTTAGTTCCCTGATGGCATCCCATAATTCTCATAGGTTGCATTGTTTTATTCTTTTGACTCTTTGCTACTCTAAATAGGTAATTTCTGTTCTTTCAGCTCACTCATTCCTTCTTCTGTTTGGTCAATTCTACAATTGAAGTTTTCTATTGAATTTTTAAATTTCTGTCATATTCTTTAACTCTAGGATGTTTTTCTGGTTCTTTTATATAGCTTCTATTGCTTTATTGATTTTTTTAAAAACTTTTTTCATGGGTTTTCCAAATTTTAGTTAATTTTCTTTCTATATATTCTTATAGTTCACTGAGTACTTTATCAAAATTGTTCTGTCATTTCATAGATTTCCATTTTGGGGGGCATGATTAGAAATTTGCTAATTTTTTTTGCAGGTATCATGATACCATGATTCTTAATAATCCTTTTGTCCTTACATTGATGTTTGTACATTTGAGGAGATAGCTCCATCTTCTGGCCTTTACAGATTTTTTAAAATCTCAGGGATCGAGTTTTACTATTATTGTTTAATTTACCCTGTGATTTGGCTGTGATTCTGAGAGACTCAGCTGGTGGTGACCCTGGGCAGGCAGAGCTTGTGGTGAGTGCTGTAGTTGACTGGGCTGCTGCCTTTGTTCTGATATTGGATGTAGCCAGTAGCTGGGCTTTGCTGACCAGTGAGACCACTGGCTGGGCTCTGATATCAAGTGGCGTTATTAGATGGGTAGCATGATGACTTTTGCTTAGAACTATTACAGAATATATTCCCTGGCTTGACCAGTCCCTATTTAGGATCTTCAGTTGGGCAGGGTAGCAGGCTATAAGGTTAGGTAGAATTGCTATTCTGGACAGGTGCAGCCTAGGGGCTATGCTCCTTAGAAATGCATAATTGAGGATTTTTTTTTTTTTTTGACTAGGTGGATCCATGGGAGGGGTTTTTACTAAATTAGGTAGCTGTTAGACCACCTGGATCAAGTAGGACTAGCCTGCTTGTTTCTCTAAAAAGCATAGATTTGAGAGACTCCCTGTCTAGATGAGGTCATTGTATTGGTATTTGAGTTATGTGGATCTGCTGTTTGCTTTTCTGTGTGAAGCTTTTCTAACCCCTTTGTCTTTGAAATCTGTGGCAGCAGGAGTTTTCTTACCTGGGTGAGGTCACTGGGGGTGGGATGGCAATCTAGAGTCTCAAGCTATATTGCACTTCCAGCTTTGTGGGTATGCTATAGGTTGGCTGTTATCAAATACTGTAGCTAGCAGGATTGCAGAGGTACCAAGATCTGCACATTGGTCACTGTCTTTGTTTTTACCCAACTTTTAGATGGTCAAGCTTTCCCATTTCTCCTAATGTTCCTAATGAAGTGACGTCAGAGTGGGCTTCTCAAGAAGTGTCTTGTAATGCTAGGGAAGCTGGATGATTGCCTCTAGTTCTCTTTTCCCACTGTAGGAACTGTGAGCCTAGACTAGGGAAATACTCTCCATTTGGTGCTCTGCTGACTTGGGGAAGGGGAGGAGTGGCATGGCTTCAGTGAAACTATTCTTATTATTCTAATTTAGGTTTCATTCAGTTTTGCATACTATACAGGTATCTCAGGCTTGTTTCCAGGTGTTGGGTTTTCAAAAGGCTGTTCTAGTCCAGTGGAGGCAAAGCTATGGCATGCATGCTGCAGTGGGCTGTTAATCATTAAAAGGTTAGCCATCACTGTTTAGTCCATGGATAGTTGTTAGGTGAACTTTATGTAAGGGATGTGTCTCAAGACTTCTTATTCCCTTGAAGTTTGTCCATTTTATTAGTCTTTAAGAAGAACTGGTTTATAGACCTGATATTTATGTAATTAATAATATTTTAACAATTCTCACTAATACAATTTTCTTTAATTTCTATTGTTTGGAATTTGGAGTGTGTGTGTATATGTCTGTATGTAGGTGATGAATCATTATAAATGTTCAATAACAATGGAAAGAAACACTAGAAAGTATATAGAAAATACAAACTTCCTAACATACATTGCTAATTGTATATATAGTGCCTCTATCACCTTGTTTTTGGTTTCTGATCTCTTAATAACAAAAAGATACATTATTCCACATACCTGGTATTTTTCTATTTTTTTTCCTTTTTATTAGTTTCTATTTTGACACAGTGATACTGTGATAAGACATTCTCATATATCTCTACTGTGAACTCTATTCTTTACACAAAATACTTTGTCATATGCAATGCTTTTTGACTTGAATTCTGATCATAATATTGATATAGCACATAATGGGTTACAGAGAGATAGATTTCAGATTCTTGTGTATGTTGAGCAAACATTTGCAAGTGTACACCCAATGGTAAGAGAAAAAGAAGCTACATTTATTGAAGTTAACAGGGAAGGTGTGCTCAGGACATGTGGGTTCATGCCAGCAGAAACAAAAGGGTGACACAAACAGGGAAAGAAGTGGTGCTGGGGCAGTAAGAAGAATAGGAAAAAAAGAAAAGTAGGGCTTTTGGATTTAAAAGATGTATCCCCCACCTAGAGCATCTCTTGTTGGATCTCTCTGAATATGACTGACAGAAATGACTGACAGTGTACTTTGCCATCTCAATAAATTTCTTGGATTGTTGTTATTCTTGTTTCTGCTTCTCTTGGGATGGTGTAAAGAAGATTAACCCTGGGGTGTTGCCCAAGTTCAGGTGGATGGAGGGAGAAATGGTACCAGAGTCCCAATTGTGCTACCTGCGCTATTCCCTACTGAGACACTTGATCCTTTTAAGGGGTGCATAGGGATGAATGTCTGTATTACAGGGCTACTTTCTGCTAAGTAGGGGCACTGACTCTACCTACATAGAGACCAAGAAACTGTTGCCCTGACTAAACTAGGGAGACTAAGAGAGTTGTACTCCTCTGAGAATTTCCTGATGAATCAGATATGGAGGCAGGATTTAATCCTGGGCTTGGGCCATCATCAGTAGTTTAATGGCTATTAAGAAGAAACACATTTAATTAAGAAAGAAACTCAGAGA
>NW_004624731.1:27176676-27198679 GCF_000247695.1 Heterocephalus glaber | reverse complement strand
AGATCCCCTTTTGTTGCCAGTTCAGTGGGTCCAGGTGGTTGAGTATCAGAGTGTTCCATCTCATTTCCCTTTGGGGTTGCTCTAGGTGATCTGCAAGTCTAGTTTTGAGACTTACTTTCGTGTTTTCTCATTTCAACTGGGGGGGGGTGGAGGGAGTGCTTGTGGTGCCCACAGGGATCACCTCCTCTGACCTCGGATAGGTGGGACAGGGGCTGGGAGCATCAGTAGACGTGGTGGCCCAGAAGCCCCTTCCTCTGGGCCAGGAGTGGCAAGACAGAAGGCCACCCAATATCCCTTTCCTCTGGGGTAAGGGCAGCAGGAAGGATGATGGCCAGGAAGCCCCTTCCTCTGGACCAGGATCAGTAGGATTGCAGCTCAGAAGCCCCTACCTCTGGGCTGGGAGTAGCAGGAGGGATGGTGGCCCAGAAGCCCCTTCCTCTGGGCAGAGAAGAGCAGGAGGGATGGTGGCCAGGAAGCCCCTTCCTCTGTACCAGGAGCAGTGGTATGTTGGCTCAGAAGCCCCTACCTCTGGGCCAGGAGCGGTGGGACCCAGCACCGTGGTCTGGCGGTCCGGTGTCTTCCGTGTCTTTGTAGTGTGGAACCAGGTGGCTGTACAGAGGAGCGATGGTGAGGGAGTGTCTAGTGGATTGCTTCTGGGGCGTGCGCTGATTTGACGTGTTCCGTGTGACTCAGGACCTTGGTAGGGCGTGCACAGACCTGCCTGTCTGCAGCGGGCTGATTCAGTGTGTTCTGCACAACTCGGGACCTTGGTAGGGCATGCACAGACCTGCCTGTCTGCAGCAGGCTGATTAGCCCTCTTCTGCGTGACTCGAGACCTTGGTAGGGTGTCTGCAGACCTGCCTGTGTGCAGCCGGCTGACCTGGCATGTTCCATGCGACTCAGGACCTCAGTAGGGCATGGGCAGACCTGCCTGTCTGCAGTAGGATGATTCTTCATGTTCAGCACAACTCGCGACCTCCGTAGGGCATGCCAGACCTCTGTGATTTGTTTCTTTTCTCTCACTGCTTATAGAATTTGTTCTTCTGTTGGGTTTCAGGATTCTTAACTATTATATGCCTATGTGTAGATTTTTTTTTATCAAGGCTAGCTGGAGTCCTATATGCCTCACTTACCAGTATGTCAAGTTCTTTTCCCCTGCTTCGGAAGTTTTCTGCCATCACTTCTGTGAACAGTTTTTTTTATGTCATCTGTACTCTCTCCTGTTTCTTCATTGACTCTAGTCAGTCTTATATTCTTCTTCTTTGCATCATCTAGCAGCTGTTGAATTGCTTTCTCATGGTCCCATACAATTTTAAAGCAATTTTTCTTTTCCTGGTCACTAATTGCAATCTTATCTTCTGTATCTGAAATTCTGTCCTCACATTGGTTCATTCTGCTGTGTAGACTTTCAATGAAGTTTTTAATCTCCTGGAAATCTGTTTGCATCTGTTTTGTGGATTCCATTTATTTCCTATGTTGGGATTCCATTATGTTCCTCAGATCCTCTTTTTTTTATCTGTGTTCTCTCTACTTTTAATAATCATGTCTTGCACTATGGGCACAATCTTTGCTCTAATCTGAGAAATTATTTCTGATTACATTTTTTCCAGATCCTCTTTTGTTGCCAGTTCAGGGAGTCCAGGTATATGAGTACCAGATTGTTCCATCTCATTTCCCTTTGGGGTTGCTGTAGGTGATCTGGAAGTCTGTTTTTGAGGCTTGTTTATGTGTCTTCTCATTTCCTTGGGAGGTGGCATGCTGCTGGCATCTGCGCTGCTCACCTCCTCTGCCCTTGGGACAGTGGAATGGTGGTGGGGGAGCCTCCTCCTGGGCGCTGGGATTGGCTCACCTCCTCTGCCCTAGGAGCGGTGGAATGGTGGTGGGGATCCTCTACCAGGGTGCTGGGATTGGCTCCTATTGGCATATGTTTAACTTGATATCTTTGAGGTATTGATGTCACTTCTTCAATTTCTATTATTTGTCCTTTGTCCTTTTTCCTGATAAATCTTGCTAGAAGTATCTCAATTGTACAGATCCCCCAGAAATGTTCAAATACTCAGGTTTGTTGTAGAAAAAGATATATTTTTACACATATTCTATATACTTTAATCTCTGGTTACTGATAATGCTTACTGCATGGAAATGGTTTGTAAACTGTGATTATATTTTCAAGTAATAATGACAGGAAAAAAGTCTGTACATGTTCATTACAGAAAATTTTTCTTTTCCAAATATTTTCAATCCATAGTTCCTTGAATCTGGATGTGAATTTCATGAATATGGAGGGCTGACTACATATCTGTAGTTCATTTCTTTTTTTTTTTCTTCTGCTGACTACTGTTTTAGTCAGCATACCTGTGACAGAATACCTGACATAAATGACTTAAAAGAAGAAAGATTTATTTTAGCTCATAGTTTGAGCAATTTTAATCAATGGTTAGCTGATTCTACTGCTATGGGCCGAAGGCAAGGCAGAATATCCTATGGGGAGGACAAGGTGGAAGAAATCTGCTTACCTCAGCCAGTAATCAGAGAAAAAATAAAAGAGCTAGAGATGAAAAGGTTAGGAACAAAATATACCCTTCAAAGCTATGCCCCTGATTTCTTGCTGCATCCAAGTAAGCTCCACCTCTTTATAAGTCAATTCAGCCAATGAACTCAATGGATTAATTCACTTAATTAAATTAGAGCCCTTGTGATCCAATCACTTACCCTAAGATTCATCATGAGTTTTGGGGGACATTTCAAATCCAAGCCATAATAATATTCTATGATATGAATACAGTGTAAACGTTTGAGTTATTTCCAGGTTTTGGGTATTATTACTAACACAATTATATTTCATGAATACAAACATCCAAGAAGCTCCACAAACTCCCTATGATAAACTCAGAGACACACACCAAGGCACATAATAATCAAACTTTCAAAAACAAAGAGAAAATCTAGAAAGCATGTTTAGATTTATAAGAAGATCTCCAACTATGTTTCATACACATTGTACTATTTTACACTCGTACCAGCAGTAATCTTACCAGCAACAATCCTGCTCTGTCTTGCCATAGTTTCAGTGTATTATAGTATTGATATTTAGTCATCTTAGCCATTTTGAACATTTTGTAGTAAAAGCTAATTAAAAATTTCAGTTTTAATGGTGGGTAATGACCTAACATCTCTATTTGTCATCTATATATTCTCTTCATTGAATTATCTCTTGTCTTTCTGCACTGTTATATTTGAATGGCTTGATTTTCAAATGTTGGATTTTAAGAGTCCTTGTATATTCTAGAAACTAGTTCTTTATTGGATATATGCTTTGCACTAATTTTGTCCCATTCCTTGTATTTTACTCTCTTAGTTTAATAGGGTCTTTAACAGACTATTTTACCAGTATTTCCTTTGTAATCATGCTTTTGTTATTATCTCTTAGAACTGTTTGCCTAATCCTGGATCTTAATGAATTTCTTTTTTTCAAAAAATGTTATTGGTCTATATTTTATACTAAGCATGGGTTCCATTTAAAAATTGTTTTAAAATTTTTATTGACGTTTATTATTTGGCTGGGTAATATTAGCTTCATTAAATGAATTGGGACATATCTCCTCTTCTATTTCTGGAGACATTATGGAAGAAGTGTTAATTCTTTACATGTGTTTTTATAGAATTCTTTAGTGAAACCACCTAAATATAGAGATTATCTTATGAGAGATTTCATATTATAAATTTCAATATTTTTAGTGATTAGAGGATTATTTTGGTTCTGTTTCATCTTGCTTTAGTTTTTTGGTAGTTCATATGGCCAATCTTACTGGTGGTTTGTAAGTTTTATTATTTTGAAAAACTAGTTTTTTATTTTCTCATTTTTTTGTTGTTTTTTTCCTGTTCTGTATTATTTCTTCCCTTTCCTGCTCTGAGTTAAATTTGTTCTTTTTTGTACTCTGTTTTCTTGAAGTAAGAACATAGATTATTGATTTTGTACTTCTCTCTTATAAAGTATCCATTTAATATTGTTAGTTTTCATCACAGTATTGCTTTAACTGTGCTTTCATTTTCTTTCAGGTATATATAGTTTTAAAATTTTCCTTTGAGAGTTCTTTGAACCGCGAATTACTTGGAATTACTTTTAATTTGCAAGTGTTTGGAAATTTTATCTTTTTGTTATTGATTTCCAATTTGATTCTGTTCTTTCAGAAAACAGTAATTACAATTTTAAAAAATTTTTGTTTAGGTTTATTTTATGATTTAGGAATGGTCCCATCTTAGTGAATGATCAGTGAACTCTGGAAAAACACATGTGTTCTTCTCTTGTTGGGTAGTTTATTCTTTATTTGTGAGCTAGTTACTGTTGGTTGTCTGTGTTGTTGGTAATTCTTGCTAATTTTTTATCTTGTAGTTTTATCAGATACTGAGAGTGGAATAAATCAGGCTTTTCAACTCTATCCCTCTAGCTACCTTAATTAGTTTTAGTTTTCAAGTTGTTTGGTTTACTGTGCACACATTTAAGATTATTTTATTTTACTGGTGAAGGGATCCTTTTTCATTATGTAATATTTTTATCTCTAGTAATTTTCTTTACTCTAACATCTTCTCACATCAGTAAAGTAACTCCTGTTTTCAAAAAATTAATGTTTGCATGATACTCAGTTTTCTATCTTTTTGTTTTAAATTTAAATTTGTTTATGTCGTATTTGAAGTGAGTTTACTGTAGAGAGCATATTTTTGGATTATTTTTCTTTTTACTCTGTCAGTCTATTCCTTTTAATTGACATATTAATACCATTTACTGTTCACATAATTATTTATACTTTACGGCTTGTCTTAGTCACTTTCCTCGTCATTGAGATGTAATACCTGATACCTCCAACTTAAAAGAGAAGTTTATTTTACCTCATTGTTTCAGAAGTTTCAGTCCATGGTTGACAGGCTCAGATGCAGAAATGACAAGGTAGAAGGGTCTGCTGTAGAAGAAGTTGCCCATGTCATGGTGAGCAGGAAACAGAGAGATAAAGATGAGCTAGGGAGGGAGATATACCCCTCTAGGTTATTCTCTCAGTGAACCATCTGTTCTCCCCAGACTCTACCCTCTAACAGCAAGTAAGATGTAACCATAATTCAATCACCTTCCAAACACATGATTCATGGGGCTCTTTTAGATCCAAACTGTAATGCAACTTAAGTCTGCCATTTTACTCTGTTTTCTGTTTCCAATATTTCTTGTTCTTCTACTTCTTTCTTGTGTTTCTGTGGGCTATGTGAACCTTTTTTACAATTTAGTCTGTATGTATTTATATATTTTTTACATATATTGCTTTGTAGGATTTTCTTTTATTTTCTTTTTTTTAATTCATTAAATTTATTGGTACATTTTAGGTGTACAATATGATGACATTAATCATTGGGAATTTGTTACATGATATATCTTGGTTCTTATTTTTTCCCCATTCCTCTGCCCTCCCAGAATTAAAATATTCATACCACAGTGATATATGAACACCAATGTTTATAGCAGCACAGTTGGTAGGATTTTCTTAATTATGTAGTGTAAATGATTAGGTAGTATACATGTATAATTATCACAATCCACCAGTATTAATACTTCTCACTCCTAGTGAAGCATAGAATCTTTATTACCACATTTAGTTTTATTACCCCAAAACGTTATATAATTTTCTTAAATGTTTCATTTACATCCATTGAATACTATATGAAATGGTGCTACAATTTTGGCTTCAACCATCAAATATGATTTAAGAAATTAATATGAAGTAAAATAGTTAATATGTTTGCTGTATTTACATTTAAAATATGTATTTCTTGGGCCAGGGATTTAGCTCAGTTGTTCTGGCACCTGCCTTGCAAGTGCAAGGTCCAGAGTTTGATCCCCAGTACCAAAAAAAAAAAAAGTAAAATATTATTTCTTATATATATTAATGGAGTTAAACTTGATATTTCAACAGATGTGTGTAATGGGCACTGATCAAAGCAGGATAATTAGCATTTTCCTCTGTTTATCCTTTCTTTCTATTTGGAGCCTTTGAGCTCTTCTTTTCCAGATATTCATATGATTTACAATAGGATATCATGAACTATAGTTATCCTACTCTGCTGTGTTGTACCAGAACTTATTTCTTCTTATTATTTTATTTTAATTTTTTATTTTATGAGTACATGTTTGCAGATCATGTAGTTAACAATCATCTTGGGGAGTAGTTACATGTACATATCACAGCTTTTTTCTTTTTTAATCCTCTTTCACTTCCCTCCCACTCTCTTCCTCCTCCTTTGATTCCTATATCTCATTTTTCATTCTTGTTCATATTATTAATCTTGGATCATGTTATGGTATGTAATGTTTACATTAATTGTGGTTATTAGGTTCCTGTACATGGCATACCTTTATTCTACTTATTTCATCTTTCCCTTCTCCTCACCCCTTGGACCATTTACCTATTGCAAGAGATCCATCTCCTTCTCCCCTTCTATTCATCCATATTCTCTTTTTGCTTTGTTTCAAGTGAGAGATACTATATGGTATTTAGGCTTGTGTATCTAGTTTATTTTACTCAACATTGTACAGTGGTACTTGAGTTCATGAACATAATTTGTTCCATGATTTTGGAAAAGATGGTCACATTTGTGTTTGTGCAGGAAAGATGGCTGTGGTTGTGTTTGCCACCTGATGTAGAGTTTGCAAACAAAAACAAAATTTTGTCAAATGCTTTTGTTTTTGTACCAAATTGTTTCCCAAAAAAATATACACTGGGGGAACAATAAATAGCCTCCTTAATAAATGGTCTTGGGAAAACTGGCTATCCAAATGCAGAAGATTGAGTTTGATCCATATGTTTCACCATGAGCCAAACTAAAATCAAAATGGATCAAAGAGCCAAATGTTAAAATAGAAACAACCTGCTAGAAGATAAAATAGGTAAAACTCTTGAAAGTTATAGGCATAAGCAAGGGCTTTCCAAACAAAGAGCACACATGTAATAATACTGAGAATCAACAAAGGGGATCATATCAAATTAAAAAGCTTCTGCATAGCACAAGAAACAACCAATAGGGTGAAGAGACAACCTACAGAATAGGAAAAAATTTTTGCTAGCTATTCCTCAGACAAAAGCCTCATATCTAGAAAATGTAAAGGACTCAAAAAAATTAAACCCCGAAAATAAGACTCAATCAAAAAAATTGGGAAGTGAAGTGAATAGAGAAGTACAAGTGGCCAATAAATACATGAAGAAATTCTCAAGAGCACTGGCCTGTAAAAGAATGCAAATTAAAATAACACTGAGTTTCCATCTTACCCAGAAAGAATAGCCATCATCAAGAAATCAAATAATAAATGCTGGTGAGGCTGAGGGAAAAAAAGAAAATTTCTACATTGTTGGTGGGAATGTAAACTAGTATAAACACTGTGGATTCAGCATAGATATTCTAAAACTAGGTTTCTTCTCAAAAGAATTTAAGATATATTACAATCATATATGCAAATTCATGTTTATAGCAGCACAACTTATAGCTAAATCTTGGAAGCAGCCTTGATGTACATCAACAGATGAATGGATAATGAAAATATGGTATTTATACATAGTGAAGTATTATTGTAACATAAGATAAATGGGTCATTTGTAGGAAAACGGATGCACCTTGAGACCATAATATAGTATTAAGTAAAATAAACCACACATATAAGCTTTCATATTGCATGGTTTTTCTCATGAGAAACCAAAGTATAAATAGCAATATAAGAGGGATTTAAACATTCTGTACTGTAAATATGTACTAATAAAATTATTTGATTAACTTAAAGAAAAATGTCATCTTCAGATACATTTAATGGAATCTCTCACCACATATATTTTTAGATTTATATATTATTTGTTTTGTATTTTTATATTGCAGATGGGTTTTTAAAAATATGACAGTTAAATACATCTAAAAAAGCATAGTTACAGACAAATAAACATGATATAATGATTTGCTTAAAAACTGTTAAAATGCTAAATTTGGAGGTAGCTTCAGACTAATTCATTGCTGGTAATTACTTGTTTATTTCTTTTAAGAAAAAGCTTCTGTATATTCTTTTTTTTCCATCTTTATAAAAAAATTTTTTCCGGTACTGGGTATTGAACTCAGGACCTTGCACTTACCAGGCAGGAGCTGAGCTACATCCCCAGCCCAGTCTCTGTATATTCTTAATACTGTGTTCTTTTATATTAAAGTTTAGATTAAGCCCTAAAACAATAGAAATGTATATAGAACTATTAGTTCTTACATGATTATATTAAATACATGAATTTAGCTTTAACTTTTATGTAGGTAAGTGCCATTGTTACTTTTCTCACTGCTGAGACAAAAATACCAGACATCCAAAGTTAAAGGAGGAAAGGTTTATTTTGACCCACATTTTGTAGCGGTTTCAGTCTATATTTGGTTTGTTGCAAGGTAGGGTGGCATGGCAGAGGGGAATCACAGAGGAGAAGCAGTCCATGGTAAAGCAGGCAGGAGACAGCAAGGCAGTAAGCAGGAGCAGTAAGCCTGCCATCCCTTTCTCCCTTTATATTCCATCCAGACTACTGTAAGCCTCTTGATTGGTGGGGCTTCCAATCAGGGAGGGCCTTCCATTATCCACCCCCAGAACAATGGTAATTCCAATTAGTGGACTAATTTTGTACCACATACCCTTAATCCTGGTATTACATGCCCTAGATCCAGCTGGCTCTGCAAAGGCCTACCTATCAGCAGTGTGGCTCTGGGGGACATCTAGATATAAGCTATAAGAGTAAGCTATCCATTTTTGTCCATTTTACTGTTGTTAAGATAACATCCCTCTCCTGCATGCTCTTTTCTTGACCCAAATGAAATATAGAGTAATAACCTGAGGTCAAGATGAGAAGAAAGTACAACTAAGATGAAAGTCTTTACTAAAGTATCAATAAATTTGTCAAAAAAAATATAGATCTGCTTTCTCATGGCCCTCCTGGAATAAAGGAGGATGTCAGAAATTACAGTCTTTTCAATCTCCACACTTCTTCAGGTGACTGTACAGTACGCCCTAGATGACTCCCAGTGTCTGCCTAACTGCCTTTTACTTTGAACAGCTCAGATAAGAATTTCCTCAGATAAGAATTTCTCAGATAAGAACTTGCTTTTACAGTGCTGGCTTCTGGATGTTGAAAGTTTAGTTCCTGCCTTTCATCAATGTCTCTATAATTTGATAAATACAACATCACTATACAGTTTCTAGATGTTGAAAACACAAAAGTGAAAAAGACACTGTCCCTGATCTACTTAGCTCATAGACTAGAAGGGGAGACAGGCATATGCATAACTCACTAGCAGAATGTGGCCAGAAAAATAATAAAGGAATGAGAAAATGCTTTGGGAACAAGAGAAAAAGAGTTGAAAGTTACCATTGAGCTGGGCATCATAGCGTATGCCTGTAATCCTAGCACTCCAGAAGTCCGAGGCAAGAGGATCGCGGTGTGAGCCCAGCCTGGTCAACTTAGAGGTTTAACAAAACCCTGTCTCAAAAATAAATGAAATAAAATAGGCTAGGCTTGTAGCTCAGTGTAAAATGAGGCCTTAGTTTCAATTGCCAATAATGGGAAAAGAAAAATGAAGGGAAGTGGGAGGGAGAGGGAGAGGAAAGAAAGAGAAGAGCGGGTAAGGAGAAAAGAAAAAGCAACCATTATAATCTGCCTTCAGTCTTTTAAAAATTTATAAAATTGTATTTAATTAGTACATGTTTGCAGTTCATGCAGTTTACAATTGCCTTGCATGTACATACCACAACTTGTTTCTTTTTTAATCCTCTTCTATTCTATCCCATTTTTCATTCTTCTTGATATTATTAATCTTAGCTTGTTATGGCATATAGTAATTACATTAATTGAGGTTATTAGGTTACTGTAATTGACATATCTTTATCCTACTTATTCATGAATCCCTTTTATTTTCAAAGTTCTTTCTTTGATTTTTGGGACTGGGCAGTTTATGACAATAAATTCCTTTCTGTAACTAAATTAGCTTGAGTTTTTTCCGTTGCTTTCAACCCAAGAAGTCTGGCTCATGTGTCCTCCAGTGTTAAAATTTCTTGTAGCAATTTAATAGGAAATTTGGGTAAATTGAACTCAAAAGTTTTGATCCTGAAATTTTATATAACCATCATTTAAATTTTTTTGTTTTTATTGGTATGTGTTAGTACAATATGATTACATTGATCATAGAGAGTTGGTACATGTTAGTACAAAATGATTGCATTGATCATAGAGAGTTGGTACATGTATATAACAATCTGATTCTTCTTTTCTTCCCCTCCCTTCCCCTTCCCCCCTCATATCCCCTCCCTCCATCTCTCTATGCTGTCAGTATATTTATGATGAACTTGACAATGGTAGATTCTAGAATAAGTATCCTAGAAGTAAAGAGACTGCTCATTTGCCTTCAACATCCAAGTTACCTAGATGGATAACTTAAACTGGGCAAGCATCTTTTCCTATAGAAGGCTTTTATGGGTTTTTGGATGTACTTTTCCCTTTCTACTTTCAACTCTGTCTTTTCCTCTCATTCTCTTCTCTCCACTTCCCTTCCCTCCCTTTTCCTCCCTTCCCTTCAACTTCCTTACCCTTCCCCATCCTAATCCTGCCAGTGATAGCAAGAGATACTTATCAGTTTTGTTACTTAGAGTAAATGTAGACACTTATCTTTATTGTCTTAAAATATCCAAAGAGGACTACCATGGAGACATCTAAAATAATGATCAAGAAACTGACAAATATGTTCCACCCTTCAGGTGGAGTCAGGCTACAAGATGACACCTCCTCTGGAGCACATAGAAAATTAATGGTTTCCTCCATGGAAGAAGAAATTCAAATAGGAAAATAGAGACTGTGAACACTCCTTAAGGGGAACTATGCAAAAGACAAATTAGCCAGACATGTAATTGCAGGCACTGAAGTTGCTGTAAGAATAATTGACAAAACTTTGATGACTCCATTGACTCTAGAAGCTGCATGGAAGAAGTAAAAATAAGGAAGATTTAAAAAATCATACAAATATAGTACAGTTGTTTGAAGTCACCAAAAATAAAAAACCACTCTAATAATGGAATGTGCAAAAGATGTAAAATGTTTGGTTACCAATGGAAAAATGGATGAAAAAGAAGTAAGAGCTAATTTTCGACAGATCCTCTCTGCAGTAAAATACTGCCACAATAAAGGGATAGCCCACACTGATAATAGATTGTTAGCTGAGGATATAAACATTAAAATAGCAAATTTTAATTTTAGTACTGAATTTATAGGAAACTATACACATACTGTGGCTGTCTTGCATATGCAGCCCCAGAGATCCTCTTGGGCAAGGAGTACCAGGGGCTGGAAATTGATGCCTGGAGTCTCGGCATGGTTTTATATAATCTAGTTAGTGGGTCGCTCCCCTTTGATGGACAAAATCTAAAGCAAGTGAGAGAAAGAGTGTTCACAGAGAGATATAGAATCCTTTTCTATCCACCAACAGATGGTGAAAAGTTTCTTAAACAGTTACTTGTCATAAACCAGAAGTGTGGCACTGTAGGTCAGATCATGTTGAAGTGGATAAATGAAGGGCATGAGGGAGATGAACTTCGACCATTCATTGAACAAAACTAAACATTCAAGACCAGAAGTGAATAAATATGAAAATTTCCATGGGATTCTCACAAAATGAAATTCATGAATCCCTTTTAGAAAGGAAATATGATGAAAAGTTGCCTACATTTTTTGCTGGGAAGAAAATCTGTGCTGGACTCTCATCACTCCAGTGCTAGCAGGCTCCTTTCACTTGTGAAGGTATGACCATGTAGTGACCTTAGTAAAAGCACTGGCTCATCTCCTGGCCACAAAGTACAGGGAAGCATGTCTTGCAGCAAGACTCAGAGACCACACACTGACCATGCTGGACCAGCTATTCCTTCAGCTGTTTCCCATCTGAAGAAGAGTCAGAGGAGCACTGCAAATAGTGACCTCAAGGAAATGAAGTTCTAAATCTGCAAGAAGACCTGTCAAGGGCAAGAAAATTGTTATAACCAGTTCCATACTTGGGGACCCAAGTAATCCTGACAAAGTAGATATTTTGGTTGCTAGCAAAGGTCTGCCATGCCCTATAGTGACCTGACAGCACAGCATTGGTTGGAACAATGGGACGAAACCCTTTCGTGATGAGAAACCTACTATAGACAGGTGCTTGGTGATTCATAATGTGAAAGACAGGAGCACCATTTCTGATAGGAGAACACCAGTTGCTTCAACTCACATTATTAAGAGTGCAACCACCCAGGCTGGCATCCACTTAGCAAGAGGCAGTACCAATGGTAGCACTTTGTACTACCAGCCCCAGGAGGTAGGAACTGCAACATACAGTGGCCCACCTCTTATCACCTAGCCTTTCCCAAGAAGATGTACCACTGTTCCAGACTCAGTGTCAAGGTTCCACTGATCTTTTCAGTAAATTAACTTCAAGAATCATAAGGTCTCATGATGTATCTGCCAAACAAGAGTATGAAAAGAAAGAAGCAAAACCTCGGGCCCTCCACTTCAGTTGGAGAATGAAAACCACTAGTTCCATGAATTCTGTGAATATGCTGAGGGAGATCCAAAGAATCTTGGATGCAAATAACTTCAACTATAAGCAGAGGGAGCACTTCTGTCTCTTCTGCATCAAAGGTGACGGACCTGGCAAGAAACCTGTGCAATGGGAGATGGAAGTTTGTAGACTGCCAACACCGTCTCCGAATGAGGCCTGTTTTAAGTGAAAAGCAAGCACATCTGCAGCATTCAGAGTTTCCTATTCTAGGCCCTTGGTGTAAAAAAGATTCATCTTGTGATCTCTCATGGCATCTAGGTCAGGCTGGCATGGGATAGATGTTTTGTAAATGTTAGGACTTTAATGGACTTGAATAACTTTCCAGTGAGTGGTAAGTTAAACAGTAGATGTGGTGGAAGCCAGGGTGACACATGTATCGCAGTCACCACCTATGGTCTGGAACTGCTGTAGAAGTCTAATGCCTCAGCTGTCAAGCATGGGGATTGGCAGGTGCACTCAGGTACCTAGCAAGCATTGGCCCTAGGTCTACACCCACAGGAACAGGGCACAAGCCAGGGGATCTGACCCACTACAATGCTGACAGAGACAGCTCTTTTTGTCCAATAAGTGTTTTTAAGGTGTATTTCTGTAACCTTTCACTGATCAGGCAATACTGAAGCTGAAGAAAATGGGCCATCTCACTTGGCAGGTGGGGGATACTCACCAGTGTTCAGGAGTTGCTCAGAAGTCCAGCCGCTAGTTATTAAAAACCATTAATCAGCAGCCAAGATTAATGCCTTTGGAAGAAGACTGGTAGGAACAAGAAGGAGCATGAAGATGCCAAATTTTACTGGTAATGAGAATAACAGGGCTGAGCTAACAGGTGTTTACTGATTAGAGATGCTCACTACTTCCTATCTGAGTCTGGCTTGTTTTTAGAAGTGTGGGTAAGTCTGGACATAAGATGGCCTTTGCTGTGGGCAAGAAGGCAGAGGCTGGAAACAGATCAGATGAGGGTTTTCTCTGGTGTGTTTTTTTTTTTCCTTTCCTCCCATGCCAGTTGTTTTCATTGGTTGCGAATAACTTTTAAACTTTTTCTGTATTTTAATATCCATTTAGACAGGCTGTTACAGAGTTGTTATTAGCTGCTATTGAAACAAAAGTTTCTGTGGGGAATCAAACATAACTGTGGCCCAGGTAAATGATATATGTACATTAATTCATATTCTGAAGCAACCAGAACTTCATAAACTATCTTTCATTTTATATATTTGAGGCTGGATTTTTAGGCACCTACAAGTTTGTAATGACTTATCTTCCTTATAAGTTATTCTAATTTTTAAATAAGGTTGTAGGTTTTCTTTATTCTTTTATAATCATTTTGCCTTAGTGTTTTTTTTCTGATGCTAGTGTAGCTGTGGTGCTTTCTTTTGATTTATGGCTCTTTGGTATAACTTATTTGGCTTATTTCGAGCCTGTCTATATCCTCATATTTTAAATATGTGTAGTGTAAATAGCATGTAGCTGATTTTTTAAAATTATAAATTGACATTTATCAATAATTGATAATTTCATTACATTGACCATTATTACTCATACATAAGAATCCTTCCTATCATTTTATTTTTGAGCTAATAGACTACTTATGTTTTTCTCCCCTTCTAACTTCATTTGAACTGAGTTTTAGGTTCATTTTTCCTTCTACAGGCTTGGGAGTCATACATTTTATTTCCTTTAAATATTATCCTTAGCATTTTAATATACACATGGGACCAAAAAATTTATTTCTTCCTATTTGAAAAATACAAAGTGAGTAGAAATTTCTAATTTCAGTAACTTCTATCATTTTTTTTTATTAGTACATGTTTACAATTCGTGGATTTTACAGTCATCTTGGGGGGTGGTTACATGTACATATTACAGCTTCTTTTTATTAACCCCTTCCCCTTCTGTTCTATGATAGATAAGGCTCTAGTTTCATTCTTAGAAGATAAGTCTCATCATCTTAGAGATAAGGCTCTACTTTCATTCTTCTGCAAACAGAGACCCAGTTTTTCCAATAACATTTGTTGAATAGACTATTTTGGCTACAACATATGCTTTTGGCCCCTTTGTCAAAAATCAAATAGTTGAATGTCTGTGGAGGTTTCTATATCCTTTGTTCTGTCCCATTGGTCTGTGTGTCTGTTGTTGTTCCAGTACTGTGCCATTTTTATCACTATTGCTTTGTAGTGTAGCTTGGAGGTGGTATTGCTGTGCAGCCTTCTTTGCTCTTATTGCCCAAAATTACTTTTGCTATTCTGAGTCTCTTCTGGCTCCATATGAAATTTAGGATTGTTTTCTCTAGATCTATAAAGTAGGCTGGTGGTATTTTGATTGGGATTGCATTGAATCTGTATAACAGTTTTGAGCAATATGCATATTGATTTCTATAGTGATTGTATTAATTTATATTACCTCCAATAGTGTGTAGAGTTGTTTTTTTGCATTGACAGCTAGTTTTTATAAATGTGACATATACAGTAGGACTAGTGAATTGTCATTATGTGCCATTGGTTGCACATCTTTCATTGTCAACTGAGACTTCTGATTGAAGGCAACTTTATATGTTATATCATGATGATAAATCACTATTTGTCTAATACCAAGGAAAACCCATACTCGGAATTAAGTAACAATCCTAGTAAATAAAATCTGTTCTCTTCCCTAGGATGGAATGGGTTTCCTATGGTTTTTTATATAATTAAATTTCTACTAATTTTATGGTCTTATTGAGAGATGATACAGTATTGATGGCTTAGCATTGGTCTGTGCATCGGACAACTCGGACATTCAGCAAAGATAAGCTTTAGATCAGCTGTAATGACAGGGACCCCACAATATTGGGTTAGTGCATAGCCTCCTTTTTTGCCACCCAGTTGTTCTATTTCCCATTATGAAAGCAGAGGAGTGGCTGAGGACAGAGAATGATTTACCATAAAATAATCATTCTACCTCTGTATTTTCAGTGTCTCTTCACTGGTAGATGCACTACAGAAAGTATTGGCCTGAGAAAAATCCATATATCTTATATGCACTTTCATAAGTTCACCCACATGCTTTTCCCTCCAAGATCTCTTTGTCTTTCATTTTCCACCTTATCTTTTTATAGGCTCCTGAGCAACCAGTCAGGCCATTTGTTACTTTGAAACAGTCTGTATTTATCCTTCTTCAGCCTACTTTTCTGGCCATTCCCAGTTTATGACTAAGTGTACTGCTTGAAGCCTTCCTTACTAGTTGGAATTCCTTTCATTATTGTTTTATTAGGGCTTTGTGTGTGTGTGTGTTGCAGCACTTCATTTATACTCTGTACTACTTTATAGAACTGACATATCCATTTACAAGGCTCATTTTATTCCTCCTTTTGGTGTGGCCTCAAGGAAGCACCACCTGCTTACAGTTGTGAGCTTTGGGAGTAAAATGGTTAGATTAGAAGAAAATGAAATGAAATGTATATCCTTGGGCTTTATTCTCAACGTTCCATTTCCATCATGTTTTTGGTATTGTACCAAGTCTTTATTTTTTGGTAGGTCAAAATATATAAAGTCACTTGATGTCCCATGGTCATCTACTCAGTGTTTGATAAGTCCTAGTATCATGTCTGGTTACTTTTTGAATAGTAAATAGTTCTGTATGCAGACAGCAAGGTCTTGTTCAGGAACTTAGGTGGCAACTACTCCTTAGGAATGGGATGTTTTCAACAGAGCAGTAATTGTGAACCTCATGATAGAGACTGTGTTGACATATTCTAGCAAAGGTGCCACATCTGACATCACAAATGTGATTGAAATATTATTTAGTTAAGTTTCTAGGAATCAGCATCATCTCTTATGATTCACTTGATTTTTAAGTGGTCAAATCTATTGGTAAAATGAGGGTATTGATATATTTATATATTAGCTGTGGTTCTTAGTTTTTCATAACTGAACTGACTGATTAATTAGAAAACATTTATTAAAGTGATACTATGTCACTCAATGAAAAAATGGAAAAAATGGTTCCAGGCAAGCTTCAAAAGCCACATTGCAAACCCAAGGTTGATTATACTGGTGCTCTTAAAGTGACATCTCTATTTGTATGTCAGAAGAATTTAGGGAGCTGAAAGTCTGAATGATAAGCAGCGACCAGCTCATTAAAGACTCCATAAACTATGTGACTAAGACCACATAAGGAATTTGGATATTCTCATGGAAGTGAACTTATAAACAGGAATAACATTGTAAGAATTTCATGTAGAAAATTGACTCAGGATGCATTGTGGAGAATAGATTGGAAAAAAGATATATTAATCAGGGCTTTCCAGAGAAACACAAGCAATAGGATGTATATGTATGCATGTATATGTATTGATTATCCATCTATTACAGCAACAGAGGCCTCCTTCCTTTCAGCCTAGCCTTCATGCCTAATTTCCCTCTGCCAGGCCCCCTGACCTTACTTCACCTACCACATTTTCATAAACCTCTCAGGCTCCAGACAAGCAGTGCTGCCCACAGTGGAGCCTGATTAAGGAAAATACTGAGGGCTTACTGGCGACTATACTGAGGACCTACTATACTCACTATCCTTCTAAACTCTCTACACACTTTCTGTGGTGCCCCAGCCAACTGGAAACCCTATTTATCTATTAATCAACTATCTAGATTTTTATTGGTGGTACTGAGAATTGAACCTAGGGCCTTCATACTGAACTACATCCCAGATATAGGGTCTCACTAAGTTGCTAGGTTGCCTAGGCTTGGCTAGAAATTGTAACTCTTCTGCCTCAGTCTCCCAGAGTCTTGGGATTACATGTGTGTGCCACCATGCCTCAGTTTATTCACATGATTGTAGGGGCTGGAAAATCCAGAAATCACGGTATAAAAGAGTTGACCCAAGAAAAGCAATCTGAAGCCAGAATTTCTGCATTGTCCAGGACCTTAAATCTTTTCTCTAAGGCTTTCAGTGGATTATATGAGGCTGATCCACATTATAGAAGTAACCTACTGTACTCCTAGTTTAATGATTTAGATACTAATCACATCTAAAACATGCTGTCCTAACAATAGGTAGACTGATGTTTGAGGAAAATCTAGATACGATGACTTATCTAAATTGATACCTAAAATTAACCATCCACACAAGGAAACCAATGAAGACTAGGTTGCAGTGTGAAATGATAGTAGCATAAAAATGGACAAAAAGAGATGCATTCAAGTAATATTTGAGGAGAATTGACTAATATGACATGTTAGTATTTAAGTAGAATCAAAGATAACAGTCAAGCCTGACCATCTTGGTGGATGATACTGCCTCTCACTGAGACAGGACACAGAGAAAGCAAACAGGATTTGGTGGGGATTGTCACTTTAGTTTGATACATGCTACTTGTAAGATTTTTGTGGTAAATGCAAATGCAGTGATTTACAAGGCAATTCAATATATTTTCTGAAACATGGAAGATAATTTTATGCTATAGATAAAAATTGGGTAATTATCAACATATAATGGTAATTGAAGCCTAAAATGACCCTGGAAGAGTGAATAAGGTATAAAAAGAAGTATGTCTAGGAATGAACCTAGGAAAACCTAAAAGAAGCAGAGACAAGTAGAGATGGGAGAGTATAGTTGTTATAAAAACGCGGGGAAGAATGGTACTCAAGAAAGGTTTGATCATAAAGTGAAATACTGCAATAGTAGTTTGAGTCCAAGAAAGATTGAAAAGTGATGTTAATTTAGCTACTAGAAGGTTACTGGTGACCTTATTAACCACTAGATAATGAATTCATGTGATTTTTTGAAGAATATTTACCCACTTGGTGTTAAATTTACTCACTTTCTTTGTTGCTGGGTCAAAATCCTTGGCATTTTTATCTTTAAAGGAAGAAAAAATTTCAGAAGTTTCAGTCTATAGTTGGCCAGCTCCAGGTAGAAGTGGAAGGGACTGGGTTGAAAGTTGTTCACATCAGGAAGCAGGGAGATATACCTTTCCAGGTCACACCCTAGAGACCCAGCTCCCAATAGCAAGTCAGCTATATTGACTCCCACTCCCTCACATATGAGTGCATGAGGGCTTTGGGGGACATTCTCATTCTAATACAATATATTGCCAAGTACTTTATACTTGTCATTCTAACTTGAGCATTAATTATTATACTTTCATGTAACTAAAATTTTTTTTTTTTTGGTACTGGGGATTGAACTTGGGTCCTTAGCTTGTGAGGCAGGCGGTGGAACCACTGAGCTAAATCCTCGGCCCAATGTAACTAAAACTTTAATAGTTGGAGATAAATTGTAGATGTTTATGTAAAGTTCTGCACTTTGAATCTCATGAAAATTTGTTAACATATGTGAATTAAAAGTTATCATTGAAATATATAAAGCAGATTGTGAAAATAATTAAAATGAATAACAAATTATTGCTTTAAGACATAAGATCTTGAAATATTTTCTCATTAAAAAGAATATTTTTTTCATGCCATTTCTGTGTTTCTAAAACTTGATTCTAGGCAAGTCTTTCAGTGAATGCTAAAATAACACTAGGAAATTTAGTTTTGGATATTACATAAAAATGAGCACCTATAAAATGCCACTTTCTATTTAGGTAGCAAATGAAGGCTAGTGGTGTGGGCAAAGGCAAAATAATAATTGTTTTGCTCTTAAATTTTTACTAAATGATACTGTTATACAGCATACCTCTTATATTTCCCCATTACCCCTTTTTAAGGTAATGTGCACACTTTTTTGGACAAGATTTTTGAGTAGTCAGGCTCTTCCTTGTAGCTATACATTACTCAAGTGGGAGACTAATTTAGTTACTTTTCTCATTGCTGAGATAAAATACTTGACACCCAAAGTTAAAGAAAGGAAGAGAGGTTTGTTGTAGATCACAGTTTGTAGAGGTTTCAGTCCATAGTAAGCTGGCTCTAAGGAAGGGTGGCATTTCAGGGGGGCATCACAGAGGAGAAACAATTCATGGCAGGTAGAAGGCAGCAAGCAGCAAGACAGAAGCCTCTCCTTTTTATTCCTTCCAGGCTACCTGCTTTTTGAGTGGTGGCTCCCACACCCAGACTGGGCTTTCCCATTATCCACACTGAAAACTATACTTAGCCAATCAGTGGACTAATTTAGTAATCACACACCCTTAACCCTAGCATTGCACAACTTAATCCCAGTCACCTCTGAAATGCTCCACCCATGAGTGCTTAAGGCTTGTGTGGGCGGCGGGGGGGGGGGGGAATCTTGATAAAAGCCCTAACAGAGACTGAATTTCATAACTCCAGAAAAGTAATTTGTAGGCCTAATGTTGAAAATACTTAATATTTCCTACAGTTTGTGGACAGTTCACATTTTTGTCAGCTAATAGGGAGATTGTCACTCAGCAGCAGAGTGGATTTACTTTATGTAAGGTTAAATTGATTATATGGTCACCTGTCTCATCCAAACTTCAATTCTGACATTGAAACTGATGACATCTCATATATCACGCAGGACATGAAAATATTTATTTCTTACAAATTTTAGAGAATAAGACAAATCTTTCAAGCAGGTCCAAGATGGCTTCAGAGAACGAAAAGAGATGGGTATAAGTTTTACTGTGGTTGTAGGTGGGACTATTGTAAGAGTTCCTCTGCCAAAGCAAGCTCTTACATGATTTGAATTTACTGATGGGACCAAACAACAAATAAGCCAGGTTTTTTATTAGTTTGTTCTGATTTGGGCACATAGAAAATAGGAAGATAGAGTGAGGTTTAAAAGTTCTTAATGATCAGAACTTAAAAATTGTATTCAGAATTCTCATTACATTGGCTTCTTTCTCTATATCTAAAAAGAAGCATCAATCTGTGCAGATGAAAGCAATTGTTCAGAATAAAAATTTCCTCCTTGGGGATAGCTTATGCATCTCCACATTTTGATTTAATGGAACAATTTTTCAGCTGCTAACTTTGTTGAAAGTAGGGCTATTAGGATTTTATTTTAAGTTTAATGAATCTAGATCCATTCACGGAAGATTGCCATATTAATGCCAAATCATTTATGAATATGGCACATACGTCTATTTGGGTTCTTTTTAATGTATCTTTATAATATTTTATTGCTTTTAATAAAAAGATCATAAAATATCTTTTATTAAACTTATTCAAAAGTAATTTCACTGCTATTATAAGTGCAGTTTAAAAAATATAACTATTCTTTCTAGTAGAAAAAATAATATATTTTAAAGTTTCTATCTTGCATTTTGCAACCTTATCTAATTCACTTATTTATTTGTGATGCCTTTGTTTTAGTACCAAGAAGTACTGTCTTCATAGAACAAGTCTGAAAGTATTCATTCTGCTCAATTTTCCCCAAGAATTTGGTAAAATTGATAATTTTTAAAATATAAATGCTTTATAAATTTCACCACTAATTTTCTTCTAGGACTGGAGTTTTTTTTGAAGAAAGGATTTTAAATGAGTATACGCTCAGATTTACCTTGTTGTGCTGTATTCGCTGCAGCCCGTACTTTTGATATATTTTCATTATTCTATTAAAAGTGTATCCTAAGTACTCTTATTGTTTATTTTTTTACTAGTCCTTATTTAGTAGTTGTAACTTAATGTAAAACATTAGAAGAATTTTCTGGTTGTTACCAATTTCTAACATTGATATCTCTGACAATCAGAGAACACACTTTTTAGATTTACAGTACTTTTAAATGTTTTGAAGCTTTTTCTTATACCCCTAAGTATTCCTTTCTTAGTAATTGTTCCTATAATACTTCAGGAGAATATGTATTTTGTTATTTTTGAGTTGTATGTTCTATAAATGTTAATTAGATCAAGTTGACTGATAGTGTGTTATATGAGTCTTCATTATTACTGTTTTCTGTCTTCTATCAGTTATGAGAGGTATAGAAAATTCCACTATTTTTATTTTTCAGTACTGGGTTCTGAACCCAGAGGGTTCTCACTGAGCTACATTCCTAAAGCTTTTCAAAATTTTCTTGAGTACAAAGGAGGTGAGCGGCTCCCAGCACACAAGAGGAGGCCTTTGGGCCACCGTACCACACCTGCCAGCACACAGGAGGTGAGCCACTCCCAGTGCATAAGAGGAGGCCTCCGGGCTGCCGTACCACCACCACCAGCACACAGGAGGTAAGTCATGCAGGCACCAGCAGCACCCTCCCCCACTGTTGAAATGAGAAGACACATAAACAAGTCTCAAAACCAGACTTCCAGATCACCTACAGCAACTCCAAAGGGAAACAAGATGGAACAATCTGATACTCAACCACCTGGACTCCCTGAACTGGCAATAAAAGAGGATCTGGAAAAAATCAAATCAGAAATAATTTCTCAGATAACAGCAGAGATGGTGTTCATAGTGCAAAACATGATTAAGAAATCTAGAGAGGAGCTAAGGAACATGATGGAAT
>NW_004624731.1:27162545-27173626 GCF_000247695.1 Heterocephalus glaber | reverse complement strand
GAAAAGAAAAAATATGAGAAAAGGAAAAAAATGGAAACAAGGTCTTTGCAAATAGGAAAGGGTGGAGGGGGTGAAGGGAGGGCAGGGGAAGTGGAAAAAAATAAGAATGAAGATACTCATGTAAAGGTACAAAATCCCAATGATGAATGTAACTGTATTTTATACCTAAAATGTACCAATAAACTTAATGGGGAAAAAAATTTATTTTGAGACAGGGTCTCACAAAGTCACTACATTGCCCTGGTGGGGCTCAGGTCAAACTTTCTATTATTTTTGCATCATGTATTTTTAAGCTTTCTTATTAGGTACATAGATGTCTATGCTTTTTATGTCCTTACGATGAATTGCCTATTATTTGTGAAGTGACCATCTTAAATCTTGGTAATATACTGTGTTCTCCAGTGTAACTTGTTTGATATTATTATCTTTCTATATATGTTTTGATTAGTGTTTTACATGGAATATGATTTCCTAAGTTTTTGCTTTAAACTTATTTGTGTATATTTAAAAGGAGTTTCTATAGGCATCATATAGCTTAGCCTTGCTGTTTTCTAAATCTGATATTGACAGTAATATTTTAACTGGGATGTAAATACTATATATTTAGTATGGTATTGATGTGGTTGGGTTTAAATCTACCATCTTGCAGTTTGTTTTCTAGTTATCTTACTAGTTCTTATTTTACCCCCTCTTTTCTCTCATTTTGTGTTGCATTTTTTATGATTCTTTTTTACATTTCTTAGGTTATTAACTATAGTTTTATTTTTAAGTAGCAATTGCCTTCTGGTTTATACTTTATAATACACATCTTTAACTTTCCACAGTTCATCTTCAATTAATTTTATACTACTTTATAGTATAAGAACTGTACCAAAGTATGTTTTCATTTCTGCTCTTACTGGGCTTTGTGTGTTGTTGACATCATTAAGCCATAAATGCATTATTATTTTTACTTATGTCATTACCTTTTAAATATAAATTTTAACATATTTTATATTTATCCATATGTTTATCATTTCTAGTGTTTTTTTCTTTGTGTACCTAGATTTATGTTTGTATAACCAGATACCATCCAATATCATTTCCTTCTAGTTAAAAGTCTTTCTTTAGCATTCTTTTTAGTGCAGGTCTTTTTGTGATGAATAAATGCCTTTATTTTACTTTCATTTTTGTAAATAAATTTTGAGCAGTATTGACATATTTTCTTCTACCCCATTTCTTCAATTCCAACTATAACAGGCCATTTGACATTGATCCACAGCTCAATAATTTACTATTTTGCCTCCTCCCAGTCTTTTTTTTTTCATTATAATTTGGATGTTTCCATTGATGTGTCCAAGTTTGCTAATCTTTCATGAATTTTTAAAAATCTTTAAATGTTCTATTTGAGATAGATAATATCTTTCATATAATAATATATCATATTATCATTTCATATTATCTTTCATATTCATATGAAAGAAATCTTTCACATATCTACTTAAATGTGCTCAGTATTTACCTTTTTCAACATATACAAAATAGGATTATAAACGTCTTAATATATTATGCTTTCTATTCTATTTCTGATTTTATCTTTATTAATTGACTTCTCATGAGTTTTTTCTTTTTGCTTACCTGCATGTTTGATTGTGATACCTTTTAAGTTTACCTTTTTGGGGTCTAGAGTTTTTTGTGATTTTATAATTATTCTTAATCTTTGCTCTGAATGTAGTTCAGTTATATGGAATAGTCTGATTTTTTTTCTTTTGTGGCCTTTTTTTAAAGCATTATAAGCAGGACAAAAGCAGCCTTTATCCAAGAGATGAATTTTTTTCAGTATGACAACAGTGATTCTTTGAGTGCTTTGCATGATGTCCTGTGAATTTTGAGAGTTTCCATTCAAAATGATAGAAAAATTTCTGGCTTTGTCTGAACATTTCTTTTTTCTTGGTTCATTTTTTAATTTATTATTTTAAAAGGAATCTGTTTTAATATTGGTTTATTCTTCAGGAAAGATCTTATTTCCTTCTTGGCTTGTTTTTTTCTTCAGTTTATAGTTTTATCGAACCTGTTCTCTGATCAGTACTTAGCTAAAGAGCCTTTCTTAGATCGCTAGAGTTCTTTTTTTGTGTTACTGTTTCTTGTTTACTATTCTGCCTCGTGAACTCTAATTGTTCTTGGCCTCCTCAGTCTTAATTCTGTTGCCTCAACTCAAGAGAACTTGGTAGATTCCTGAGTTCCCATCCCCATGCTTTGGCCTAGAAACTCTCTAGGCAGTAAGGTGGGGCAATAATATTCACTACATATTTAAAAAAAATCTCTTTCAGTAGTTACTGTCATTGCTCACCTGATATGCAATGTCTAAAAACTATAGTTCTATAAATTTTTTCTATACAGTAAAACCTTGGATTACAAGTAACTTGTTCTGTGAGTGTTCTGAAAGATGAGCAGACATTTCTAACCAATTTTAACTTGATAAATGAACCATATTTTGCAATGGGAGTAGTATGTGATGCAGAATGTCACATGATCACAACTGAGCCAGTGATTCTCTCTGCCACCCTCCTCCTTCCTCTCCTTCCCCTCCCTCCCTCTCTCTCCCCCTCTCTCCCCCTCTCTCCCTCTCTCCCTCTTTCCCTCTCTCCCTCTCTCCCTCTCTCTCTCTGATAGCGCGTGATAGTCTCCAAACAGCAGGAGGTTATGTAGGAGATCTCTTTTGCAGAGGAGGAAGAGAAGCAGGCAGAGGAATCTCTCATTTCAAATGAGATTAGGGAAATGTGTAAAATGCAGGGTATAGTGCAAAATTTTATAGAAAAGCACCACCCAAATAGGCTGTAGCAGTGCAAGCAATGAATCTGTTTAATGACACACACAAAAAAATCACATTTCTATAAAATCCTCAAAAGGAGGCAAAACCAAGTGGCATTGGATAGGTTCCTTTGAAAAGTTTCACAAAAAATATGATTCCATTGAACCAATAGATAGAAGTGATTCTGATAGTGGTAGTAAAAGTTGTCCTACACAATAAGCCTCCTTTCTTGACTCCCTCAAACCAGCCAGGAAAGTTTTCAAAAGTAAGTGCAGGTTAATTTGTTTATTTTTCTTTATGCTTTGTTTTATTATTATTTTGTATTATGCTTATGAACCTAGGTTTTACTGTACTTTTTAGTTGTTTAGGTGAAAGGGTAAAACTGATGCTGGTTTCTTCATTATCACTGGGAAGGGAAACTGTCATGAAGTTTATATCAGAAACAAATGATAATGCAGAAACACAGAAATACATATAATTTGGTACAAGATATATTAATAAATGTTGTTTTATAATGTTTTCTGATTCTCCTTCCTTCCTTCCATATTCCCTACTTTTCTTTTTCTCTTTGATATTAACTTTCTTAATATAGTGACTCCTAATATATTACTAGTTATTTCCTAGTATTTCCATTTTAAAAAATCTTTATGGTGATCTTTTTATATTTTATATTTTAATGTAGTCAAATATTTCTTTAGGCTTTATGAGTTTTAAATTATGATTAGGAGATTTCTGTATATATCAAGATTATCAGCATACTTAAATATTTTGCTAGTTGTATTGTTTCACTTGTTACATTAAAATATTTGGCTCATCTTGAGCTTATTTTAGGGAAAGAAGTGTTTAGTCAGTTAAATCTGAAATTAAATGAGATGGATGTAAAATCATAATTTCTATTTTACTTTATGGGAAGGAAACTGCTACCTTTCAATTTTTTTTTACTTATTCTTTTTGCAAACTACTAGAATATGAAACATCTGTGCTATATAATTTGTGTAAACTAAGATTTTTCAATACTTCATTTTTTAAAAAAGATTAACTAAAATGCAAGATCTTTGTTTTTTAATGTTAGTTTTTACTCTACTCTTTGATTTCTATGCTAATTAAAATTCAGAATCCTTAACTTTTATTATGTTAGACTTGGGAGACCTGGTGTCGATTGTTACTGCCAACATGAAAGTGGTGCAGCTGTCTTGCAGCTCCAATTCTTGGTTAATGAGGTAAGAATTTTTTTTGACTATTTGAAATTCATAATACACTGCTTTCTTTTAAAACATCTACACACACAAACACACAGACACTCATACCAAATAGCAGGTTGAGTATCCCTTATTTGAAATGTTTAGGACCATGAATGTTTTAGATTTTATTTTTGTGTTTTTTTCTTTTTGGATTTTGGAACATTTGCATAAACATATAATGAGTTATATTGGAAATGAGATCCAAGTTACATGAAATTTATTTATATGTCATGTGTACCTTATACACATAGTCTGAAGGTAATTTTATAAAATATTTTCAATGTGCTTGCATTTTGACTGCAACCCATCACATGAAGTCAGGTTTGGAATTTTACTCTTGTTGCATCATATTGGCACTCAACAAATTTCAGATTTTGGAGCATCTGGTATTTTAGATTTTTGGATTAGGAATGTTCAATCTGTAAGTGATACATTCTTTTAAAATTATGTTTCTATATGTTTGAAAGTATATGTATGCAATATTATTCATGGTCACATTTTTCATAAAAGAGTATACTTATATGTTTATCAATTTATTAAATTTTAAAGGAAAATTTTTTATGTACAAAAAGATGCTGTTGTTGCAACTATATAGCATAATATAGATTAATTTTTTTCTTTAAACTTAAAGGCCTTTAATTTCTTTACTGGCCATTAAACTTTCCTTCTATCTGCTCTTTTCTTACAACTTAAATTTTATAATCCAGCCCTAACTGTGTGTGTTGCTTTTATCTTTAATAGTCTTTTTCAAAATTTTATTAGGACATGTGTATAGTGCATAATATTTACATTCCTTGTGTGAAGTTGGTACATGTACATAACACATACCAATTCCTTTTTTTCATAGCTTTTCTCCTTCCTTCCCTTTCCTTTCCACCCACCTTTTGACCCCCTTTCTTTTTATTTTGCATGTTTTTAGATACTTTGTGTAGAGTTGGTACATGTAAATAACACATCTTAATTTCTTTTTTATCCCCAATTCTTCCTTTCTCGCCCCCCTCCTCCACTCTTGTCTTCCTCTTTGAGAAAGATCTATCTCTCTACTTCCTATTTCCTTTTATTTTGCTCTTTATTTTTACTTTTGGTTTCTCATATAAGAGAAACCATGCAATATTTAAACTTGTGTGTCTGATTCATTTCACTTAACATTATAGTCTGAACTTGGCACCTATTTTCCTATGAATGACTCAAGCTTATCTTTCTTTATAGCAGAGTAGTACTCCATTGTGTGTAAATACTACATTTTCTTTATCCATTTATCTGTTGATAGGCATATAGACCATTACCACAATTTAGCTATTATAAATTGAAGTGGTATAATCATAGGTATGCATGTATCTTTAACTCTTTCTAGAAGATACCTAGAAGGATAGTAGCTGGGTCAATTGAAATTTCTGTCTTCAGTTTTTTCAGGAATCTCCACGCTGATTTCCATAGTGGTTGTATATTTTATATTTCCACCAAATATGTAGAAAGGTTTCTTTTTCTCAGCAGCCTTGTCACCATTTGTTATTATTTGATTTCTTGATGATGGCCATTCTCCCTGGGGTATTTTTACTTTGCATATCTCTATGATTAGCATTTGTTTATGTATTTATTGGCTGTGCTTCTTCTTTTGAGTATTGTCTATTCATTTTAAGTGCTCTTTTTTGATCAGGTCTTTTATTTTGGGAGTCTAATTATGTTGAGTTCTTTATTCTAGATACTAGTCCTCTGTCTGAGGAATAGTTGGCAATTTTTTTTTTCCATCCTGTAGGTTGTCTTTTCACTGTATTTGTTGTTTCTTTTGCTTTTCAGAAGCTTTTAAATTTAATATGATCCCATTTGTTGATTCCTGGTACTATTTCTTTACAACTAGGGTTCTGTTCAGAAAGTCCTTTCCTATGGCTATGACTTCAAGAGTTTTACTCATTTTGTCATGTATGTTTTATTAATTCTATAGGACATATTCTATTCCACCATATACCAAGTGTTCTACATCTCTTGAGAAATGAGATTAGTATGTTTTTATCTCAAAAATTTAATTGTAGTTCATCAAGTATTTTCAAGAAATTCTAATAGCTTTTTAGTTTATGTATAGGAAGCATATGTACAGTTTTCAAATAAAACATGCAAGCAAACAGAAGAATATTTAGGACATGTATAGGGTATCTCTTACTGCATAATATGAAATTATGAATTCATGTTTAAATACATATCAATGTATGTATCTTTGGACATGTATATTTATGTATATGTAAACATAAACATTTAATTTTTATGGATACACTTTCTGTGTTTTATTTAAATAAAGTTATTCCTCTTTGAAACTAAAATCACAGGTCCATAAAGAGAAACATCATTGGTACAGGAATGTTTTGAGATTAGGAATTGTTTCAGAAAGAAATTTGTATTCCTATCTGCTCTCATCTAACTCCTAAAGAAGAAATAAGTGCTTGGAGTTCCAGTATAGTTCTTTCTGGCATATTAATGAGATAATCATTGTTATATCTGTGACTGATGTTGTGAACTGTGAAAGGTTATTTGTAACACAGTATTTTGGAAAATAGGTAAAGAATTTTTAAGAATTCAAGATCGCCATGGTTCTACTGGATAACTGTTAGAAAATGGTCAATACTCTATTGGAGCTTTAATCACTATCATACAGCAAGAATTTTCTATAACTATTCTGTTAAAACTTCTGATATTTTAAGATGATCGTAACACACTGAAATACTGTCTGTCTGTCTATCTGTCTGTCTATCTAATGTGGCAGCTAGTTGCCTGTCCATATGCTTGTAGCCATGATAAGAAGTAAAAAAAATTGTATTCTATTGTATTTGAAGTAGGATTCATTTGTATCAGGTGATGTTGGATAACATTGGTATTATTTTTACAGTTATACTGAATCTAGTTGAAATCTAGAAAAAAATATTTTCTTTTATTACAGATATTTTTGTTTGTATTAGGTGAACCTTCCTGGGCTATCAGAAGCAGATTAAATTAAAGCAAATATATATTTTTAATAAAAATGTATTTTTCAACTATAAGAAAATTCTTTTGAAGGAGAATTTTTATATGTTGTATATTTGATTTATAAAACTGAGTTAGGGAGCCAGGGATTTAGCTCAATGGTTCTGCTGCTTGCCTTGTAAGACCCGAGTTCGATCCCTGGTACCAAAAATCAAAAACAAAAACAAAAAAACTTGAGTTGGATATTTGCTTCTGTGTAAAGGTATATAGTATATATGTGAAGAGTAAGAACAAAAGAAGTTTAAATTCCATATTTCCTAAAGGAGAAAGAGAAATTGTTTTAAATAGTCGCTGTGATGTTACATCAATCATTTCTCTCTACTAGTAAATGGATATTCATTGAACTAATCATCCCGATTACTCGTATGACATAAGTTACTTGCCTGTTCCACTCAGCATTTTTAACCTTTCTATTGAAGGATATGTAGTTATGCTTCCTTATATTTGCCGATTATATGAACACAAATACCTGTTCAAGCAATGAAAAATTCAGTAAATTAGCTTGCTAATTTTGCTTTCTTAAATTAAGGAAAGCACACACTAACATTGTCTTCTTTTTGTTACAGGGTGCTTTGGTCAGTGCAAGTTCAGATGATACACTTCATTTGTGGAACCTTAGACAAAAAAGACCAGCTATCCTTCATTCTCTTAAATTTAACCGAGAACGGTAAGAACATATGAATTAAACAACTCCAGTGTACAAAAAAATTATTCATTGAGCAAGTTTCATGTTAACTTGACAGACTTTTTTCATTATCTCAACAACTAGAAATAATTTGTTCATTCTTGCTTGTATAACAGTTTCTTTTATTAGAGAATGAATAATTGATGTCACCTATTAATAGGGAATACCTCCTAATTGTCTTCTTCTAGCTTTAAACCAACATTTCACCAATAACATGTTCTTTTCTCTGGAACATGTTACTGAAAACCCAGATCTGAAATTTAAAACTCAAGTATACAATAAATATATTTCTATACCTTTTATCTATCAGTTAATTCCTGTGCTTTAACCTTTGCCTTTTGGGGCCGGGGATTTAGCTCAGTGGTTCCGCTGCCTGCTCTGCAAACCTTTGCCTTTTGGTTAAATATGTTTTTACATTTAAAAAACATTGAAAAAAGTTTCAGATATCCAAAATATGTTGCTACTAACTTCAGAGCAACACTAAACATCTAAGATGAATGTTATCCAAGATGATAATTTGATCAGAATTAAAATTCCTCCACTGCAGAATTAAGTATTAATCAAAAGAGGAAATTATATGGGAAAGTTACTAGATTTTTTTATAATAAACTTTTTAATAGATTTTATAATAAACTTTTTAATGTCTCTAATATTGGATTGAGTCAGACCTAGAAAAAAATGCACATCTGTTTAACTGATAATCCACCAAGAGGTGAAGTGAAACTTGTAATGTACTTTAACTCTATAAAATAGTCTGATATTTATTTATTCCTTGGGAAACAATGAAACACTTTGCTATGCCTGGGAAGGAATATCACAGGAAAATTTGATATTAATGACAGGAAGAGAAATCTCTGAGAAGTAATTTATTCAGATGAGCAAATACTATTCAAATGAAGGAAGGTAAATAATGGAGGCAAGCTTCATTGGCCCTGGGCCCAAGATACTACTCTCTTTATTTTATTGAATGCTAGTAACTGATTATGAATGACTGCAATATGGATAGAGGTTAACGAAGTATACCATTTTTATAGATAAGATGAGAAAAAGGAAGAAAGATATATAGACATTCTTTATTATACTTTATATCATCAACTTTCCATTGCTGGGACAAAAATTCTTGAAATACAGAACTCAAAGGAGAAAAAGTTTATTGTACTTATGGTTTCAAAGGTTTCAGTCCATGGTTGGGTGAAACATTATGGTGGAAGGTCAGGGTCAACCAAAACTACTCACTTCATGGAAGCTGAGAAGGAAAGAAAAGGAAAGAGCCAGAGAGATATGAAGGGGTGGGGAATAGTATATACTTTCAAAGGCACATCACAGTGACCTATTTTTCCAACTGGACCCCACCTTCTAATAGCCTACTTTGCTATGAATTTATCAATCCTTTAATTGGTTGTGAGATTAGTGCCTTCAATATATGAGTCTTTTGGGGATACTTCATATTTTACCCATAACACACTTCTAGCCTTTCTCTTCTCTTTTTACATACATAATATGCTATCTAAATCATTAGCGTCCAGTATTCTGAGTAATGTTCATGAGTATACATCACAGTATTATAGGATGCACCATCAGGAAAGATTTTTATATCCAGAATTTTTCATGAAGATGGGAATTTATATTTTAGACATTTGTAAAACTAGACAGTACTTCTTTCTTTAGATTAGACTTACTTTTTGCTATTTTATTGTAAATTTAAAGTAAGTTGTTTGGCAGAAATTTCAGGCTATTAAAAATTTTTAATTTTAGTCCAAATCTGTTATACTGTTTCTTTAACATTAAAAATATTAATATTCCAATTATGATGCTGATTTTATCTCTATCTGCTGTTAAGATTTTTTTCTTTAATGTTTTGAATACATCTGACCCTACACTTTTGTGGGAATGAAAAGAAAATTTTTTTCTTCATAATTGTAGTGTTAAAAGGAATGTTCTAGTCACTTTTGTGGCCCTTTTAGGAGGAGGAAATGATTGGTCATGATTTGTAATTTTAATATCTCAATTGAAGTAGATTAATTGGTAGGAACATAAAAGAACAAGCTGACAAATTTAGGATAAGTTTAGATCCTAAGAACTTTGAATCATTTTATTATTTATAAAATGTAATATTTATTGTTTTAGAAAGACATATACATTTCATCTTGCAACTTAAGAATGTTCACTAACTTGTCACACTTTATTAGTCCCCTGCAGCAGAGGAAAGCAATGTTTTAATTTCTGTTTTTCAGAGATTGATAACTGACATACTGTCATAGAGAATGGCAATATTAATCATTCAAACTGTGACTGTATACTTAAGGTCTTCTTTGATTATCGCAATCTTAGTGGTTTAAAATAATATTCATTATTTCTTAGTTCAGTGGAATAGAAGACTAGGCATAGTGTAGCTGAATTTTTTGTTTCAGAATCTCACAGCTGTTAAGTTGGCTGTGGCTCAACTGGGGAAGAATCCATTTTCACACTGACATGTTGGTAGCATACACAAGGTCTGATCAAATTACACGGTAAATGTCAAAATTTTTAAAAAGGTTTTATGGAAAATTATTACAGACACATTGTCACTAATCCTCCTCAAAATATTTCCCCTCACTTAGAACACTCTTGTCTTATCATTCTTGCTAGTTTCTAAAACAGTTCAGGAAATTGACCTTATGAGGTATGATAAAAAGTACAATGAATTTTGCCAGTGAGTGCTGTCTAGTGGAAAGGCAGGCTGGTAAAAACACAGTGTGATCTCATCCACCTTATTCACCAGATCTGGCACTGTGTGACTTCTGGTTCTTCTCCAAAGTCAAAATGACCCTGAAAGGTAAATGTTTCTCATCAATTTGGGACATAACAGTACAACAAAAGACACTCAACTCACAAAAGAGGACTTCCAGAAGTGCTTCAGAAAGTGGCAAGAATGATGAAAAAAATGTGTTTGAAATGAGGTGGAGTAATTTGAGGGGGGATTTATGGCAATATGTGTTTTACTGTAACAAATTAAAAATTCTTGAACATTCACTATGTTTTTTGATCATGCCTCGTAGTCTTCTTGCAGGTTGTATGATTGATGGCCTCAGCTTCCAGATGGCTTTTGGCACAACAATGTCTCTCTGTTGTGTGCCATGTGATCCTCTCTATAGGTCAGCTCACAACAGAGCAGCTTGTGAGGGAGAGAGCCTTCCTATAAGATGAGAGACATAATCATATGTAACTTAATCACAAAAGCCTGTAAATTTCTTTTGATTTCTCCTTCAATTCTTTTTTAATATTAATTTTATTAGTACATTTTGTACATATTTGTACTTTTACTTAATCTATCTTGGTTCTTATTTTTTTTCCCATTCGCCTCCCCTCACTT
>NW_004624731.1:27128403-27146614 GCF_000247695.1 Heterocephalus glaber | reverse complement strand
TATAGCTGGTCTTTAAGTTTTGAGTCTCTAATGACTTTAAGGCTATCTCATTTTCCTTATACTAGGAAGGTTCATTGACCAGATCAATAACAACACCTTAGCCCAAGTGATACAATCAGCAACACCATTACATCAAGTACATCTTCAAAAATGACATTTTGTGGTAGTTATTAATCTATTACCTTTAGCTGTGTGAATTAAATCAAGATTGAGGAACAACCCTACATATAGTGAATAAACTCTTCAATATAACAACTTTACCCTTTGGGAAGGGGAGTTGGAAGGGGTTGGGGAGGGAGGGACTGATGGGAAGAAGGATAGGGTAAGGTTAGCAGTGTGGCCAGAGGACACAGGTGAGAAGGAAAAAGAGAATAATAGGAAATTAAAGAAGAACTTCAAATGAAGATCAAAACAGGGACAAAAAGGGAAGATGAACAATGTGGAAGAGCAAGAGAGTGAGTGTAAGGGAGGGAGATAGGAAAGAGAAAAGAAAGAAGAAAAAAAGAGAGAAAAACAAACATTTGCAAAGAGTAGGAAAAAAATTAAAGATAAGAGGAGCAAAAGAAAAGAAAAGAGAAAAAACTAATAATACTAATTTTGGCAAAAAAATAACAATGAAGATAAAGGGCCTCTTTTAAGTATGTGTCTGCTGTCACAATAGACAATGTGGGTAGCAGTGTGCAGATTTAAGTCAATGAGTCTGAGCAAGCTAGTCACAGACCCATGAGATTCAGGCCGATTTCTGGCTGCAAGTCCCAAGTTGAGCTCCCTGTCCTCCTGTAGGGTTGAACTCTGCAGAGTTGTATTCCAGGTTCCAGCTGCCCTTCCCCTGAAGATAGTCCAGGTCCTGATGGGAGGTGAAGATGACTCCAACTTAACCAGTACAGCGGTCTGGCGGTCCGGTGCCCTCTGCGTCTTTGTAGTGTGGAGCAGGTGGCTGTACAGAGAAGAGGCCAGAGGAATGGGGTGGGGGTGTCCAGTGGATTGCTGCTGGGGCACAGGCTGATTTGGCGTGTTCTGCGGGACTCACAACCTTGGTACGGCATCCGCAGACCTGCCTGTCTGCAGCGGGCTCGCAATTTGATTTTTTAATTATTTTTTGTTTTAGCTATTTTGATGGTAAAATAGTGATATCTCATTCTGAATTTAATTTGCATTACCTAATGGGTTATAGTGTGGTTCTTTTTTACTATGGTTATCTATCTATTTAAAGAAGCATATGTTTATTTCTACTTTTTTCTTTTTCTTTTTTTGGTAGCGGGTATCGAAATTCGGATCCTGGGCTTTTGAGGCAGGTGCAGCATCGTTGAGCTAAATCCCCAACCCTTACTTTCAGTTTTCTAATTGGAGTATTGTGCATTTATTGTTTCATTGTGAATCCTCCTTATATGTTCTAGATGTGACTGCTTTATGTGTAAATGTTTTTTCTGTTTGTAATTTTGTCTTTTTATTGTCTTAACAAGGTCTTTCATAGGGAAAACCTTAATGTTAATAAATTCTAATTATCTTTTTTTTCTTTTCTTTCAATAAATGTTTTGGTGACATGTCTATCTCATGTCTAGGTTGCTTAGGTATCAATGATTTTCTCCTAATATTTCTAAAAGGTTTTAGTTTTACGTTTAAGTCATTTTAAGTTATATTTTGTTGAAGACATGACACATAGAAGATTTTTTTAACCTATTCATGATCAGTTACTCCCACACTGTTTGTTGAAAGGAATATTCTTTCTTTATATGGTTGCTCCTGCAACTTTGTAAGAAACAGGTAGCAATTTTTTTCCCTTCTGTAGGTTGTTTCTTCACTCTGTTGGTTGTTTCCTTTGATGTGCAGAAGCTTTTTAATTTGATATGATCTCATTTGTTGATTCTTGGGATTATTTCTTATGCATTTGGGGCTTTGTTTAGGAAATCCTTGCCTATGATTTCAAGAGTTTTACCTATTTTATCTTTTGACAGATTTAGTATTTCTGTTTTAACATTTGGATCTTTGATCCATTTTGATTTTTATTCAGTACATAGTGAGATATATGGGTCTAGATTCAATCTTCTGCAAGTGGATAGCCAGTTTTCCAACACTATTTATTAAAGAGGACATCTTTCCTCCATTGTATGTTTTTGGCCTCTTTTTCAAAGATCAAATAGTTGAATATGCCTGGGTTTTTCCTGCATCCTCTGTTCTTTTCCACTGATCCGTGTGTGTGTGTTTTCTGCCAGTATCATGATGTTTTTGTAACTGTAGCTTTGTAGTATAACAGGAAGCTTGTTACCCAAGATCACTTTTGCTATTCTAAATCTGAGTATCAGAATTATTAATACTCCTGTGGCAAACAACTTTATCTACTATAATATAGTTTTTCTGTGTAATTCCTTTTGCATTTAATCTTACAGACTTTACTCATTTTCAAAATGATTTAGGTCAGCACATTTTTATTATCTTTAGTGAAATTGTTTCATAATTTGTGATATGTTTACATTATTATATTAGTCACCTTTCCACTGATGGGACAAAATACCTGACATATGCAACTTAAAAGATGAAAGGTTTATTTTGACTCATGGTCCAAAGGTTTTAGTCCATGGTTGACAGGCTACAAGGCAAAAACTTCATGGCAGAATAGCATGGTGGAGGAAAACTAGTCACCTCATGGCAGCAAGAAGGAGAAACAGAAGGGAATAGCATGAGAAAAGTCATACCTTATAATGTCACACCTCCATGCCACACCTCCAACTAGGTCCTACTGTGTAATAGACCATTCAGGCATGAACTCATCAGTAATCCACTGATGATGCTAGCTTTCTCACAATCCAGTCATCTCTAGGTATCTCTTAATCCAATCAAGTTGCCAATCAAGATTCACTGTCATGAGTCTACCTTTTATCAAATTGGCACCTAGTTTTATCTCCTTAAACCATACTTAATATCCAAATAAGCATTACATGATCATAGTTCCACCTATCATGATGCAACTATTGATAGTTGTACTATTATGTAAAACTGACATTGCACTAAATCTCCTTTGAGACTGAAGGGAAATAGCATTTCCAAAATACAATGGCACAATATTTGAAAGATAAATATTTCCTTTCAAAAAAGTAAGAATAAGGGAATAGAACAACATTAGACCAAAGCAAGACTAAAATTCAACAGGAGTAGCATTAAGTCCTGTAGCTCTTTGCCTGGTGTTATGGTTTGTGTCTAAATGTACCCCCAGAGACTCTTGCAGTCATACGGCTTGTTCAGAGGTGGCCGATTCTAGAGGTGTGATGCTACAATTAAAGATGTGTGATTACTAAATCAGTTCATTGATTAGTTTGGCACTTCCCTAATCCAGGTAGTCTGGATAAGATAAAAGAGGCAGAAAGACACTGTCAAGGTCCCTTGTTGTTTTGCTATCTTCAGTCTTCCATGAACTATTACCCCTCTGCCATGTGCCACCCTGCCTTGGAGATAGCCTATTATGGACTGAAGCTTCTACAAACTGTGAGCTAAATAAACTTTTCCCCTTTCAACTTGGAGTGTTGGGTATTTTGTCTCAGCAATGAGAAAAGTGACCAAGACATCTACCTTTACCACACTTCATTTTCTGGCCAAACTGCAAGTTTTCTTTCTTTAAAAAATTAATTTTATTGGTACAGTTTAAATATGCATAACGATCACATTCATCAAAGGGAATTTGTACCTGTACATGATATATCTCGATTCCTCTTTTTCTCCCAGTCCCCACCATACTCTTCAACTCCCTCTTATTTACAAAAGCTTTGTTTCCATTTTTTCCTTCTTTTCTCATTTTCCCCCTTTCCCTTCCTTTCCCCCCTCTCTTCTTCACAGTTTCCCTTTCCTTTTGAATAGTTTCTTCCTATTTCATATTATCAGTTATACATTTTAGTCCTTATTTACACTTACAATTTCTCACACGAGAGAGACAATGGGATATTTACACATATGTGTCCAATTTATTTCACTTAAGACAATACTCTCAAGTTGCATCCATTTAGTTATAAATGTCTCAAGTTTATCTTTTTGGTTGAGTAGTACTTCATCATATAAAAAACCACATCTTTTTTATACATTCTTCGGCTGATGGACATTTGGGTTGTTTCCAAGACTTACAAACTGTGTCACTATGAACGTGGATGCCCATATATCATTGTGGTATGATGTTTTTAATTCTTTTGTAAAGATACCCAGCACTGGAATAACTGGGTCAAATGGAACCTCTAATCCTAGTTTTTTCAAAGAATCTCCACGCTGATTTCCACAATGGTTGCACCAGTCTGCATTCCCAACAACAGTGAAGAAATGTTCCTTTTTCCCCACAGCCTTTCCTGCTTTTGTTGTTGGTTGATTTCTTTCTGGAGTGAAATAGAATCTCAGCATTGTTTTAATTTGCATTTTCTTGGATGACCAGGGATGTTGAACATTTTTTCATATATTTGTTTGCCATTTCTACTTCTTCATGTAAGAAGTGTTTATTCATTTCAGATGCCCATTTTTGGATTGGGACTTTAAATTTGGGAATTCTGATTTTTTTCAATTCTTTGTATATTCTAGACATTAGTGCTTCATCCAAGAGACTACTAGCTAAAATTTTTTCCCATTCTATGGATTGTCTCTTCACTGTGTTGATTTTTATTTGCAGTACAAAAACTTTTTAATAGGATGAGATCCTGCTTGTTCATTCTTTACACTATGTCCCATACAGTAAGGGTTTTGTTCGTGAATTCTTTGTCTACCCCATGTCCTCAAGAGTTCCAAGTTATTCTAGTCTCTCTTCCAGTAGATTTTTTTAATATTTAGATGTTTGATCCATTTTGATTTTTGTTTAGTGCATGGTGAGAGACATGTATCTAGTTTTAGTCTTCACTTTGAACAAAGACAGTTTTTCCAGTACCACTTATTAAAGAGGCTATCTTTCCTCCAATGAAAGTGTTTGGCCCCTTAGCCAAGGATAAGTTGGCTGAGTATGTTTGTTATTTCTACCTCTTCTAGCCTATTCCATTGATGATCAGATCTGTTTGTTTGCCATTAGCATGCTGTTTTATTATTGTAGCTCTGTAGCATAATTTCAAGTCAGAGATTGTGATTCCCCCTGCCTTGCATTTGTTGCTCATTGTATTTGCTATTCTAGGTTTCTTCTGCTTCCAAATGAATTTTAGGAATGTTTTCTCTAGTTCTGTGAGGTATGGTAATGGTAATTTTATTGGGATTGCATTAAATCTTTACAGTAATTTTGGGACTATGGACATTTTCACTATGATGGTTCTTCCTACCCAAGAGCAGGTGATTTCTTTCTATTTTCTGATATCCTCTTTGATCTCCTTTTTCAGAATACTGTAATTTTCTAACTGTAGATATTTTATTTCCTTTGTTAGATTGATTCCTAAGTATTTCATTTTTTTTTGATGCTGTTGTCAAAGGTGTTGTTTCCATGATTTCTTTTTCAGTGAGTTTATTTGTGTACAGAAAAGCTATTGATTTTTGAGTGTTCATTTTCTGTGCAGCTATGCTACTGAATTTGGTTATTAAATCTAGAAGTCTTTTGGTGGAGGTTTTGGGGTCTTCTATGCGGAGAATCCATGTCATCCACAAATAATGATAATTTAACTTCTTCCTTTCCTATCTTTATTCCTTTTATTTCTTTCTGTTGTCTAATGGCTCTAGCTAATGTTTCCAGAACTGTGTTGACTAGGAGTGATGACAGTAGACATCCTTGTCTTGTTCCTGATTTTAGTTTCAAATCTTTCAATTTTTGACTGTTAAATATAATGTTGGCTGTTGGTTTTTCATAGATGAGTTTTATCAGACTGAGGTAAAGACCATCTATGCCCAGTTTCAGTAAGGTTGTTTTTTTTTTATCATGAATGGATATTGGACTTTGTAAAATGCTTTCTCTGTCTGTTGCAATAATCATGTGATATGTGTCTTTGGCTCTGTTGATATGTTGTATTATATTTCTTGACTTGCATATGTTGAACCATCCCTGCATCCCTGGGCTGAATTCTATTTGGTCATGGTGTATAATCTTCTTGATGATTTGTTGCATTCTTTTTGCTAGTATCTTATTGAGGATTTTTGCATCTATGTTCATTTGGGAGATTGGCCTGTAGCTTTCTTTTCTGGTTGGGTCCTTCTCTGGCTTTAGTATCAGGGTAATACTTGCTTCCAGGAATGATTTTGAGAGTATTGCTTCCCTTTCTATTTTATTAAAGAGTTTGAGGAGTAGTGGCAGTAGGTCTTCTCCAAATTTCTTGTAGAATTGAGCAGTGAATCTATCTAGACTGGGCTTTTCTTTGTTGGTAAGTTTTGATTACACTTTCAATTTCTTTGACTGATATTGGGTTGTTTAGAATTTTTATATCTTTTTAATTCAGCTTTGACAATTTATATGTATGTAGGAATGTGCCCATTTCTTCTGTTTTTTCATCTTATTAGAGTACAGGTTCTCAAAGTAGGTATTGATGATCCTCTGGATTTCCACAAGATCTGTTGTAATTTCACCCTTTTTATTCCTAATTGCATGAATTTGAGTTTTTTCTTTCTTTTTTATAAGGTTGGCTAAGGGTTTATCAGTTTTATTTAATCTTTCAGAGAACCAATTCTTCCAAGCATTGATTCTTTGTATTGTTTTCTTAGTCTCAGTTGCATTAATTTCTGCTCTGATCTTTGTAATTTCCTCTCTTGTGAGAGCCTTGGGGTTGATTTGTTCTTCTTTTTCTAGAAGTTTGAGATTCAACATTAGGTTTTATTTTTTTATTTTTTTAATCTTTTTTTCGGTACCAGGGATCAAACTTGGGTGCTTCAGCTTGTGGGGTAGGCAGCGGAACCACTGAACTAAATCCCTGGCCCAACATTAGGTTTTATATTTGAGCTTATTTTGTTTTCCTGATGTGAGACTTCACTGCTATAAACTTCCCTTATAGGAAGACTGCTTTCATTGTGTCCTATAAGTTGCAGTATGTTGTGTTGACATTGTCACTTAATTGTAGATTTTAATTTCTTCTTTAATTTCATCTGTGACCCATTATTTGCTCGGGAGTGTGTTACTTAATTTCCATGTGTTTATGGAATGTTTGCGGTTTCTTTTCCATTTTCCATTGCTTTTCATTTTCCTTGCACTATGGTCAGATATTAGGCATGGGATAATTTCACTTCCTTTGCACATGCTTAAGTATATTTTATGTGGTCTATTTTGGAGAATGTTCCATGTGCAGCTAAAAAGAATGTGTATTCTGATGTTTTGGGGTGGAACACTCTGTAGACATCTACTAAGTCCATTTGTTCACAAGTCCATTTCTTTGTTGATTTTTTGTCTAGATAATATATTTGTGGCAGTGGGTTATTAAGGTCCCCCATTACAATTGTATTAGTGCTTATTAGATTTCTCATGTTTGTTAATTTTGCTTTATATAATTGGGTGCACCAATATTTGGTGCATAAATATTTATAATTGTTATCTCTTCTTCTTGTATTTTTCCTTTAACAAGTATGTAGTAAACTTCTTTATCTCTTTTGATCAGAGGAAGTTCACATTGTCTGCACATAGAATAGCTACCCCTGGTTTTTTCTAGGTTCTGATTGCACGGAATATTGTTTTCCATCCTTTGACTTTCAATCTATGAATTTATGTTTAAGTTAAATGTGTTTCTTGTATGCAGCATATTGTTAGATCTTGTTTCTTGATCCATTCTGCCAGATTGTTTCTTTTGATTTTTGAGTTGAGACTATTTACATTATTGTTGTAAGTGATATGTATTGGTTTATCCTTGTTCTATTATTTTCCTGCTGTTGGTTCCTTGTCTTTCCCCATTGTTTGTTTGCTTTGCCTAGTGGTGTCTTTCTATTGGTGTTCTTGGAATTGTGATTTTCATTTTCTCTTTCTAAAATGCCCTTCAGAACATTTTGTAGAGCTAGTTTGTTGGTCATGAATTTCTTAAGTTGTTCTTTGTCATGGAAATATGTTCTTCATTGATTTTTAAAGATAGTCTTGCAGAGTACATCAATCTAGGTTGGAAGTTGTTATCTTTTAGGGCTTTGAATACTTCACTCCATGGTGTCCTTGCCTTCATAGTTTGTATTGAGATGTCTGCTGTAATTCAGATGGGCTTTCCTTTATAGGTGATTTGGTTTTTTTCTCTAACAGCTTTCAATATTCTGTTCTTGTGCTGAATTTTTGGGATTTTGATTATTATATGCCTTGGTGTAGATTTATTTTGGTCATGGGTATTTGGAGTCTTGTATGCCTTAATTATTTGTATGCCCAATTCTTTTTTCATGGTTGGAAAGTTTTCTGCCATTACATCTGTGAACAGGTTTTTTATGACAATTGTACTGTTATAGTTTATGTTTGGACATCCCCTCAAAACCTCATGTGGATGAGGTGGGACTTTCTTCTTCAGAGGCAGTTGAATCTGGAATGTGTGATGTGGGGCTTAAGGGCCTACTAAACCACTACATGTGAGTGATTAGTTAGGCACCACCCTAATCCTGGTAGTCTGAATTAAAGGGGCAGAAAGATGCAATTAAACTCTTGTTGCCTTTGTTACCTTGTGCATTCCATGTTGTTTTTCTTCTGTAATGCTTGTTTGCTATCCCAGACTCAGAGCCAGCTGATTATGGACTGAAGCCTCTATGAAGTATAAGCCAAATAAACTCTTTTCCCTTCAACTTTGAATGTCAGGTATTTTGTCTCAGCAATGAGAGAAAAGTAACTAACACATATACTTTCTCCTCTTTCATAGACTGTGATCAGTCTTATATTGCTTTTCTTTGCATTGTGATGCAATTGTTGGATTGCTTTTTCATGACTTCTTGTTTTTAAGATATCTTTCTTTTCATGGTCAGTACTTGCAATTGTGTCTTCTAGGTCTGAAATTCTGTCTTCACCCTGGTTTAAACAATTGCCTATACTTTCAATGAAGTCTTTAATCTCCTTGGTATCTCTTTGAATCTGTTTCATTTATTCCATCTCTTTCCTGTATTGGGTGTTCATGGTTTCCATCATTTTCCTAAGTTCCTCTATTTTTTAAATCTATTTCTATTCTAGTTCTGTTGAGCATGTCCTTCATTTTGATTGCCACTTCTTTTTTTACTTGGAGGATTATTTTCTCTATAGCCTCTTCTCTTTACTTACTTTTGCATCTGTCATTTCAGAAAGTTCAGGTAGGTTGCTTCCAATTGCCTCTATCTCATTGTCCTCTGTACTTGTCCTGGGTGGGCTGGACATCTGGGGTTGCATTTTTCTTCTAAATCTTGTTATTTTCTATTTTTTTAATTTTATTTTGTTTTCTGAGTTGTTGCTTGTAGCTTTGTTATGGTAGATAGCTTTATCACTTTTATCAAGGCTTCTCTAGGAAATGCCTGTTCCTCAGAGATGTCTTCTAGGTCTAGGTGGTTCTTGATCTTTGTGTTTATTCCAAGATTCTACCTTTTCAATTTGTTGAGGATGAAATGTTGCTATGTATTTAGCTCAGCACCCAGTTCTTTGGTACTGGAATATGGTGGTGGTGGTGAGCCCAGACAGTTGCGGTTTTGGCAGAGACTGGAGAACAACTAATTACAACAGGTATGATATTCTGGCTAAAGTAGTACAATTAGCAATATCTATATCATCTAACACAGTCTACCAACTGACAAACTGATCCCTATTAATTTGGTACCTTAGCCACATACATGAGCAAGCTCTACCATTGTACAACAAAGTCTTAACTTAAATCAGGAGCTTGTAGTCAGTGAGTTTCCCTTTAGTAGAGTGATTTTTTTCCTGTGGGAGGGAAATTTAAGAGGGATAGGGGATGAAACGCAGAGATAAATGAAAAGAAATGTAGTAGAGGCAAGGCTGGAGGACAAAGGATGGACAGGCAAGCTTTGGGATATTGGAAGAGAGGAAAGGAGAAAAAGCATGAAGAAGGAAGCAAAGGAATACTGAAGCAAACCAGAAAGATGAGAGACACTGTTCACTCACATAAAAGTTTCATAAAATCAAGAGAGATAGTTGAGGGAAAGAGACAAGATGAATAGAATAGAACAGTTATAAATGTATAAAACCTAAACAACAACAGCAACAGGAAAAAAAAGGAAAAACAAAACAAAAAACCCAAACCCAACCAGACTGAAGTAGGGAAAGGAACCAAGCAAACAAGGAAAAAGATCATTAAAATACTAAAATTCTGCTTATGTCCACAGTTCTATGTTAGTTGTCTAGACGGAGCCCATAAATGCACTGGGAAGCCCTATCACGTCTATAGTAAGATCAGTGTTAAACACAGGGCTGTTTCTGACTTCTGGGGTTGAGAGCTGAGGTCCTTCTTGTCAGCAGTCTTTCCAATATCACTTGTCCAAATCTCCCCTCTGTGATCCTGTCTGCACAGCTCTCTCAGCCACTGTGGTGTTCTCTGCTAGAGCCATCCTGAGGCTATGCTCAGGTCTGTGTGGTGTTGGCCCATCCTAGGTCTTGAATTGTCTCCTCTGTTCCACACCTTACATTATTTTCACATTCTAGCTCAAGAGGGAGGGAGGGTGGGCTTCTTTGTCCAGTTATTGGCTAAGGTCATTTGTTCGTGTCCATGGTCGCAATGCAGGGGGGAGTGTCCTCTTCCTGCCAGCATCCAAGGCTGCTTGCTGGCCTGTGTCTCTGGTCACAGAGTAGAGGGGATGCCTCCAGCTCTTTGTAGCCTGGGCCAGTTTTAGTGGCCCTGGGTGGTCTTTGGTGCGGAGTTTGGCTGGCCCTGGTCTCTACTTCTCAACATAAATTCCCTCAATCTGATGACCAACGGTTGGAAGTCCACTGTGGCTGGATGGCTCTTCTTTCTCTCAGGGCAGCAAAGCAGCCCTGGAAAAAAAAAAGGAAAAATAAGCGGGGCTGTTCAGCTATCAGAGTTCAAGTGCAGGCCTCTCTGCGCAAAATGGCAGCCCTTCACGCTTTCTGCTAATTGCTCAAGCTTCTCTTACCAACTTTTTTCACTCCAGAGTGAGAATTCAGGAATATTGTCTCACACTTTTCCTGGTGCTTCCAGCTGTACAAGACTCTCCCAATCCAGATCCAGTCTCTGTCAGTGAGCAGCAGAGTTGTTTTTGCTGATCCCCACTGGGGCAAGTATACTGCCAATCTGCTGGGTTGAGTGTTCTTTGATCTGTGTCAGTGATCCATTTCTTCTGTAGCAATGGATCCTATTTTCTTTTCCTCTGTTAGTTCCCTCGATCAGTTTTTCTTCTCTGTTGGTTCTCTGGTGTCCTCTACACCCTTGTTTTGGTCTTCAGGCTATTGATTTCCAGGATCCAGGCACCTTGTCCTGGAGAGGCTGTGCTGCTAGCACTTTCCATTCCACCGTTTTCTAAAATCCACAAGCTGCAAGTTTATAAAATTTTTATATTCTGTTTTTGTTCCTGATTCTCTTAATCTGGCTAAAGCAACCAGCAGTTATCATCTTAACACTTGAATGTTCTGCTGCCTTGAAATTTCCTCTGCCAGATTAACTAGTCCATCACGTTTAAATTCAGCCTCCCACAATGTCTTAAGCCATAGACAAAATGTAGACAAGTTCTTTGCCAGAATGTAATACTAATAATGACCTCTAGATCAATTTATATTAAAGTCCTCATTCCCATCTGAACCATATGAGCACATTCTTTATTGTCTGCATTTCTGTCTGAATTCTGGCCCTTTGAGCCCTCACCAGAATTGTCTATTAAGCTCTGTTTGCAACATTCCAGGACTTCTCTGGCCTACATCTCCAAACCTTTTGAAACTTATCTGCAGTCCACTTCCAAAGGTCCTGAACCATATGTTTAGGTACAGTCACAGCACCAGCCCTACCTCAAAATATTTTTCTGTTTGTCACCTTGTCATTGGTGAGGCAAAATAACATGACAGTCATATGTACCTGACATACCCAAGTTAAAGGATGAAAGGTTTATTTTGGCTTTAGAGATTTTGGTTCATGGTTGGCTGCTGCAGAGCCAAAACATCATGGTGGAAGGGCATGGTGGAAGAATCTTGCTCACCTCTTGCTATCCTGGAAACAGAGACAGAGAAGAAAGGGTCCGGGGATAAGGTATACAAAAAGGCCTTACTTTCCCCAGCTAAGCCCCAGCTCCTAATAGCCCATTCAGCTAGGAACTCAACAAATGAATCCATTCATGTAGTTAACTAGTGCTCTCATGACCAAAACACCATGTCTGAAAATATGAGACTTTTGGGGAGACATTTTAAATATAAACCATAACAATTATCTTGTAATATTATATTCCTTTTTTAGATTGTAAAATCAAAATGATTTATAGAAACGTGACTGAAAAGGTAGACAGTTATTCTATTTCTTCTTTGGAGCAAAGATTTTGTCACTGATATATCATGAGAAAAACTCTATATTGTCCTTCCCGTAGTGAGGATGAGTTTGCAATGAACCTTACATGTGTTATTACCCACATGTTTTGTGACAATACCATATTTGAGGTGGGCACACTGTGTACAATTTAGTGGTTTAGTTTCATAGTGATTTAGTAGAGCAATTTGTAGCATTCCTTTCTTATTTACTTAATTTATTTTTAATTTATCTTTGTACCATTTAAAGTGTTTTCTGTAGACATTTATTTTCTGTTTTGGGGTTTTACCAGTTTGAAATGCAGAGACCATTCCTTTCTATATCTTTTTACTTTTCTCGCTTATAGTAAATTAAAAAAATTTTCCAGTATGTCATGATTTGTCCTTTATTTCTGAGGGATATTTTTGCTGAATATAGAATTCTATTATTCATGGAATTATATTCTACTTTCTTATGGTCTCCATGGTTTCTGATGAGAAATCTCTTGTCATTGGAACTTTCCTCCTGGTGTTTTCTCTTGCTACTTTCCAGATTCTTCTCTTCTCCTCTCCCCCACCCCCCCCTTTTTTTTTACTTTCCTCTCCCTCCACTCCCCCTCTCTTCCCCTCTTTTTTATTCTCCCTCTCAAATTTTCATGTTTGACTATGATCTATGTGGATTTTTTTCCTTTGATTTAGTATGTTTGATTTTGCCCAGCTTTTTCTGTCTTTTGAGTTATAGCTTTTGCCCATTTAGGTGAGTTTGGGAACATTATTTCTTTCAATATGTTTTTAGTCTCACCTTCCTTTACTCTCTTTTGGTACCCTGACAATATGATTGCTAGATCTTTTAGTTTTGTCCCACAGGTTTCTGAGACTGACTTTTTTTTAAAATCTATTTTCTACTTGTTGAGACTGAACAATTTATATTGTTTCATCTTCAAGTTCACTGGCTCTTTATTCTGTCTTCTTCATTCTTCTATTTAGCCTTGTCTTAGTTATTTTTTTTGTTGCTCAGATAAAATACCCATTACCTAAAAATAAAAGAGACAAGGTTTATTTATTTGGCTCACACTTTGTAGAAGTTTCAGTTCATAATTGGCTGGCTCCAAGGCAGGGTGACATGTCGGAAGAAAACTGCAGAGGACAACCAGTTCATGGCAGGCAGAAGGCAGCAAACAACAATAGCAGCTTCTTTCTGTCCTTTTATGTTCTATCTAGGCTACCTGCCCTACAATGGGTAGCACTCACACCCAGAACTATGCCAAACCAATTAGTGGACAGATCTGGTAATCACATAACTTTAATCCCAACATCACACACTTTAGATCCAGCCACCTCTGGAAAAGCCCCACCTATGACTGCATGAGGCTTTGAAGGAACAGCTAGACACAAAGCATAACAAGTTTATGCATAGTTTTTAATTTTCTTTATCATATTTTTTCAGCAGTAAAATTTGCATTTGATACTTCTTTTTATCTCCCATTTCTTTATTGATAAGTTATATTATCATTTATTTCAAGTGTGTTCATAATTGCTCATTCAAACATTTTTGTAATCATTCCTTTTAAATATTTGTTAGTGAATTCAAACATCTATGTCAGCTCGCCATAGATACATATTTTTCATTTTTGTTCTGATTGAGATTTGCCTATTTCTTTATATGACAGTAATTTTAAAATTTAAACCTGGAGAACTTACGTATTATGCTTTGAGGTCCTAGGTCTTATTTCAACCTACCTTGTGTGGGTTTTAACATTTCTCTGACAGTGGAAGGACAGATGTCATCTTATTACTGGTGGGTGAGAATGAAAGACTCGTTCCTCACTTGGACTCAGTGACACTTGAGACAGGAAGAGGCACTTTGTATTGCTAGATAGGGTGGGATTTATGACTGCCTAGTATGCCTCTATTTTTGGGGGGTTTTTTTGGTACCAGGGGTTGAACTCCGGTCCTTGCGCTTGCAAGGCAAGCAGCAGAAGCACTGAGCTAAATCCCCAGCCCCAGTATGCCTCTATTTAAACACCCTTACCAAGAGGAATAGGAAGGCCTCACTACTGCTCCCCTAATGACCCAATTCTCTGATTCAGAAGAACTTTGTTTAAATGAAAGTGGAATATTTACTTCTTTTTTTGTTGTTTGTTTTTTGTTTTTTCTGTTTTTTGGTACTGGGGACCCTCGCGCTTGCGCAGCAGGCAGCGAAACCACTGAGCTAAATCCCTGGCCCTATTTACTTCTTTTTGTAGAAGCATGAAAATAAATTTTCTCATATCACCTCTGCCACAAATTGTGTTTTTCCCTGTATTAATGAAAGAAAACCAATTTGTTTAATTATAAAGTACCTGCAAATCTTTAAAGAGGGGATGCATTAATTGTATGAAGATTTTTGTAAATAAATGAAATTGCTTTCTTACTGTTTATCTGTACTAGTAATAACTTCATAGTTATAATAACCTACTTTATAGTTTTCTTTCACTGCAACATAATTAGTGCCTCAAATAGTGTGAGATTTTACTTGAAACCCATAGAATCTCTGAATTTGAGAAATGGAAATACTCTGGAAGTCATCTATTATAACCTGCATCTAAATGTAAAAACATGAGTAAAAATATCTCACAAATTATCCTGTTATTTTTTTAAAACTAATTTTTGAAGTTTCATTTTTGATCAAAAGTTACTTTTTGTACCTTTCTTGTGCAGTACTCCCACTTCTATTGTCTATAACTACTATAGAAAATAGCTAATTTCTTTCCAAAACAATACATTTCAAATTGCCAGTTAATCAAGTTGCTCCTCAGTTTATATCACTTAAGAATCTAAGCTTCTGTGCTATGATTTTCAAACATGTCACTATTGCAGTCACCATTTCCTTAATGTAACTCAGATTTGTCAGTATCTTTAAAATTCATGTAAAATTGAACAAATGGAAATGTGATATACTTCAGTGGATGCCTAAGTAAATGTACAATACTGCACATTATGTTTAATTTTGTAATTTGTGATTATTGAGTATCTGCTGACTTATAATGAATTTAAGGCCAAGAAAATTCCTTTTTATTTAAAATATTGTAAGTACAACTTCCCCTAATCATATGCTTCAGCTGATTTTTAAAACAAAATTTTAGAATCTCTATCAACACATTTTTTTCAACCCATGGTATTGATATCAAAATAGGTACAGGCTAAATTATATTTTAATATTCTTTTTCAAGTAGATGAGACAATCACTTAATAATGTTTTAATCCTATGGCTACTATTTCTCAGGAGAAAGGAATAGAATTAAGAGTTCTTAAATTTGGGTAAGAAAAACTAAAGCTTAGTAAGTATGGCATTAAGTGATTGCCCTAAAAATGACTTATTTTGGTTAAGAGAAAAGTTAGAGAACATTAGATGATTAGATAATTACTTCAAGAACACATGAAGAAAATCAATTAACAGTCTCCTTTGTTTTTTGTAGTACTGAGGATTGAGCCAAGGGCTCTTACTGAGCTTCATCCCTAGCCCTTTTTAGTTGTTTTTTTTTCTTCTTTTTTTGAGGTAGGGTCTTGTGAAGTAACTGATTTGCCCAGACAAGCCTCTATTTGTGCTCTTTTTGACTCAGCTTCCCAGAGTGTTAGGATTACAGGCATTCATTACTATGCCCATCAAGTAATAATCTTTAACACAGAGCTCTTGTCTTTTGCTATTTAAATTTTGGGGGGGCGGGGTACTGAGGATTGAACTCAGGACCCTGCACTTACAAGACAGGCTGCAGAACCACTGAGCTAAATCCCGGGCCCTGCTATTTAAATTTTAATGAGGATATAAGTTTGGGTAGTTAGTGTGGGAAGTGTTTCAAATTTTATTTTACATAAGTGAACTAAAATAATAAATTTTCATCATTCAGTTTTACCAAATGACTTTCTAAATTCTAAATTTCCAAAAGGCTAGGTATGTACCTTGCAAGTTTGGTGTCTTTGGTATTGGATGCTGGTACATAGTACCTGTGAAATGTTTGTTATGTTAATGAATGTCACTATTTTAATCATTACTTCTACTACATTATTTGACAATGTGTATTGAAAATCCATGACTCATTTTAACATATGTATTTCTTGCTTCCTCTAAGCAATGTTGTAGTAAACATTAAGATTATTCCTAATAAGAAAGTAAACTATTGTTAGCAGTTCTCCTGAGACTCTCAGCTAATAAATTTTTGTGGATAGAATGTGAGAAAAATGCATTTCCAGAGATATTACTTATTCCAAAGACTAAATTTTTTTGCCATAACTTAGAGTTTTTATTGTGACTATACATGATGATCACCCCCAAGTATTTTTAAAAACAGTATTGTTAGGTATTATCTCAGACCTACAGATCATCATCTCTGATATTTTCATTTTCCACATATAGAAACATTATACATTATGTACCTGACTTTGAGTGTAACCAAGTTAGCAGGTACAATTATAAATATTATATTAAGGAATGGTGTCTTCGTTGAATTACCAGAGTCATTGTTTTTGGAATTCAAGAGTTCATCTGGAATCTAGACCAAAAAAAAATAGGCCTAATCAAACTATGTCAGAACTATTTCGATAAGGGGAAACCAGAGACCCCTCCAGTGGGTTCTGATCTCCTTTTTAGTGCTATGACACAAAGCTAGAAGAAAAACATAGAGACAGAGTTAAAGAGTGAGAGAGATATGGGGAATCAGGATGACCAGTGCTCCTGCAAGCAAGGCTGATCAAGCAACAGCTCTGAACACCCACAGCTGTCAATATTTATTGGTGACATCATCGTTAGATTGAGGTAAAGGGGCTATGTGGATGGACCACCTGGAGTTGCTATGGATATGTTGCTAATGCATGCAAGGCTTGTAAAGCATGAAGCAAAGCATTCTTGAATTAGGAACAGAGCAGAGAAAATATAGGTTGTGGTTAATAATTAACTTGTCTTTTTAGTAAAGAAGGTTTTAACTCTGGAAATGGAATTTGGATGCGAGTGACTCTTACAGATCATAGAGGTTTTAGTCCATAATTGGCTGGCTCCAAGGGAGGGTGGCAGAGGGGCAATAGTTCATGGCTACAGAAGACACCAAAAGCAACCAAGGAAGGGAGAGGGGCCCTTTCTGCCCCTTTTATCTTATGCAGACACTTAGGGCACATCCTCAATCCTAGTACGCTTGAACCTAGGATTACACCATGAATCAGTTCCAGAAAAAGCCCCAACTATGACTGCATGAGGATTTGGGGGGATATCAAGACAAAAGCCATAACACTATCTGTTGACAGGCCTATAGGTCATTTCCAGAATTTAGCTATTATAAGCTATGCTGCTATAAACATGGGCATGCATTATCACTATAATATGATGTCCTTAATGCTTTTGAGAAGATACCCACAAGATAACTTGGTCAAATTTCATTTTCAGTCAAATTTTATTTTTAAAAAAACAGCGGATCAACATTACAATGCAGCCACTCCAACAATCCCAGCCGAGAGGTAGGGCCTTCTGGGCTGCCGTTCCAGCACACCCAGCCCAGAGGAAGGGGATTCCAGGCCACAGTTCCAGTGCTCCCAGTCCAGAGGAAGGGGTTTCTGGGCCACCATTCCACCACTCCCAGCTCAGAAGAGGTGAGCCGTGCAAGCACTGTCACGCTCCCCATCAAAATGAAAATACACATAAACAAGTCTCGAAACCGAACGTCCAGATCACCCAGAGCAACCCCAAAGAGAAATGAGATGGAACACTCTGATACTCAACCACCTGGACTCTGACCTGGCAACAAAAGAGGATCTGGAAAAAATGAAATCAGAAATAATTTCTCAGATAACAGCAGAGATTGTGCTCATAGTGCAAGATATGATTAATAAATGTAGAGAAGAAGCTGAGTAACATGATGGAATCCCAACATAGGAAACAAATGGAAT